>JAABKJ010007545.1:231214459-231679854 GCA_011634705.1 Andricus grossulariae | reverse complement strand
AAAGCAGATTGCAGAAGTTGCCCAGAAATCTGTGCTTGATCTTCTTGGTGAGGATCCTTCGCTCAACAAGTGCACTGGCCCTACCATTCACGAAGCTTTGGATAAAATATGGAATCCAAGTTTAAAGAAGGGTTTATTTGAAGATATAAAACAGGAGATCCTAACTAAGTACCCTCCGAGTAAAAATTGTCCATTACTTCGAACTTCAAAATCAATCCCTGAAGTCAAACCTGGTATGAGTGCTTCATCGATTAAAGAGCCCTGTAAAAAGGCTTGCATTCAAAGGTATTAACAATTGCAATACCTACGAATGTTGTTTCTGTTCCTTTTTGAATCCCCGATTAGGCAGCAAAAGTATTAGATCAGAAGTATTTAGATTCCAATCCATTTCAAAGCCGATGAGAGCTGTCAAACATAATGCGGAATGAATTTAAAGCAGCATTTTCGTATAACGCATTAGAAGGCGCATCGAAAGCATAAAGTTTGCAAAACCTAGTTGGATTGTGCATGACAATACATCACTTCATCACAAAACTCTCGCTTTATTGAAATGTTATCAATTAAAAAAACAATATAAAATAATGACAAAGAAACTAAAAAACTTAGTTATCATCATTATTCTAAAAAAAGTATATATGAACAGCGAAATGTGCAAATTTAAAAGGAATTTAATATGTTCTATTCCATCGCTGATTTAGGGTATCCTAAAGTATCCAGAAAAATATTGTCTCTATTGGTTACAGAAAGAGATTCAGCTTAAGAGAAAACTTCTACTGCTATGAGGATTCAAAAAGCAAGGACAAAAACGGTATCCAAAAGGATTCAATAATTGTCACGTCAGCATTAAACAGGAAATTTTCAAATACTTTACAATGCAAGCCTGATGGAAAAAGGCGATAGAAGGAAAAACAGACTCGACAGTCAAAAGTTGATTTCTAATTTTGGAGACGCAGGCAGGATTCTGCCTGACTTACACTATTATGTGTCAGTACCAAGAAGATACTTTATTAAGCCTGGTTTAACTTCTTCTTCAAAAAGTATTGCCGCTGAAAGTGAAATTGACTCATTCCTTTTCGGTACAAATTTTTCGGAACAAGTGTCAGTGGCCAATTTGTACCATCCTATTTTCTGGTATCTAAGCCAAATAGAGATAAGAGCTTTTTTCCTAATTCGAAAAAACTTAACAAATTTATAGATCCTCCTCATTGTAAAATGAAGGAAAGGAAACTGGCTGCAACTTAAATGTATAAAAATTGCCTAACGGCCTCTATTGATATCAAAGACGCCGAATTTCCGTGTCTGCATTTTGGTTTGTGTATTCCACCTTTGTTGTTTACTAGATTAACATAACCAGTTGTTAACAATTTAAGATCTAGAGGTCTCATCTTTTTTCTATATCTAGATGATGTACTTTTAATTGACAAATCAGAAAGGAAATGTTTCAGAAATGTTCATGGAACTAAATCATTACTAGAATCCTTAGGATTTATTCTGAATTTTGAAAAATGTCAGTTACAGTCATCCATAATTTTTTAGTTTTCAGGTTTCATCCTAAATGCAAATAATTTTCAACTTGAATTACCTGATAAGAAAAAAAAAGGTATTGTAAGTCTAGCTCAAAAGTTTAGAAACAAAAAAATGTGCAAAATTAGGGAGTTGGCATAGTTTTCAGGTATATTAATGGTGGCTCGCCCTGCAGCCAATTGAGGTTCTTTGTACACGGAAAGATTAGAGAGAAAAGTATTTAGCACTCGAAACCGCAGACGAAAACTTTGAGAAAACCATTAATTTGCCGAAAAATATCACCTTAGATCTCAATTGGTGGATTAATAAAATTCCAAAAGTAGTCAATCCTATGAGAAAGAATAATTTTCGACTTGAGATCTTCTCTGATACTTCATTGTCTGGTTGGAGAATCTCCTGTGATAAAGGTAAATCACATGGATGCTGGAATCATCATGGAAAAAAACATAAATTTTCTGGAACTGAATAGATAACACCACTGCTATTTCGTATATCAATAGAATGGGTAGTGTTAGTTTTCCTAAATTAACTAACTTGTGTAGAGAAATATGACAATGTTGTGAGGCAAGAGATATTTGGATCTTCGCTTCATACATTGATTGCGGATACAGTATCACTCACAATTTCGCGATATACAGAATGGGAATTAAATAGGAATTCATTTAAAGATATAACGAATAAATTTAATAATTTGGAGACAGATATTTTGCAACAAATATAAATGCCAACTGTTCAAAATTTATTTCTTGGCATAAAGATCCAGAACAGAATACTATTTCTATGCTTTTCCCCTCTTCTCGATTATTTCAAGGGTTTGATAAAAAATCATCATGGACAAAGCAGTAGGAGTAATTGTGGTTCCAAACTGGCCAACACAACCCTGGTTTTCCGTGTTTAATGGTCCGATCACAACTAAACCAATTATACTCAAAGAAGGAAAAAACTTATCAACATCTCCTTTTAGAAAACGATATCCTATGAATCTTACACTGATTACCGAAAAAATGTTTCGGCAATTGTTCGAACTCAAGGGAACATATCAGGAAGCGTTTAGATGGTTTTTGCAACTTTCACCTTGAGTACAATCAAACAGTATGAAAAACCAATATGAATATGGTGGGAGTTTTGCAAACGAGAAGATATCTTACCTTTCGAAGCTTCAATCTCTCAAATAATTCAATTTTCGAAAGAACAATTTGAATGTGTCAACTTATACGGGAATTTGAATACCTATAGATCCGCGGTATCGCTCATTATTCATTTTAACCGAAATTCTCTAAGGGCGTCGCAACTCTCGAACCTCAAAAAACCAAATATGGTTATGTCTGGGAACCAACATCTGTTTTTGAATTGTTCACTTCTCTGGGACATAATAAAAAGCTTAGTTTGAAACAAATAAGAAAAAGACTTGTTACCTTGCTAGATTTGGCTACCGCTCAACGGGTTCAAACTTTCAGCAAAATCAGTTTAGATAACATGAAAGAGTCCCAGGAAATTAATCAGATTATCATACCAGAGAGAATAATAACTTCGAGAATAAATCGCTCTCAAACCGTTCTTAAAATACCGTTCTTAAAATACCGTTCATTAAAGAAATCCCGTTTCTGTGCCTAGTAATAAACTTAAAAAGTTACTCAACGCCTACGAAAAATATTCGCCCGATAGCTGCTCTCAGAAACGACGTTAATATTGAAACTTTCAGAAAAACAGCTGGTTGGAGCAAAAATTCCCAAGTTTTTGCACGTTTCAATAATCAACCATTGTCTGCAAATTCAAATTTTGCATCTGTTGTATTTGATGCTACATAAGCTCAGAATCCTTATGAGCTTTCGAGTATTCTAAAATAATTTGTTGCTTGTGCTGCACAAGTTATGTATCACTTCTGAATGAATATATGCAACTCAGTGATTCTTTGATCACAAAAACATATAAAATATTTGTCATGTTTGAAGCACAAGACTTTTTTTTGTGTGCCTGTGTTATGATTAATAATAGTAATTTTTGATATTCTTAAATGTATAATGAATATTTAATGCATTGAAATATGAATATTCAATTATTCAAAGATGTATAATAGTAATTTTCTTAAGTATGCATATATATGCATATATTTTGAAAACAGTGCAAAATATCGAGAAGTGATTTCTGAGCTTTTTGTAGAAAGCTTGAAGAGAAATAAGGTTCTTCATTAAACATATTTTGTATATCGCGTATTTTTTAAAACGATAGAAAGTTTCTATTTTCAGTTAAAATACCGCTATTTTGTTGATTTTGAACTTTCTTTAAATCTTCCAATGGATTTCGAAAGGATATGAAATCCGTCAGCAAAATCAAAAAAATAAAAGTTAGATATCCTGATTAATTGATAAACTACACCTTTACAAAAAAGTGGATACAATTCTTAACCGATTTTGGCTCACCAGGCACTAATTTATCTACTCGTAGACAGTAGTAGCGGCCGTCCAGTCTTAGCGGCTGCGGCTGGCCTGGACGGCCGTTACTACTCACATGTCACTATCAATTGTGTTATTGGAATGAAGATCGGTTTTATGCATCACATAAATGAAGTTTCATATCTTTTTAAATGTTAGAGTAATTGTGAGGAAAAAATATCGTAAATATCTTTTTTCTAGTTTCGGGAAATATGAAAGGTTTCAATCATAACATGAATAAAATTAATTTAAAGTTTTTTCCAACTCAAGAAACAAAATTGAAATTATAATTATACCAAATTTTGTTATTGAATTCATTCTATCATAATTATATAAAGTTAGCTTGCAAAAATAAGTTTGAAAAAAAGCATGGAAAAACGAACAATATTTCTTTTATCACATATTCTTCTCACAAAAAATAATCTAAAATTGATAAAATATTTTTTAGTAATAATATTGTGACATTATATTTCATTAACAAAATTACTGTTGTGTAATATAAAATTTAATTAGAAATTGAAATTAAATAACATATATTCTCATTTTATAATACTAATACAATAACAAATTATTTATTTGGATAAACGAATTAATTAATTAATCAAAGGATTAATTAATTTGAAAAATAGTTAAATTCAAATAAATAAATTAAGCAGTTGTAGTTTTTATTTATTATATATGTTTCTAAGGAAGAATTAAAACAACTAAAGAAATTGTTTCAGTTTAAGATAACATGTTCCATATTTTTGACAAAAATACACAGTTTTTATTTAATTTTTTATATTTACAAGAAAGAAGTTTTTGAAATGAAGATATTGTTTTAGTTCAAATTTAGATTTTGATATTTTTGATTGAAATATATAGTTTCTATTAAAATACACAATTCTCATTCAATTTGTTATATTTCCGCAATATTTTTTTTATATAAAGGTATCGTTTCATTTTAAGATAAGATTTCGGATATTTTTTATTAAAATACATAGTTTTTATTTAATTTTCTATATTTCTACAATAATTTTTTCGAAATAAAGTTTTTGAATTAAAGGAAAAATAAACCAATTATGCTACAGTCTAGATTCGAATAAATTATTATTTTTTTTTTTTTAAAGATCAAGGACATTAAGGATTATGTAGCCTCACTTATGTATATAAAATTATAAGATAATGAACTGCTGTTAGTAATCACTCTCTATTTCACGCCAGTTATTTTGGTTATAATAATAATAATACATTTAACACCTAAGCGGCTGCGCCCGTCTTGCAAAACTGTATATACAAAACAATATCTGTACTAGTATTCACCTACAATAGTCAATATTTATTTTTTGTAGTACACGAGGAAAATCGCAGTAAAACCCATGTATAGTACAGCGGATAATTAGATTCATAATTAATTGAAAAATTCCAAGTCGTCATATATATTGTCCTTTGGTTGTCTTGCCACTTTTTGACCCGCTATGATCTTTCTGTTTGGTTCTGAAAATGAAGCAACATGCAAATTGAAGAACATTTATATCTTGTATAAAATACAAATAGAAAACTAGTGCTGTATAAATCAACCAATAGATTGTTTGAAAAATATCAAAAACAATGATATCAGCCAATAGTCAATCGAATAAATTCAGCTAAGACAAATAAAAAGTAAAAACAAACAATTGGTTGAAAACACAGTCACACAAAAAAAAGATTTTTGATCCAAAAAACGACCTATATGGCATTGTAGTATTGATCTTTCATATTCAAAATCTGCATTGATTAGAATTTATACTTACCAGGTTTTTTACGAGTTTCAATTTTTAGTTTATGTCAAATTATCCCAAGTAGTCCACCATTATTCGAAAGTCGTTTTTTTTCACTGTAAAATTAATTTCTTATGATCGGAAAGATTTCTCCAGGTTTTTGACGCTAACTAAATTTTTTTGCTAAAGTTATTAACAATGGAAATAATTGCAATTTTTTTATTTTGAAATGTATATTCCAGAAATCTTCCTTCTGAATATAACCATTGCATTTGTTGAAAAAAATATGAATTATTCATAAAAAAATTGTACTTTTGTTCTCTCAAAATACAAATTTTTTTGCACATCATTGTACATTTTTCTGGAAAGAAATACGAAAATAAATACTAAGTAGTTTCTATTATTTCGCGAGACAAAAATTGATCATGTAATATTACACTTTCATTGTTTATAACTTTTGTAAAAAAATTGTGTTTGTGACCAAAGCCTGGGGAAATTTTTTCGGACATGAGGGCTATTACAAAAGTCATTTTACAGCAAAAAAAAGTGACTTTGGATTTATGGTGGCCTACTTGGAATAATCTGACTTAAACTGAAAATTCAAACTTGAATTTAAAAAAACTGATAAGCAGAGAATCCCTATCAATGAAGATTTTGACTATATTAGACCCATACTACAATTTTCCTAACGATAATAAAATAAATAATTTGATAAATCCATTATCAAATCATTTTTTTAATATTCTCCTTTAACAATTGTTGACATAATATTTAATAAACTAATCATTTCGAATTGAGGGCATTTAAAATATAAAAAAAAAATAATGCACGATTTTCAATTGAAAGTGCTGCATAATTCAAACTATTTTAGATTAGGTAAAATGCTGAACAAAGAACAAATATTTCAAATTGAATGAAAAAGAATTTAATTTTTATCATTTATAAATAAAAGCATTCCAAGTTTAATAATTTGCAATTTAAAATATTTGAAATTGAAAAATTAGCGATCAAAAGCGAAATCGTATCCTTTCTAATTTAAAACGTTAACAATTTTGTAAAGTGAACAATCTCGAGATAAAATAATTTGGGATTGAAATTTTGAGAATAGAACAATTCCAAAATATTCAAAATTGATTATTTCCGCATAAGAATTTTGAAAATGTAAAATTAATTAACCTAAAATTTACAGGAATTGAAATTGTATTACTTCTCATTAAAAGCGTTCAAAATTGAATAATTTGAAATTGAAATGTTTTAAATTTAAATCATTTTCAATTCGAAGCGATTGAAATTTCACAATTAAAAATCGAAAATCAAATTGAACGTTTCAAAGACGAAACTATTGATATCCTACAATTTCTAATTTTTATTATTATCCACAAAAGTTATTATTAAATATTAAAATTAATTATTATACATGTGTTCAAAATGATGTAATTTGAAATGGGAAAGTTTAAAAATAAAAAACTTTCTACTAAGTAACGTTCAAAATTAAACGAATCCAAACTTCATTTAAAACTAAAAAAAAATTATTTACCAAGAACTGTGATATTAAAAGTTTTTAAAACTCAAACCCTTTAAAATTTAAATTATATTAACTGAACTTAAATTGTTTAAAAATTGAAAATTCCTAAATTGTTGGTCACGCTATACAAAATTCAATCATTTTAATTTTATTTGCAAAATTGAAACTTAAGAAAGAAAAATGAAAATTAAGCATTCAACCTGAAAATTCGGAAATCTAAACTCACAAGCGTTCAATATGAAAAAAATTATTTAAATCCTGAGATATCGATTTCAAATAGTTTAATTTTGATCAATTTTGATTTTCGACAACATAATTTTTCACTTTTTAATTTTAAATCGTTTAAATTTTGAAAATTATAATAATTTTAATATATGATACCAACGTTTGGAAATGCACAATTTATATATTATTGATAAGTATCAGATCATGATAGATAAGATATTTTTTTATACCAAAAAATGTGGTTTTTTATCAAAGTAATGTGATTTCTGATTTTAAATATTCTGAACCTTCAATGTTTATTAATGGTCAAACCTTTAAAAATCATATGTTTTCTAATTGACATTTTGAAAAATTAATGAATTCGAACTTAAATTATTAAAAATTAAACAATTCCAAAGTTCATATAAAAATTGAAGAATTTTTGAATTAGGATCGTGAAATTAAGTTCTTGAGAATATTTAATTTTCAAAATATGTAACTCGATTTTTCAAAATTGAACCATTTTAATCAAGTGACACAAATGCACTAGTAAATATGCCAACACCCACGAATCGAAATTGGAAATACAGCGATTTTAAAAAATTTTGATTGTGGTATTGAATGAAATTATCTTTATAACTTGTGTTTCAAACATTTTTCTGAACATTTGTGGGATTTTCAGTACCTAAATACACTAGAAAAAAAATCGAAAAAATCTAGGAGTCAAAATTATAAGTACATGAGATGTTTAAAATTTGGAATATGGCATTAATTAGAATTATTTTTTTCACTTTTGGTTTTATAATTTGTTTAATCATTCGTGGAATTTTTGAGCACAGAAACACACCAGTAAAAAAGTCGAAAATAATTTTATTGCATACTAAATTCAAAATGTTGGAAATTTTTTGAAAATCTAATTTCGACTTCTGAATGTTGCTCATTTTTACATTCTCATTCATGAGAGTGTAATGTAATCGTCCAAATTTGCGATCTCTGGTTTTTAACGGATCTTTACTAGAGGCTTTAAATACTATGACATAAGTCTTCTTACAAAAAATCGGAAATTTCGGATGTGGATTCCTTTTTTTTTTTATTTAATTTTTTTTTTTTTTAGTTTTCGGGTACTATACATTCGGTTAGTTGCAAATTTGGCTTAGAATATACCCTGGGTGACACACCCATGTCTCATCACCGTCACAACAGAGTCAAGACCGCTTTCACCCTTACTTTTAAAACGAGCTAGAAATTCGGAATTGGCCCGAGGTGGAGCAAACGGCTGAGGAGCTTCTTGACGGATATAGAGACCTTGACGCCATTTCGCGACTGACTGAGCTGCCACACCTCTTGTTCTGTTCATAAAGAACCCCTCTACAGGCCAAGTGCACTAGCTTTCAAAAACAAAATTTTCCTACGGTCTACAGAGGCCTTTTAACCTTACTTTCTCGACGACCCTTGTATTCACGAATCATTAAAAAAGTTCAGTGGGCTTAATAACGACTTTGAAAATTACCCAATACTTTGAAAGCCACTCTCTAATGTATAAAAAAGTTGCGCTTTTACATAAATTGTGTATAGATTTGAATAAATAATTATTGAGCAAAGATTTATTTTTAGCATGACTTGTTTGTTTTCATTCGACGTACGTATTATAAATGTCAGTCTTTCCTGTCCTATGATAAAAATGATTAAAGTGCGATTATTCTTAAATTGCCATTGAATTATTGAGAAATACAGATTTAACTGTAATAATATTATTTCGTCCACAGATTGCAAAGACTTATTGATTATAATGTTGACACTTACACTTGCACAACTTGTACAGCATGATAGGCCATTTATTTCGAGACTCAAGGTCAATAATTTCTAATTTTCAGAATGAATTAATTTCACAAATAACTACAGAAGCCAATAAGAAAGTGTAACTATTTTTGGATGAAAGGTCTATTATACTTGTGGTTCGGAATTCTTATCATTTGTTTAAAATATAAATAATAGATTGAAAGACAACCTTCTTTGTGAAAAATTCATTTTTTTTCTTCTTTTGATTGATGATTCATCTCTTTGAGTGAAAATTTAACTTTTAAATTTTTAGAAAATTAACCTTCTTTGTTCAAAAATCATCTTTTAGATTGAGTGTTGAACTCTTTTGCGAAGGATTCATGTTTTTTATGATTGATCATTTTTGTAAAAAATTCATCTCTTTAGTTAAAAAATTAACTATTTTGTGGAAAATTCGTTTTTTTTCTAGTTAAAAGTCAATTTTTTCAACTGCAAATTTAGCAATGCCATTTTTTATTGAGATTGATCTTTTCTAGTTAAAAATGCAATAGTTGTGTTGAGAAATATATGAAAGTTAATACGCCTTCTTGGCTGTAAATTTAAATAATTTTGTTGATAATTTATCTATTTTGTTGAAAATTCAACTATTGGGTTAAATATTCATCTTTTTTGGATGAAAATTCATGTACTTGGTTGAAAGAACTGCTTCTCAAAAATCAATTCATTAAAGATTTTTTTGTTCAGTTGAAAATTAATTTTGATTTATCCAAAAATTCAACTACTGCATTTCGGATTAAAAATATATCCTTTGCAAGTTAAAAAACCAACTGCTTGGTAGAAAAACCTTTTTTTTCAATTCATTCTTATGGTTACAGAATTAATTTTCTTTGTTGAATTTCATCTTCGAAGAATTCATCTTTCTTAATGGAAAATTGATTTATTTGGTTGAAATTTGATCTATTTTGTTGAAAAAAGCATTTTTCTTGGTTCAATTCAAGTGGTTGAATATTCGTTTTTTGGTAGAAAATTCACCAGTTATGGGAAAAAAGTCATCTTGCTTATTTGAAAATAAACTTTCTTGTTGAAAATTGAACTTTTTGGGTTGAAAATTAAACTGTCTTCAAAGAAATTCGTCTTTTTTTTAATCTTCTTTGGTCAAAAGATCAACTATTTTGTTGAAGATGCAATACATTTCATCTTGAAATTACTTATTATCGAGAAAATTGGCCCTATTTCCTCTTTTTTGAAAGAATTTTGGGCTACATTACATTTCAGGTTGCAGGGAAACAAAAGTACGATTGTCAACCTGGTGTACAGGGGGTGGGGGGTGGAAAGGTTTGCAAAAAATGTCCCAAAATTGATAACGTACTTCGTGGGCGCCCTCAACTAAAGATTGACTGTGAAATATACGTTCCAACATCAGAATTGTACTTTTTCAATGGTTGCTACATGATTCATGCTTTTTACATAATCTTGCCTTCCTATAAAGACTTATCACATTTTCAAAGTCATTAGTTATGCACGAAATTCAATTTGAAAATATAAATAAATTTTTTAATAGAAATAAACCAAAAATAATGTACGATCATCATATCCTACAATCTGATTTTCCTTGAGAGCATATGGGTCCTGCTGTTCTTCATCAAATTCAACTTTCTAATTTTCACGATCTGAATAGGAAAAAATTTCATTATATGCTAAAGTACCAGAACTGTGGAATAAAAATGGTTTATTTGCAGGGACATGGGGCACAAGGGCGTAAGTGGCAAGTCCCGAATTTTACAGGAGACACAAAATACTGTCTAACTTTAATCCATTAGTTTCTTTTAAAGAAGAAAGTAGTTTCAAATTATTACCAAGCTCTATAAAACCACGAAAGGAAAATCATGAAATACAAATATAAATCCATCATTCATTCACAGAATTTCACAGAATGATTCGAATTTTGTTGATCCATATCCACTTTTATTTATATATATTTTGCTTTCGCCATGTATTTCAAATGAAATTGTAAAGCTTGCAATATCAAAACTTCACAATTTTTATATCCTTCAATTTTAGTCTATTGAATTTCCATCTTTAAGGTTTTCCAATTTCTAGCAAGCCAAAAATAAGTTCAAATATAATTATTAAAATTTCCAACTTTCGAATGCTTCTAAAGTGAAATTGTTTTATTTAAAATAAATTGTTTAAATATTTGGAATAAAAAATCAATCAAATTTTCAATTATCCAATGTTCGTTTAATGCAGATTTCAGAGTCCAAAAATCATTCTGAGCCTCTGATGTTAATTCGGATCAGCCAGGGTGAATGATCTTTCGTGAAAATGAGTGCCACAAATGATTAGTCCTGATGGTTCACCATGTGCACAGATTGATTTGATCCGTTAATTTTTTTCAGAGTTATCGTGTTTACGGGCAGATGGACGGCCGGATGGACCAAATACTACAATTTTCGAAAAAAAAAATTTGATAACAGTACAGTTGCCAATGACACTGGCAGTTGGCACGACTATAAACATTCATTAAATAAAAAAATTATTCGATTATCCCCCAATAATAAAGAATGACCTATAGTTTTTCTAATTCCTATTTGAATTCGAGGAAGTTCGTTATCTCAAACTTCGAGAAGTCTCTAGAGATAAGAGTCATGTTTAACAATTATTTATTTTTATAAGTATTACACGTGTTAGCATGAATCGGAGGTTTTCGAATTTGACTTAATGTAGACGTCTGTCTTTCTTGTCCTATTATCATCGTATACGATGAAAATGATTACAGTGCGATTTTCATATGTTGAATTGACATTGACTAATTGAGATATATTGATTCACCTGTAATAATATTTTTTGCTACAATATCGTTTCCTCTTCAAATTTGGTACTTTATGTAATTTTTCAAATTTTCAATTAACGTAACGCATTTTCTAAATTGCTTTATTCCACAAATTGAAAAGATTATTGGATTATAATGATTGTTAATTACACTTGGAGAACATGTATAGCCTAATAAGTGATAGATTTTGAGATTTAAAGTTACTAATTTTTAATTTGAAAAATTAGCGAATTTTACGAATCACTATGAAAGTGCGTTTTTTTTTTTTGCTTATCCTGATAATGGGTGGCGCTAGTAATTTATCAATTATATTAATAAAAACAAAACAAAATTTGAAATATGTTTCTTTTAAAAGATTTAAAGTTCCGATCCTTCCAAATTTTGAAACTGTTTAATTTTTGCGTTTCCTGCAATTTAGATGGGGCTTTGGTTTACAATTCATATAATAAATAATTTCCAGATCACAATTCTTCATCGGCTATTTGCTAGCATTCACTCCTCATTTAACAGAAATTATGATATCTAATTTCAAAAACTAATGTTTCATTAAGATAAAATCAACTAAATGCTAATTGAAAAAAATAAATTTAAGTGTAGTTGTAATTAAGTATTTGAAAAAATGTATACAATTCGAAATGCAATAAATTTCTAATTTTTGCGACTTTTGTATACAAGAGTTTGATATTTGGCTCTAAGGACTCGGTTCAAAGTCATCGGAGGTAGGAACTTTCCTTCTCCCCATTTCTCACTGAAAGCATCGAATTTATTTACTGCACGAGGCCAGCAGAAAGACTCATTTTGTTAGCATATTCAGCATTCTTCCTAATGGATCTGAAAATGAAAATAAAACTTTAATATTCTCATCATTACTGAAATACAAAATTTAAAAAAAAATGTCATTAATGACTCACTTAACATCATCATAGGCAATAATTTGATTTCTATCGTGTAGATATGGTACTTGCTGTTCTTTGTTATAAAAACGCTTCCATGTTTAATTTTTCACCAACTGAAAAAAACATTGTAACATGCTGGTTCACTAAGTTTTTGTGCTTCCAAAAATGGTGCGCCTCTACCGATTGGCTTTTGATTAGCCAAAGTATGGAAATTTACGTAATAAGGAGTTCTTAGTATTATCATCGTTGATAGAACACCTTGTAAAATCCAGTAATTCACGACAGAGCCTTCAGTACAGAATTTGTTTTGAATTGTTACCTCATAGATAAGAATGATGTATTTATTAAAATTAAGGCTGCACTATTTTACATGGAAACCTCGTAAAATTATTGAAATATTCTGAATATTATTAAATAATCTTGAAAAGTTTTATAAAGCTTTCAATGAAAAAAAATGTATAGCTGAAACTACTTACAAATAAATAATTGTTAATCAAAAAGGTTTGAGATAGAAACTATTGAACTTGTTAGATTGAAAAATGAATTTAAATTTGTATAATTTCCAGTTAAACAGAGAATAAATGTAAAACGTACTTGCTTGAAAAACTTAGATTACATAAACTATGTTGATTGTACTATTAACTTTTCACTTGGAAGAATAATTTGCATCGTATATGTTTTTGGTGAGATTTCACTTCTTTTTAATAAAAATTTGCCCTAAATCAAATACTTTTTTCTGTGTGGTACAAATATTTCACACTACACAATGTAATGCATATGATTGTTATTGGTATAGAGACATATCTTTAAATTGTTGTGCCAATCGATTGAATAGTGTATAGGCACTGAGAGTTGTTATTTATTGAAAAAAATGGGATTTCTTCATTAAGCGTGCCATATTTCAAAAAATGAACAATGAATCGACAATTTTTGAAAAAACATATGGATAATTCCATTACAAGTGTCCATTACCAGCGTCTAATTACTAAAAATAATACATTTCTATGTTTTCTTAATCTGCTAAATCTAGTTTAAAAAATATGCAAAACGTATAGACTCAAAAGTTATTTTTTTCTACGATGAATAGCGTTCTTTCCAGAATATATATTCGCGTTTTTTTTTTAATGGCGACGATTCAACACCACGAATCTTCATGTACGATAAATATGTATAAATATAATTAATAATGAATTATTATCATATTATGGGCAAGCAAAATGATTTTTCTCTCTTTTTCATTTTTCAAAAGCATCAATTTAATGTTTTGTTACAACAACAAAAATTATTTCTAACCTTTGATTAATTTTAACATAAGCAAAAAAAATATCACACTCAATATAGGTATATGGCAGAGTTTTTTCACACGCAGCTTTTTTCGAGTACTCTGATTTTAGAAACGAATTTCTCTTCCTTCAATTATTTAATGAAACCTGAGACCTTCATAAACTTTTCTCAATATCCATTAGTCATAGAACAGTCACAATTTACGCAACTATTTTTTCCGTGAGGGAATAACACTCGTTGTAAATTATGAATTTTGCATCGCTATACTTCTTAATTTCATATTCTGAAAAAACTGCATTCATTTTGCTAGACGATTTTTGTTGACTCGAAAAAATGTACTTATCTTGGTTTCGTTTGATCAAGTGAATTTTATTTATACAGGAAATGTGTACTTTTTAGCAGCAAATATTGTATCGCCGATATTCGGACCAATACATTTCTTGCTTCAATGCAAATTTATTTTTAGTGTTATAATTTACGTATGATTTCTTAGGTGCGTTCACCCCCCCCCCCCCCCCCCCCCCCGTCATTATATTTTTAACAAACCGCTCTATTAATAGATAAAAGAAAAGAAATAGGAAATTAAAACTATTGTTTTTTATTGAAGAGCAAGCCACGAAAATGTATTCTATATCAGTAAAAATGCATTCCTAAGTACTTACCGAATGTAAATACATTTTATAATTTATAAAGATATTGAAATAGCCAAATTTTATAAGCAAATACGTGGTATCAGCAATACATTTTTCATTTCCGTTGAATTCAAAATTACATCTATAGGCGATATTACGATATAAAAAATCGTTGTAGGAACTAAACATTCATAATTGTTAAGAATGAATTACATAAAAAAGCATCAATATTTGCATATTCCGTTCAAAAAAAATTTGTTTATTCACACACTACTATCAAGGATTAAAAAATCATTAATTGTTTCAAAATTTTACATTTTAATTGGAAAATAAAAGTTTTTATTAACGAAATACTAAAACGTGCTATTGTTATCACGATATCCATTATTATTCATTGAAATTAAAGATAACAATTTGCAATAAATTTTTATAAATAGTTAACACCTTTGAAAAAAAAACATTTTTTCCACAAAAACTGCAAATATAAGGCTATTATTAGTGTATTTTGTTAGTAAAAATTAAAGTTATGAAGTAAGAGCGAAATTTTATAGCAATGTATATGTAGCGTCCATAGTTCTTGATACTACTTTCTGATAGCAAAAATGAAAATTTTGACGAATTTTTTATTTATTTTGTTAGTAATAATAATTCAAATTTATTATAATTTTGTATCTTTTAGTACTTAATAGTAATCTCTGATGAAAAGAAAAATATTTTTTGTACTTAAAAATGCATATTTGGATAATTTCTCATGTATATTGTTCATGAAAATTAATCAAATTTGTAACAAAGTAGTATGCCTTAGTTTGTTATTGATCCCCTATTGATTTTAGTTAACATAAAAAATATAATGCTGATAATCTTTCTCTAAAAAATAGGTACGTCACGAAAATCTCGAAAACATTGTTGTCGCTTTTCCGCAATGCCGATTGGGTAAATTGAAAAACTCGAAGGTAAGTCATCTGGTAAATTCACACAGTTACAAAATTAGTTTCAGTTGAAGGGCAGTGACAATAGTATATTACGTTACGAGGGACGAAAGTCCGATCTCACGAGTGTGAAGTTAGCTGCCCGAGCGAAGCTTAAAATAATTAATTTTCAACCAAGAAAAATGAAATTTGCAACAAAAAATTATCTTAATTTTCAGAGAAAAACTCTCAAATTAAACCAAAAAATACAGATTTTCAACAAAAGACTTGAACTTTCCACTAAGAAATATTTTTCAATCAATAAAGACAAAAAATCTCATTCAAAATGTTTAGTTTTCAAGACATAAAGACGAAATTTGGAAAACCGAAATTGAATTTACAAACCCAAAATATGCATTTTCTACCGAAATATTAAAAATTTTGACTAAAAAAAGACGAGTTTTCGAAAAAATAAGTTAAATTTTAACTGAAAATGATCGATTTTCTAGCAGAAATGGAATAGCTTTATTATTGGCAAAAAAGTGAATTTTCAAGAAACAAAAACGAATTTTTAAAAACCTTTATTTGAATTATTGATCAAAGAAATAAATTATAAACTAAAATGATGCATTTCAAATGAGAAAAATACATTTTCAATCAAAGAAATGCAATTTAAAACAAAGATATTAATTTCCTACTAAGAAAAAATACTTTTTTACGAAATACATGAATTTTCGAGCAAATATTTTAATTTTTAATTGAATGATTAACCTAATAGTAGAATTTTTAACCAAATATTTTGATTTGTAATGGAATTGCCAACCTTATAGTGTAATTTTCAACCAAAAAGGTGGATGAATCACCAAGAAGATTAATATTCTACCACAAAAGACAAAGTTTGAACAAAACACGGAAATTTTCAAACAAATAGTTGAATTTTCACCTAAAGAAGATTATTATTCAACCAAAAATAAAATAGTTAAATTTCCAGTTCAAAAATTAATTTTTAAAAATGAATCTACTCTTCACTATAAAGAAATGAATTTAAAACCAAAAAGATTCAGTTAAAAAAAAACATGAATTTTTAACCAAAAAGTTAATTGGTCACCAAGAATATTAATTTTTTGTCATAAAATACAAAGTTTGAACAGAATACAATAATTTTCAACAAAATTCTTGAATTTTCAACTAAAGAAGGCAAATATTCAACCATATAGGAAATAGCAAAATTTAAAGTTTACAAAATAATTTAAAAAAATGTTAACAAATTAGTTGAATTTTGAACCAAAAAGTTTTTTCTGTCGCGCTATTCACGATTAGTTAATTAGATTATTAAAGTCAAATTTACAGGAGGATTTGAGCAAGAACTGATTTAAATACCCTGTATATTCTAGATTTTTCCGTATTTTTTTCTATGATGTATTTATATTAAAATATATGTGAAATCTCTAATGTGTATAGTTGTAAAGTGAAATTCGTTATATTACAGAAACAATATGTTAAGAGATGCTTAAATTTGCAATAGAACTAGGTAAATGGGACCTTTTAGAAAATTTGAATCAAATTCAAATAGTCAAATTTAATTCTACCGTGATGAATATAGTTCATCAAGTTATATGCCATATTCATGACAATTACACAAATTATTTACATTCGATGATAACTAATGAGTGCATTTTTACAGATTTTCATTCTTTGTTCTTTAATAAAACATAATAGTTTGGAATTCTCTAATTTCTTCGCTTCATTTATCAGCACAGCAATTCGTTGAACAAGAAATGAAAAACCGATTCTTTGACGTTTGACAAGATGATACTTGATAATGATCTTTATATCTAAATTCGTGAGAAATGTTTCAATTGTATCAGTAATTGTAAGATTGATTATTTAAAATAATATTATCACATTCTCATCTGAATGCGAAGGCATTGGTTTTATGTGAACATTGTCTTTAGCGGATTTCATCAACTCTAGATGTCTTCGGACTCACTGATTGACCAAAATATTAATTTTACTTTGATGTCTGTTAATCGTCGTTCTTGCCGTTGTCGTCGTTGTCTGTATATACGATAACTTTTGATGAAATTAAACGACTGGATTGCCCCTAAATAAAATTGTTAAAGGCCTAAGAAAAGGACGATTTTGTTAGCCAGCCATGTTTGACCAACGCTGCTGGTTTTATATATCGAAAATGCTTTTTCAAAAGACAAAAAATTCTATTTTGCAGTAAAACTATATGAGGTTTGAAAAAAGGTTCGAAAGTAAAATTGTTCACCTCAAAAAGATCTACAAATTCACACTCACACTTTTTTTATATGACGCTTATTTTTTGTTTGAATCGTGAAAAATGCTATCAAAAATAAATATTTCTATTTTGTAGCAAGACTATATCAGGTAAATTTCACACACGCACATTTTTTGTTTTATTAAACATAAAAAGGTCGAGTAATATGTTCCGGCAAAGTATGCCGAATTTTAATTTTCTCGTCCGGCATATTTTGCTGGATTTTAATTTTCTTTTCTGGTATATTATTAATAACGTCATAATTTTCTGTAAATTATCATGAATTTCATATATTCCCACAACTCTCAAATCCACAAACTTTATTCATTTCAACAAAGTTCATAAATTTCAACAAATTTGATAAATTTTCACAAATTTCATAATTTTTCCAACAATTTCATAAGTTTCTACAGTAATGATAAATTTCCATAAATTTGAGAAATTACGGTAATTCATTAAACTTTTCATACATTTTTAAAATTATGGTAATGGATGGAAATATATAAATATGATGTGAATATAATATAACTATAATATAACTTGAATATAATTTAAGGAAATTTAAGTAATTCATGGTAATAGCTCGGTAACTTAGGTGACCAGTCGCAGGAGGGTCTTCACGCCCCCCCCCCTCCCAAGAGACGTTGGAAAGGGGTTCAAACTAACAAAATTTTTATGACCAGTCACAGGGGTGCCTTGCTGGAAGAGGAAATCAAGATGCGGCAAAAAAAATGCTAGAAGAGAAAATTAAAATCCGGCATCATATGCCGGAAGAGAAAACTAAAATCCGTATACACAACATATAAAGAATTTAATTTTTCACTAAAACTATACGAGATACGTAAAAAATGTCAAAAATGATAACCAAATAAAGTTCTCAAAACGCCCACTGCCCTTAAAACATTTTCAGGGAGTCTTTGGGATATTCAAGGGACTTTGTTTTTAGTTGCTCTGGCCTTTACATCTAATAAATGTGTTTCGGACTTTCTAATTAGGTCTTTTTATTTTTTGCCTGTTGGGTCACTCATGTCATAGTGAATTTTTAAAAATATTTACTTATTCTTCAGTGATTTCAGTTACTAGTTTGGTAGTAAACTTTTCTTATCGGTTGTTTTCGATATAAAGTAGTGTAGTGGACGCTCGGCAGGTGCATGACGTTGTGTTTTATCGAACTTCGTAGTGTTTCTGTAAGAACATTTATTGAAACGTTTCTAGTTTTTAACGGAAGTAAACTAAAGATAAAAAGATAAGGTGTGTAAATAGTTCTCATGTTTCAATTTCGTAGCATTGCGCATTTGTATATAAAAATTTTCTATTTGTCACAAAACTTATGGTCAATCTTTCTACGCACTATTTTTGTCGTTGAATAATAACATTATATTCATAATCTGAAAAAATAATTTTTGTTTGAAGAATTATTTTTTCAATTCGAATAAAATAATATTTTATTTTGAAATTTTGTTCAATTATTTAAAACAATAAATTATAATGTATGTTAGCGAACTCCTTCAGTATGGGCACTAGAGAAACAATAACTAATTTATTTAAATTGAATATTTAAAAAAATTTAGGAACGAACGTTAGAATTTTTTGAAAATAAGTAAACAAAAATCCAATTGAACAAGATGTTTGATTTAAATCATATGGAAAGAATGTTAATTTAGAGAACACCTTTTTTCCTCATATTTTGAATTTATTATTCCTTATTATAGTCTAAAAAAGGACAAACACAAAAATTACCATAATTTTTGACTTCATCACACTTTTTGAATCTCTACAAAAATGTTCAGTCGAAAAGGCACTTCAGAAGATATTAAACAGTAAATGATTTAAGAGATAAAGTTATTTTCAGATCGGAATTATAGAAGTATTTATTTCTTGAAAGGAAGCGATTGATGTATTAAATTTTTTTAGTAATTTGTGAATGTGCTCTTCTCAAAAAAAATGTTTGGGTGCAAACCAAACGTAATATGTGTTGAGAAAGTAGCAGCAATTGCAATGATAGAAAATTTTTTATTAGTTCATGTTGAACTTTAGTGCAAAAACCGGGCTCAAGTAATTTGTTCAGCTCATGGAACGAATATTCACCCAATTACATAATTCCTGATTGTGAGGTAAACCTGACTCTCAGTTTAGATCTTGTCAAGATTCTAGTTCGAAAATATTCTGTGTGTGTAAATCTGATATTTAGACAAAAATGAGAATTTGATTTCCTGGATAATAATCGAGAAACGGTCAACTAAATGTTTCTCGATTATTATCCATGAAAATCTGAAAAATTGCACCCTCACCCTCTTGGCAAAAATTTGTCCGAATGACACTTCATCCAAGTTTGAGTTAGATTGGACAACTTTATTTTCTGAGTCGACATATTTGAGAAATAATGCGGCAAGAAATCATATGTCTTGTTACACGAAAATGAGCATTCAATTTTTGTAATATTTTCAGTTTTTCTAATATTACGATTTAATGGTTTGCAGATGTATAAGCTAATACTATTTTTGGGAATATGCTCAGCGTTCGCTTCAGGAAGTAAGCCGCCAGAAGACCTGCTGGCGAAACATCCTGAAAAGCATCTAGCGAGGCTGCCAGTACCTAATCATGATAAGTGTCAGAATAAGTCAGCCTACCGCTGGCGTTCAGAAGAATTTTGGACGAAATCTATACCTGGCGTCCAAGTGTCTGGTTTCTTTAGACATTCAGAAGAATACTTACCTATTATTCTGAAATCCTGGCATTTTTTTCTTACAGGCTTTCACAGGAAACCAACCATAGAGTATTTAAAGACATGAAATGGCTATTAAACATTTATTTATGTATTTTCATGTTCATATAATTGATGAAATATAGTTTCACAAAATAATACGAATAATCATTTTATGTCATATATTTAAAAAGGTTTTTAATTCAAGTTCATGTTTTCACAGAATTCGAAGGTGAACATTTATTTATTTTTGAATTTGCCTTATCATGAGCATATAATATTATTAATGACAAATGATAAAAAAAGTAATTAATTAAATAATCACTTAATTTGAAAATCTTCATTTCAATTAAATAAGTAAATGATGAATTACCATTCAACATACATAATTCGAACTCTTATCGCATTTTTGTAGAATATAATGAATATTACGACCAAAAAAGCCGTGTTTACGAGTTTCCTTACACAAGTTACAATTTGAAATAGTGGAATTGATTAAATTCCCCGAAAAAAGTGTGTTCAGAATTCGAATTACGCATGTAAAATGATGAATTCAGTAATTGACTAGAAAGTTGAAACTAAATTTCACTAAAAAATAAGCAATAATCCTTGAATTGAAAGTAAATAATTTTTTATAATTCTTATACAACAAAAAATTCAAAAAGAAACTGAGCAAAAAGAAGAGAATATTGTATTTTTATTTTGCAATTCGGTCGCGGAAAAAAGTAAATGGCCAAATTTACTTTTTCATTAAATGATTATTTAATTAATTTTATTTTTTGTTATAATTTGTCATTATTATAATATATGACTATAATAAGAAAAATTGAAAAATAAATGAATGTTTACCTTCGAATCCTCTGAAAACATGAACTTAAATTAAAAGACTTAGAAGCATATGACACAAAAAGGTTACATAGCCATTTAATGTGTTTAATGACTCTATGGTTGGTTTCCTGTAAAAGCCTAAAACGTATCAGGTTTTCAGAAGAATGGCTGAGTATTCTTCTGAATGCCTGAATAAACGAGGCACTTGGACGCTAGGTATAGATTTCGTCCCAAGTTCTTCTAAACGCAGGCAGTCGGCTGGGTGCCTGATTTATATATACATATATATATTGATAGGTGCTCTCGGAGGTGCGAAACTATCACTGGTTCGTAACCTTAAAGCCATTCTCGCGTGCCAAAAATATGCCACGGCACTTGCGAGATGGATGCAGAAAGCTGTCATCATTGGGTCGCTTCGTTTCCTCAGAACACACGAGGGTTTCGCTGGCCTGTTGTTGTGATTTCGTCGTGTCCTGTGCCGGTGTCATTTTTTAAATGGCAGTTTCTCCCAGTGAGACCCTGCGGTGGTTGTTAACCTTATTTTTTAATTATATATTATTATATTATATTATATGATTCGTTATCAAATATATATACAATATAAATAACATTATTATATTTATTGTACCTATTATTTTATTATAATTTCTTCGAGATGTGAAAACACTGATTAATAAGCGACATAGTGCAAAATATTCGAAACATTAGAATTTTCTCTCTCTTTCGTTTGAACAAATTACAATTTTTTACATAATTTTCAATTATTCTCAAAAATATAATATATTACTATATTAATAATAATAATTAATTTCTCGTATCTCCGTAGGTTAATTGGTTAGAGCATCAGACTGGAAATCTGAAAGATCTGGCGTTCGAATCCCAGCGGAGCTAGAGAGATTTTTTCACATCTTTAAAAGTTAATAAATAATAAATGTTCAAGAAAATATTGATTATCGACCATGTAGACAAAAATCATTAACATTATATAATTCAATAATAATAATTGTTTGAATAATTTAAAACTGTCTTTCATAAAAAATATTACGTCAATAATTCCAGAACATAGTAACTTCTTAAGATAGACAGGGGAAAGAATTGTTTAAATTAATTTAATTATTCAAATAAGTCTTATATATCGTTGAAAATCTATATATCGCTCACAAAATTAATTAATAAATTGTGTTATTAGTTCAAGAAAATAATAACTTTCCACGATTTACAGGGTGAAAAATTTGGTAAAGAAATTCTTTACTTGATATTTATTAACTGTATCATTTATCTCAGAAAAAAAAAAGTTTTCGTAATTGAAAGGAGAAAATATTGTTTGAATAAATACTTATTTTGAAAACTGTTATTTATCATTCGTTAGGGGATTTTCCGCGCACATTATGAGCCATTTGTTGTTTTTCAAAATGTCAAGTTATTGGATGAAATTTTACACATCACAACAAGTTTAAAGAATATGCTTTCAATGTTAATACCTAAATAATAAAATATTTTTTTCACATTTATGTATTTAATTTTCATTTATTAGAAAAATATTCAAATATAAATATTGTTTTCAATATTGGAGGATAATATAAAAAATGTCACGTATATTTTGTATCTCATTTAAAGAAAGAATTATTAACAAGGCCATCTTCATTTCGACCATTAATTTTTGGGTTCATTGAAAAACTTCGTTAATAAAAAATCCTTGTATTTCTTTTTACAGAATCAATGCATCCATCATCAACATCTGATGTATCATCATCAATGCCACCCAATTCAGGTAATTTGAAAACTTAAATACAATCTAAAACTAATATTAAAGAATATTGCTGAAAAGTCTAGATTTGTATGCCTACATGGGAAGCTATGTGAGCGGATCCATAGGTATTTTATAAAATAGTGTTTACTCAAAGGAAATTTTGAGAAACTAATTATGGCTATCTTAACATTGAATTGCTATTTTTATGTGTATCCAATAAATTGAATAAACTTTTATAAAATAATTTATTTAACAATTTATTTTTCAATTCGGTTACATAAAAAATAAAATGTCTAAATTTATTGTTCAACATGCACAATTTCAACTCTGAACAAAACGTCAAAGTGCATTTAAAATTATTAATAATTCGAAAGCCCTTGAATGTAATTTAAATTAAACTTATCAATACATGTTCTATAAAAAGGTCTCGAGATCCTGCAAATCCCTTTAAATCCTTGGAGATTTGGTCAAATCCTTGAAATCTTTGAAATCGCTAAGAACACGTTTAAATTGCACTTCATTCATTTTCCGAAATCCACTAGAAATCCTACGAAATTCTTGAAAATGCTTTCACATCTCTGAAAAAAGTACAAATTCTGTAAAATCCCTTAAAATGTTTAGAAATGTTTAGAGATCCATTAGAATGTTTTTAAAGCCTAAAAAACTGATGAAATCTTTTAAAATTAGTTGAAATATTTAGAAATCTCACAAAATTCTTTTAAAAACCTCAAGTCCTGTGAAAGTATCTAGAAATTTGTTTAAATCCTTCGACAATCCTTAGAACCTGATATGTTTAGAAATCTATAAAATTCCGTTAAATTTTCATGAAGTCTATCGAAATCGATTAAGATCCATGGATATACTCTGGAATTTAAATTGAATTAAACTTACTCATGAATGCACTCTGACAAAAATGTTTAAATCTCTATGAATATTTTCAATCTTTCAATGTTATGAAATTTTTCGTAACGCATTGAAATCGCTTGAAATCTTTGATAGTCCTACAAAATACTTTGAAATCCCTTCAATTTTCCTCAATCTCTTTAAATCCTTTGAAGTTCCTTATAATCCCCGGAAATACTAAATTTCCTATGATTTTTTTTGCACCAATGAAGAATGGGATTCAGAAATAAAATAAAAAATTTAATTTCTTGTATAATTATTAGTAGACTCGTAATTTATTATAATTCATTAGTTATGAGATAATGAATTTTTTAATCTTAAAAATAGTTAGTAACTATATTGTTCTTACCTGATCAGATTCTCATTATCGGCCAGAGAGATTATCTCTGAAACCAGAAGATGTGATCTACCGCAATGCAGATTTTTGTGGACGAATTAATCAACACATTGTGATTTTCAAAATAATTTGTGCAACTGGCCAACTCGGTAATTAAAAAATTCTGATATTTCTAATATTCCATTCGTGAAATGCTTAAATATTACTATTTCATGAGTCGATGACCTGATTGCTGATTAAATACAAATTTTAATTATTGCAGTTAAACATAACGATCATTATGTGATAATACTTGTGGAACACCTTTCTAATCATGATATACTGGTACGAAAAAAACATTCCTTGGGAACGTATATCGGTAATGCCTTTTACGAGTTACCTGAAGAGGCGCGGAGACAAGTCATCTTCTGGTGACAAAATTTGATCGTATGAGCGCAATACTACCATCCTGATGACAACCAAGAAACTATACAACTGCACTTGGAACGAACCGAAATATTCAATATAACGCGTTTACATCTTTCCTCTTAACTTAGGGTTATCGGAACAATTGTTGGCCTCCCCCACAATGATTGGCTTTTTCCTTGAAATATACTCCACAAGCAAAATATTTTTAAATGAAGTTACGAATAAAGAGAGCAAGGCGGTTATTGGTATACTCTGCGCTATTCATTTGTAGTTTTATTTATGTGTATTTTCAAAAAAATCTACAGTTTGAAGGTAGCTAAGCGTTCTTTAAGGGGGCTAATCATTGTACCGATTAGCTTATGAGAGTTTTTGAAAACTATAATACTATGGAAAATTAATTTTTTTCTGTATTAATATGCAGAACAGTATAATAATTCAATTACTGATAATTATTGAATTTTGTTCATACAAAATGTATCATTAATACAAGAGTAATCAATTTCATATTTTGATCATTCAAATCTTTGTGTGAGTACAAAATAAAATAAACGAGTATACAAAATTTAGTCTAATTATTAATTGTTTAGCAAAAGAAGAAATTCTATTATAAAAAAAAATATTTTAAGAAAAGCGTGCAGGCAGGCTTTTTAAATTTCAAATCTTCAAAATATAACTTGTAATTGTTCCCAAGTGTTGAGTTTTAATATTTTTTTAATGTATGAAATTTAAGAACACTAAGAACTTACTTTTACATTTTAATTTTTACATTCTTGTCATAAATTTGTGTGAAAACTGACGCGCAAAGAAGAATGTTATATCACTATAAGAGTTTAATTGTTTTTATTGCAAATGGACTACTACTTATCAAAAATAATGAATGTTATCGATTTGAATACTTTTAGAAAGATTCACAGTGATTTGAAAAAAGTGGTATAATCATTCAAATTTTGGAAAAGTGAAGCGACTACCATATTTTTCGAAAATATATTTAATTTGGGAAACATTGAAAACTCAACCACATAATCTGCGTTGATACATTGGTTTTTATACAATAATATTGACAGTTTGAAAATGCATGCTTCACTTCAAAAGTTAATATATGTGCAGAAAACAAACGTACGGTTTCAAAAGGATGACCGTTTGAAAGTTTAGAAAATTTTACATCATAATCACAATTCATGGCATCAGATGCAGAGCTACTCTTCGAATCTGCACCAAGAACATGAATAAATGTTGCATGATTGTTGAGTAATCATACAAAATATTTATTCGTGAAATGGAATTCTGTGAAGGTACACATACGCGATTCGTTGTTTGTCAGATGCAACATCATATCCAAAAGCAGAGAGCTCAATTTTATATTAAAAAAATCTAATAATAAATTGTTTCATTGACAATATTTTTTCTCATACGAAATAATATAATATAGACAAATTCTTTCCCGGTTATTAATACAAAGCGAATAACTCCTAATAATATTATCGCAATTGAAACATCGAACTCAAACTTCAGTCTGATATTCATCTTATATATCTTATATATCTTATATATCTTGGTCTCCATTTCATCTGTTAAGTTTGCGTCTTTTCTGTTTTGTTTCTTGCTTCAAAGTGTGAGAAAAATTAAAATATAGAACGAATCCATTTCTAATCAGGCATGCTCTTGGCCACAAAAATAGTTTGGATTGCTGAAAGCTTAAAAGAAATCTTCTAGATAAAAGCAGACATTCAATTTTCTTATTGGCAAAAAATATACAATGAAACAAATCCAAATTTGAAGCTTAGCTTTATCGGAAATTGATTGAACAAGAAATATGAAGGTGGGTTCGGAAGAAAATAAGCTCAATATCTATTTTTAAACAAACTCTCTAAATATGATAGAGGACCAAAAAAAACCATATGTGTTATTTCTTAGTCCCCTTGAACATAACGGCGATCCAAACGAATCAGAGGATTGCACCTTTAGTACGAATTATTGAAACTAATATTTAATCTTTGAAGATAAAATAGAATTTCTAGGACATACCTTAAATTAATTTTGTAAATTTGGTCTTGTTAAGGTCTTTCTTAAGATTTTTTCTGCCGGAACAGCTGTAATCCTTGGCAACAGCGTTGTTGAATAATTTTGAAAAAATATTGTCGATAATACTTTTCAAATCAATTTCACCAATTAATCCAGAGGCATAGTCTACGTGAATAAGCCGAATAAAACTTTGGTAAAATTTATATCAAATATAAATTCAGTTTGGATAATTACATTTTTTCATAGATAAATATTAATATTCAGACCAACCGCTTTGTGGAAAAAGATTTCATTTTCTAACTTTTCACAAGATTGTTGAAATTCTTCTTTAGTTTTCAAAGGTAATTGTTGGTAATGATCAGACTAGAAAAAATTTTCTGGTGTGGCATTCAAACATTTCGGTATATTGGCCTCGATATCGTCTAAGTTGATGTCCAGCAGCTTTATTTTGATTATAATTTTATTCATTTTGTTTCAAGGAAGCTGCTTAAATGTCAGATCTGTGATATGAATATTTTTCATCAATGCTGAATAAATGAATGTGAACCATTAATTATCAAATATTTGTCTAATAAAATCACTAGATCTTGGTCTCTCAAGTACATATTTGATATGAGTGCAATAAATAATTCAAAAGTATGTAGGTATTTTACTTAATCCAAATTTAAAAGACGGTTAATTCTTCTACAATTATTGTTGTAGAAAATTCCATTATAAAGCTTGACTACGAAAAACGAGAGCAGACAAATACTAGAAAAATTAAGTAACCAGAAAGATCTGACGTGATTAGGAAGAAAATGAATGATGAAAAAACCTTGTCGAATATGACCTTGAGAAACAAAGATTCTAGTGATTTTTTAGACAAATGATAGATAATTAATGATTCACATTCATTTATTTAGCAATAATCAAAAATATTTATATCACAGATTTGACATTTAAGCAGCTTCCACGAAACAAAATGAATGGAATTATAATTAAAATGATGCTGCTGAACACCAAGTTAGACAATATCATGGCAAATATACCGAAAAGTTCTAATGCCATACCAGAAAATTTCTTCAAGTCTGAAGATTATCAACAATGACCTTTAAATTTATTACATATTAGTATTATTTATATACTTCTTTAGTGTTCATAGAGCTATAACATTCGACGTACATGACTGAGAAATTAGGATGTACTCTACCGGTTCTAATGAGCTTTGCCATCATATTTTGAGGTGCATCGGAAAATTTGAAAAAGTTTGTTTTGAAATAGCTTATTTTCTTTTGAACCCACCTTCATATTCCTTGCTAAGACAATTTTCAAGAAAGGGGTTTTTTCGGGTTTAGGGTCTTATGTAAAGAGAAAAAAAGCGATTTTAGGTGTCAAAAATCGATTATGTATCCGTAAGACCAAAGAAACAAATTGATCGAAAATTTAATTATAACAACGGTCGTAAAAATTGAGAAAAAATTTATAGCTGAGCCTTATATTTGGATTTGTTCAATTCCACATTTTTTGCGAATTGAAAAAGTGAAATATCTGTTTTTATCAAGAAGATTTCTCATAAGCTTTCAGCGGGGTAAATCATTTTTGAGGCCAAGATAATTGATTTGTCATCAAATTAAATTTTCGAATTTTTCTCTTCGACAACGAAAGGTTGACAAAAGTATTAGGAAAGAAGTTGCGTCGCTTAAAAAGTTCTACCGCTAACTTTTTTGGTGTTACATTACGTCATTCACGACTTAAAGATAGCGAGTATGTCTGATTAGAAATGGATTCGTTCTATATTATAATTTTTCTCACATTTTAAAGCGAGAAACAAAACAAAGAAGACGCAAACTTAACGGATGAAATGGACGATCAAGATATGGAAAAGGAAATTGAAGAAGAATCCGAAGAAGACAAACGTGAAGAAGATTCAAGTTTTATAAAATGGACCTTCAAAGGAAGATGTTTTTATTTAAGGTTCAGATCTTAGTTATTTTTAAATAAAGATTAAAAATTTTCATGTTTCGTTAGACATTTGAACTTTTTGACCACGTTTTCTTCAAAATTCTGACGTATCAGAGATTTTCTTGAACAGATTTGTAATGCACATTAATCAAATTTTAGTTTGAACACCTGTATTTGGTCGGAAAATCAATTTCACTATTTCAAGTTGTATTGTGTGCAAGCAGAGGTAATAAAAAAATGGCCAAGCACGGTTTCAACGAAATTTTCTAATTCTTTTAAATAGAGATTATACATTATTCTTTCAAACTGACAATATTGTATGAAAACTAATGTATCGGCGTAGATCATGTTGTTGAATTTTCAGTCATAAATTTTGCAATTCCTAAAAAAAATTTTAGTGTAATTTTTTTAAATTCTGTCTCGAAATCATTCCTCGCGAAGAATGTATTTAATCAGATAAATTTAAAAGTCCACAAAAAGGAAATTATTGCTCAATAACCTTGCTATCTTGTACATTTTTACTTTATATCTTCGTTTATATTAGTCTCATGATCACCAAAGTGTTCTTGCTATCTTTTCAGTTCTTCTAGAATATACTTGATGAAATTTTCACAAGATACGAAATCATCGCTTTACTATAACTAATAAAAATTTTGTCGTAGGTTATAGCACGTAATATAATTATTATTTTTTATACATATACTGATACAATCATCTTACAGACGTGGCATTCATCTTATTAAAAACCGGCCCTGAATTTGAACAGAACTTTTTTTAATATAAAAATTTCAGCAAATACTTTCCCACTTCATTAAACAATAAGTTCTGCTACTTTCACTAAAGGTGAAAAATCGGGGTTAGTTAAAAAACAAACATTAAAATAGTGATGATCTTGCTGAAAAAAAACCTTGGACTTGAAACCTACATATTTTTCTAATGATCCAATGAAATAACTTCAAAATAGACGGATTTAACGCCAGCATCAAAAATTTCAAACGGTTGTTCTTCAGATGTCGCAGAATAAGTTCCTGCACAGATATTTAAAAAAATATATATTTACTGCTGGATTATTTCTTTTCATCTAAAAAATAAAATCGCGGGACAATATATTATATTCAAAAATTAATTGTTATCAACTAATACACTTACATACAATGATGAAATTATGAAAATTACGAATCAAATTAAGTTATTCTATAATATAAAAAATGTCTATAGATCGAGATTAAATGTACTAATTCTATTTGTCTTTGAGGAAAAGGCAATAATTAGAGCAAAATATAGGTAGCACATAGACAAATAATCATACTTTTTTGACAGCTTTTAAATGAAAATAACAAATAAATCAATTATAACGATTTAATAAGTTCAAAAATACGACCTAACTAAGGTACGCTCTAGTATTTTTGAAATTGAAAATATTTTTTGTTCGAAAATTCAACAATTTTAATCTCCTTAATGAAAAATTATTCTTTTTCTCTCAAAATTTAACTATTAAGTTGAAAATGTAACCTTTCTGTCTAAAAATTCGTGATTTTTGTTTGTTAAGAAATAATTCTTTCAACTGAAAATTGGATGATTCCACTTTTGATTCAAAATGTGTCTGTACAAAAAAATTCAACCATTCGGCTTGAAAATGATAAGTCTTGACTAAAAATACATCATTGTTGAAAGTTGAGGAATTTCCTATTTTATTAAAAATTTCCTCATTATCCTTTGATTCAACTGGTTGAAAATTCGTCTTTTGGTAGAAAATTCATCTTTCTTGATAAAAATGAACTTTTTTGTTATTAATATAATTTTTGGTATTGAAAAATTCAACTATATTCTGAAAAAATTGTCTTTTTGGTTTGGAAAATCCACTGCTTTCGGTTTAATTTTAATTTTGTGTGATTAAATTTAATTATTTGGTTGAAGATACATCTTTGTTGCTAGAAGAATTAACTGTTTCATTAGTCATATTTTTTGGTCAAAAGGTTAACTGCGATGTCAAGAATTCATCCTGTTAAATTAAAAATTAATGTTTTTCTCAATTTTTAAAAATAATTTTTTACCTGACAATTCAACTATTCCATTTATGGTTGGAAATTCAATTTCATAAGTTGAAAAATGAACTGTTTGGTAGAAAATTCATGTGTTTTAATAAAAATTCGTCTTTTTGGTTAGAAAATAATCTTGTCTGTTAAAAATTTATCTCTTCGTTAAATCCAATTTGTTTAAAAAACGTTGTTGTTTGTTGATAATTCAACTTGCTGATTTGAGATGTAACTGTCTCCTAAACAATGTTCTTCTTGACTTAAAAATTCCACTGTTTTTTGTTGAGTTTTAATATTTCTTCTTTGATAGTTTGACTGCTAGGTTTGGCGAAGAATTGAACGCAAGGTTTTAAAGCTATATTATTTCTTTTCATCTAAAAAGTAATAACGTTCCACAAAGATGGTCTTTGCAAATCGATGATTGTCAACAAATATGTTAACATCTTAGCATTAAACAAAAAATTTATTCTTTTCTGCAGTCTTTTCCTTTCATCCTCAGAAAAATCATCTCTTTCTTTTCATATATCAAAAAAATGTTTCTTTGATATAGGGTCAAACAAATGTTTGTTTGAATGTTTTTCTAAATGCACAAAGAAAAAAAATTATACTTTTTTGGCAGCTTCCAACTTAAATCACGAATTAATGATTAAAGACGTTTGAATCGGTTTGAAAATACGACCTCTGGAACTTTTTGAACAAAAAATTTCACTGTTTTCCTCAATTATCTGGTGGGCATAGGATATTTACATGAACCGTTATATGAATGTTACAAACGCATTCTCAGATGAATTTTCAACGAAATAGTTACATTTTCAATCAAACTGATGAAATTACAACTAACAAGACTGAATGTCTATCAAAAAGATGCATTTTCGACAAAAAATGGGAAAAAAAGTTTGAAAAATTCATTTTCAATTTTAAAAAAGCTAATTTTCAACGAAAAAAATAATAATTCTCAACCAAAATGTTCAATTTTGGATTTCTTAAGAAATTTTCAACCTAATAGTTAAATTTTCAGCCAAAGAAATCAATTTTGTAAAAAAAGATTAATTATTCCCCTCAAAGATTATTGTTCTAACACAAAAGATAAAGTTTCAACATAATACAGCAATTTTCAACCAAAAAGTTAAATTTTCAGCTAAAGAAGATAAACGTTCAACCAAAAATGGAACAGCTTAATTTGCAGTTAAAAAATAGAAAAAAGCATTATTCATTATTTAAATTTTGTAAATTGAAGTTTCATCACATCCTCAAAAATGTGTTCGAAGAACAATTTTCAACCAATAACTTTTCATTCTAACTTTTGCACGAAAAATGCCCCAAAAAGTGCCAAATAGTAGTTTCATGGAAATCCATGATAGAGACGGTATTTTCTTTCAACTTTTTCGAAAATAATTATTTCCATTCGATGAGTGAGTCAACAATTTTGAGGTATTTCCAAAATAATTGTTAACTGACTAAACAATCATTTTTTCCAGTAGATCGTTATTTATATCTGTGTAATATTTTTTCCACAAAGTACTGAAAAATAAGCATTGTCTGAATAAACTGAAATAATTCACAAATGCTAATGTAAATAATGTTTTTTCAGGATATTTGGAACTTCTTTAAACAATTTCATTTTTTTGTTTTAATTATAAGCCCTGTGAATCGTGGAAAGTCACTACTTTCTGGAATTAATAACGCAGTAATTAATGCTAAGTGTGATATTTTATGTTGAAGAAAGTTTCAAATTATTCAAAAAATTATATTGTCCTAAATAATAATTAATAATTGATCAAATTACTCAAAACTGTCTTCCACACAAAATATTACTTTAAACATTCCTTAACAGCGTCTTTAATTTTAGTAAATAGTAATGTTTTAAGATTAGTAGGACGAAAAATTGTATATTCAAATCAGAACTCTTCAAACAATTCGAAATTAGAAAAAAAAATACCTGAAAACTTTTCACTCATTGAATAAAAATCATCACCCAATTGATCATCATCCAGGTCAATCATTTGAGGTAATTGCGAAACTAAAATACAATCTAAAAAAATGTTAAATTTACCCTATTAATTCTATAATATTAAAATTCCAGTTTTAGCAAATTAAAACGTTCAAATTTTTTATCTTATTTGAAAAAAAAAACTATTAACGATGGCATCTTCATTTCAAGCATTCACTATGGGGTTCGTCGAAAAATTTCGTTAACAAAAAATCCCTATACTTCTTTCCACAGAATCATCATCATCATCCAATTTATCAAGATCAACCAGCCTAGGTAATTTGAAAACTAACATAGAATCTAAAACAAATATTAGATTTACACTATTAATTCTATGATTTTTAAATTTTTAATAATTACTCAAGTAGATTTATTTATTTTGCATCAAATGTTATTCTCAACTACCCTGAAAAATGCATCATTTCAATAAATTTATATTATCACAATTCATAATATGCATTGTTATTGAAACATATTTAATTTCATTGTCTTGTTTTCATAATTGAAAAAAGTGCGCATACTATAACAACAAAAAAAAAGAAAAATTTGGTTATTGAGCATTTTATAGCACTTTTTGTCGTTTTTTCCATAAATTTATTTTGTTTATTTTCAATCGTATTTTTTACGATTTAAACTAAAAATACGCATCCTAGCGTAAATTTGTTTTGGGACAAATTCGTAGATATAACTTAGGCGAAAAATTTTGTTAAATAAAATGTTATTGTAGCTTGTGTCCTTTTTCCATAAGTTTTATTTTTTCATTTTTATCTTGTTTTTCACGATTCAAAGAAAATCTTCATGTTCTATCAAAAAATTATTAATGACAAATTTATAGATCCTTTTTGGGTGAAGAACTTTTGTCTCTTAATTTTTTTCCTACCTTGTGTCGTTTTCCAAAAAATTTAATTTGTTTATTTTTAATGTTATATTGTACGATTATGAACAAAACTACGCGTCCTATCGGAAAGTTATTTAGAAATTTATAGCTCTTTTCTTGATGAGAAACTTTTATAAATTCATTTTTTTTCCTACTTTATATCGTTTGTCCAAAAATTAAATTTTTTATTTTTCAATGTTGTTTGTTACGAATAAAACAAAAACCACGCATCGTATCAAAAAATACTGAGGAAAAAGTTTTAGTTTTTTTTTAAGTGAACAACTTTGGTCTCATTATTTTTTTTCGTATTCTATTAAAAACTGACATTGTAAATGTACTGTAAATATTCAAATCAACAGCAGGAATTGCTGTCCAATTAGGTGAAAAGTATTTCCCGAAATTTTCATATTTAACAAAATTCAGTTTCAAATTCTGGACGGTTGTTAGTAAGATGATTGCTGCACCGATAAGAAAATCTTATCAGTATATGTATAGAAAATAATAATCATGGCACGTGAATTAATGCGAGGTTATTGGCCAATATAAACGTTTCTTTTTGTGGACATTTAAATTTATCTGATTAAACACATTTTTCGGAAGGAATGATTTCGAGACAGAAATAACAAAGAAATTACAATAACGAAATTCACAAAAATTGAAAAACTTAAATTCTCAGAATCAGGCGACCAAATTTGGACCAGCACACATGAAAATTCTTCTATTAGAAGTATTTTATAACCCTAAATAAAAAAGAGGCAAAAAAAGATAGGAGACCCCTTTCTACTTTTTTTCTGCTCTGGCTTTTCTTTATTCAATCTTCTCTAATCTTTGAACAAACAAAAATGTTTAACAAAATTTATCAACGTTTCGGTATTCATCCAACACCCTTCACCATAGAACAAAAATTAAAAGATTTGAAAAAATTATCATTATTTGAAAATGCATTACATTGCATCTCAAGAAAACGGAAACAATCAAAGAATTGAAACGTGACAAACTGAATTCTTCATGTTCTCAATCGTGAAAATAGAATTATTATAAAATTGATCAACATTTACTAGTATATGATGTTATTTGAATAGATTGAATTCACATAATGCTTTAATCTGAGATTATTCTATTTTGAACTTTGGCAACTTATAATTGTTTGATAACATTAAGATCTTCGATTTGAAGTAGCATGCTTTACTTTAAAAGTTAATATATGTGGAGAAAATAAACGTACGGTTTTAAAAGGATAACTGTTTGAAAGTTTAGAAAATTTGACACCATATTCACAATTCATGATATCAGGTGCAGAGCTTACTCTTTAAATCTACACCAAGAACATAAATAAATGTTGCGTGATTGTTGAGTAATCATACAAAATATTTATTTGTGAAATGTAATTCTGCGAAGGTACACATACGCGATTCGTTGTTTGTCGGATTCGACATCAGATTCAAAAGCAGATCATATATTTGTACGCGTCTTCGAAGCGCATCGTTCACCTAATTAAAGAACCTTTCATGACCTACCATAACCTACCAATATCGTATTTAAATTTCTTAATAAAATTATTTGCTTTGTTTTTAAGAAGATTTTTCAACAATTGGGAATATGTTCGCATCCTCGAGACGCGTGTATTTACCTATTGACGACCTTTCGATGACCATTCATTTTATATGAAAACTTCTTTTTTTATTCAAAATATAACACTACCGTAAGATAAAAAATTTGCTCATGTGGGCAGAACATAACGATTGACTCTTTGATGGACATTCTGATTTTCTGAAAATAAGATTTTTGGTAAGACAGAAACATAAGCTTGAAAAATATTGAAATTATTGATCTTTTTTCTTTCGTTAGAGGAAAACATCCCTCTATGAGGAAGCATATTTATTTGATACCCATCAGAAAGCAAAATGCTCATAAAATAGGACTAGTATTACGGAATTTTCCGTATTTCTTATCGAAATTTCTTATGGAAAATTCCGTAATAATAGGCAATTCGTTAAAATTTATCGATCGTCAAAATTGTTTGAAGCCTTGAAACTACATTCGAAACTCGGACTTGATCTAAATTCAAATGAATCTGTGTATGGTCTCGACTGTGGGTTCTGAGAGTACAAATTAATTCTAGTCGTATCCGAAAGCTTGATGAAGGACGATTTGCGATCGAGTGAAATGGTATTTGAGAGTCAAGTGGCTCACGAATTGTAAATGTGAATAATAATAAATTTTCTAGTCGACACGACATCGAATCCTCGAGGGCGGGAGCCGGTCTGATCGCGGTATTTGGGTATCTCAAAGTCTATTCGCGATCGTGTGTGCAAAACCTCTCGCAAAATATATATTTTTTCAAACCAGTCACCAATCTACATTCATACAAATTTCCAATATTGACAAAATCCCTCCGGTCGCTTCAAAAACCTTTCCTGAGAAGGATCAGTCTCCAAGTGTCAAAATATTTTCAAACTAAAGTCATCTTCCGGAGATAAAAATACCAGGGATAAAAAATAGACCCGAAAAGAAATTTGAAGCTGAAAAAAGGTTGGTTATATTCAATATATTTCTCGAGAATTTTAATTTTTCTTTTTCAACCATCAGTGTAGTAATCATATTAAGGGTGGCCGCAAAGCATCATTTTCGAAATTCCCTGACTTCTCCATGACTAATAATATTCAAAGAACAGCATTTTAATCTTGTAACATTTTCGACATAGAATCTTATATAAACGAAATGAAAAAATTCAGATTAAAATTTAAAACTTATTTATTTATTCCAACCAAAAAGATGACTTTTTTACCATAAGAGATAAATTTTCAATCCAAAAGGATGAATTTTCAACAAAACAGTAGAATTTTTTACCAAAAAAGATGACTTTCATCCCATATAGTTCAATTTTCAACAAAATAATTCAATTTTCAACCAAATAGTTGAATTTTCAACCAAATTGTTGAATTTACACCCTACAAAGATTAATTTTCCAAAAACATTAAAATTCAACCAAAAGCAGTTGAATTTTTAACATCAACAAAAAATGATGAATTTGCAATCGAAAAGGACAAATTTACTGTCCAAATAGACGAATGCTCAACAAAACAGTTCAATTTTCAACCAAAAAAGATGACTTTCAATTAAATTTTAACAAAATACTTGGATTTTCAAGAAAATAATTAAATATTCAACAAAATAGTTGAATTAAAAAAATTAAACATGAAACAAAAACAGTTAGATTTTCACTCAAATAATTGAATTTTCAACCCGAAAAGTTGAATTTTTAACAAAAATATGAATTTTCAACGAGCAAAATGTAACAGCTCATATTTCAACAACAAAAAAACAAGTTTTTAACCAAATAGTTAAATTTGCAACAAAAGAGTTGAATTCTCAACAATATAATTACATTTTTAAGAAAATAGTTTAATTTTCAACCTACAAAGATGAATTCTCAATAAAAAATGTAATAGTTGATACTTTAACCAAAAAAGATTAAAGTTCTACCGGAAAGACGAATTTTCCACGAAGAATATTAATTTTCTACCAAAAAAGACGAATTTTCAACAAAATAATCAAATTTTCAACTAGAGAGATGAATTTTCCAACCTAAAGGATGGATTTTTGACACAAACGTTGAATTTTCAACCAAATACTTGACTTTTCATCCCATAAAGATGAATTCTTAACCAAAAATATAATAGTTAATACTTCGAACGAGAATAATGAAATTTCTACCTAAAAAGATGAATTAAAAAAAAAACACAAAAAGAACGAATTTTCAACTAAAAGGATTAATTTTCTACAAAAAAAAAAGACGAATTCCCAACAAAATACATGAATTTTTTAACAAATAGTTGATCCAGTTTTTCAATAAATAAAGATTATTCAGTCAAAGAAGAAAAAAAAAGTTTATCCAGAAAGATTTGTTTTCTATCAGAAAATAAAAATTTTAAAGTTAAACAGATCAATTAAAAAAATTATTCAACATTATTATTATTCAAAATTAATTTTAAGCCAAAAAGACGAATTTTCAACCAAAGATATTTTCTGACTAAAAAGACAAATTTTCAACAAATGAAGATTTTTCAGCCAATAAATAAAAAAAAAAATCATCGAAATTGTTGAACTTTCAAGCCTAAAGATGAATTTTTCTGTACAACAGTTGAATTTTCAACCCGAAAAAATTAATTTTCGAACAAGAATTTAATTTTAAACCAAAGAGTTCCATTTTTAGACAGAAAAGCGGAAACTTTAATCCAAAAAGATTATTTTTGGAACAAAAATGACAAATTTTCAACCAAAGACATGAATTTCAATTAAAATGATGAATCATCAACTAAAATATTTATATTTTTAGCGATTATATTAAAAATAAGAAGTACGAACGAGATTTTAAGAAAGAAGAATTGTGTTTTCAATCAGAATAAAAAAAAAACACGGACTCATCAAATAATTATTTTCTTCGGAAGTTATAAAAAAAAAACAGTTTTTCCGTGAGAAAGTCCTTGAAAAATAATTATTTGCAGAATTTGTGAAGATTATTGAAGGAAATAATGTTTATAAACATTTCAATTATTAAAAAATTTTAAAATGCTTAAATAAAAGCAGTGCAGGTAGCGAGAATCGAACACGCCACCTTCCGGCCGTGAAGTTGAAGCGCTACTGCCTGAGCTACCGGCCGTGCAGAAGTCTTTTTCGCCAGCTCTATATGACTTGTGGCGAATATTTTAAATTTGATTTTCTCGAAAACGGCGAAAAAGCGAATATTACTGCTTTGGCAAATTAATACTCAGGTAATGAGGTTTTATTACAAAAAATATGAACCGAAACTAAAATTTACAATTGGCGGTAAATTGCAAAAGCTAATAGTGCCTGAGAATACGATTCTAGTTAGTAATTTCAGTGAAGTATTAATATGACCTTTTAATTAAATGGACATTTGAATTAAGCAGATTAAAAATGAATTTTCCAGGAAGAAATCCGTTATATTTCGTAATCCCGAATCACGTTTGTCCTCCTACCTTTAATTGTCTTGGCTATAGTGAATAGGCAGCCACCTACGCGAGTAATAATCAAGAGAAGCGAGTGTCACATCATGATGCTCTGCAAATCGAAGCCAGTAAAGAAAAGACTTTTCAAGTGTTGGATTCTTATACTGTTCCAGGACAATACATAGTTAATTGGCTGACTTCCGGGATATTAAAAGATCTTAAGGATCTTAGGTCACAAATGTCGGAAACGGACCTCAAGAAGATTTGCACTGCTCTTTGCGTTCATCTCGTCTCAGCTGGAATTCTAAGGCCTCTGGCACCAAATGATGGCTTGAAGGATTCAACTTTCACGGTAAAATTTTATTTTCATAAATACATTAATTTGTTTCGATACTAAAAAAGAAGTTTGAATTGTTGTAAATTAGTGAGGACTTGACTCGAGGAATCGAATGTGCTTTGCGTGGCCGCAAAACTTCGTTTTCAAAATTCTCTGGGTTTTCCCGGAATTTTCAACAAAATAGCAAAATGTTCAACCAAAGAGATGAATTTGTAACCAAAATAATGAATATTCAACTGGAATAGTTAAATTATCAGTTAAAAATATTAATTTAAAAAAAAAGACGAATTGCTAACCAAAGAAGACAAATTTTCAACAAAATAGTTGAATCCTCAGCAAAAACAGATTAATTTTCAAACCAACAAGAGGAATTTTTAACAAAATAGATATATTTTCGATCAAAGAGTTGAATTTTCAACTAATAAAGATAAATTCTCAACCAAAAATATTTTTTACGATTAAAAGAAAATCTACTCGTCCTATCTAAAAATGATTGATAACAAATTTTTAGATCCTTTTCGTGTGAAGAACTTTTGTCAATTAATTTTTTTTCATACATTGTGTCGGTTTTCTAAAAATTAAAATTTTTTTATTTCCAATGTTATTTTTTACGATTAAAACGAAAACTAAGCGTCCTATCAAAAAATTATTTATGACAAATTTAGATGAGTTTTCACTCTTTTTTGTAAGAGCAACTTTTGTCAATTCATTTTTTTCATAGCTTGTGCCGTTTGTCCAAACATTTATTTTTTATTTTTATAGTTTTTTACGAATAAAACAAAAATTACGTGTCCTATTAAAAAGTGATTTATAACAAATTTGTAGATCTTTTTTGGGTGCCCAATTTTTGTAAATTCATGTTTTTTTGTATCTTGCATAGTATAACCGCAAAATGGAATTTTTTATTTTTCATTATTTTTTGTGCAATCAAATTTTGAATTTCCGATTTTTCGAAAAACTTTTAAAAAATGTTTTCAAATCTTGTTGGGCTTTTAAAAATCAACGTTTCCTTTTCTTGACTTTTTTCATATCGTGCGTTGCTTGGCTTAAAATGTTCATTTTTGTTTTTTTTTTTGGATTTTGAAAATGCTATAGCTCTGATACTTTTTTTAAATAGTTCATTTTTTAACCGCATAGATCAATTTTCAACATACAAAATGATTTTTCAATCAAATAGTTAAATATTCAATCAAAATTTTAATTTTCAACAAAACTTTCGAATATTTAAGAAAGAAAAACGAATTTTCAACAAAATAGTTCAATTTTCGACCAAATTACAAAAAAAAATTTGGACAAAAACATTAAAATTAATTTTTAAGAGTCATTTAGCTTTCAAAGAAATAGTTTAATTTTCAATCAAGAAATTTAATTTTCTATAAAAAAGACAAATTTGAAACACCGTATATACATGTTCAACTAAAAATGATCAATTTTCAACTAAATAAAGAAATAGTTAAATTTTCGGCTAAAACAATTGATTTTCAACAACAACAAAATAGTAAAGTTTCAAAGCAAAAAGCTAACTAACAAGGTTTTTTTTTCATATCGTGCGTTGTTTGGCTTAAAATGTTCATTTTCTTTTGTTTCTTTGAATTTTGGAAATGCTATAACTCTGATCATTTTCTTTTCATCGAAAAAAGTCATACGGATAAATTGTTCGACTTTCCGAGTACTTACTATAAATAGCTGCAATAGCTCTTTTTGAATTTTTATCCAAAATAGCTGGTTAACGATCAATCTTTCGAAAGTTACCATGCCTAAACGATACTACAGACTACAGGCAGACGGACAGACAGACACCTTCGTAAAAATCGATTTTTCTGATTCAGAGGGTCTCAAAACGTGGAGATTTGATGAAAACCGACTAAGTCAAATTTTACATAAAACCAATACCTTCTCATTAGAATGAGAATTAAAAAAAAATCAAGTATAAATAGTTCAAGTTTCAACTGGAATGTTCCACTTTTAACTATATAGTTAAATTTTCAGCAACAAAAATTAATTTTTAGACAAAGAAAAAACTAATTTTCCACAAAATAGATCATGTTTCAACTAAAGACATGAATTTTTATTTAAAATGATCAATCTTCAACTGAAATAGATGAACTTTAAACAAAAAAGATGAATTTATAACAAAAGAGTTTATCTTTCAACCAAGCAGTTTTATTTTCAACTAAAATGATGAATATTTTACTGGAATACTTGAACTTTGAATCAAATAGTTGAATTTTCTACAAAAAACACGATTTTCAAACAAAATACATGAATTCTGAACCAAATAGTTGAATTTTCAACTAAAAAAGGTCCATTTCAAACCAAATAGTTAAGTTTGTAACTAAAAATACTAGTTTTCAACCAAAAATGGAATAAATTTAAATTTCCAACCAAGAAGATTAATTTCGACCAAAAAAGAAAAATTTGCCATAAAATACATGAATTTTCAATTAGAGAAAATAAATTGGCAACCAAAAATTAAATAGTTAAATTTTCAGTCAAAATAATTAATTTTTAATCAAAGAAATGAATTTTCAACTAAAACGATGGAATATTATTTACATTTTCAGTTAATGAAAAAATAATTTTCAACCAAAAAAATATGATTTTTCAACTAAAAAAGATAATTTTTCAACAAAAAATGGAATAGTTCAATTTTTAGTTAAAAAACTTATTGGTCAACCAAATAGATGAATTTTTAACTTAAAAGATAATTTTTTAACAAAAAATTGAATAGTTAAATTTTCAGTTAAAAGAATTAACTTTCAACTAAAATGATGGAATATTCAATTTTCAGTTTGAGAAAATTAATTTTCAATAAAAACTGAAAAACCAATTTTCAACATAGTAGTTAAAGTTTCAACTGGAATAGCTAAATTTTCATCAACAAAAATTAATTTTCAGTCAAAGAAAAAACAAATTTTCAACAAAATTGATCATTTTTCAACTGAAGACATGAATTTTCAATTCAAATGATAAATCTTAAAACAAAAAAATTAATTTTTAATAAAAGAATTAATTAAGAAAGATTTTTCAGTCAAGATAGAGAAAAACTTGCAAACTATTGAATTTTCAAGCAAAAAAAAAAAAAAAATTTCTACTAAAAAGAACGCATTCCCAACAAAATACATAAATTCTTAACTAGATATTTGAATTTTAAACTGAAAAAGATCAGTTTTCAATCAAAAATATAAATAAATTTTTATTTAAAAAAATTAATTTCAAACAAAAACAAACGAATTTTAAACCAAAAAGTTAAATACAGTAATATAAAGCTACTTTTACAAATGAATCATTGTTATTCAATTCAACAGACAGACAGACTACTGACAGACGCCTTGGTAAAAATAATTTTTTCTAGCTCAGGGGGTGTCAAAACGTGGAGATTTGATGAAAACCGACTAAATCAAATTTTACATAAAACCAATACTTTCTCATTAGGATAAGAATGTAAAAAAATAAGATAGGTTCTCCAAGTTTTCTAGGTAGGATAGACGATAGATAGGTAGGAATGAAAAATAATTATCTCTATAATTCAGTAATTTTTTATTTTGACGTTTTTTTATTATACTCTTGGAATCAAAATGTAAGGTTGGTTAACATTTAAAGCATATATTGTTAAGTGAAAAGTTGAAAAAAAAATTTCATTTGTTCGAAACAAAGTCCTAATATTATTTTGTAAATATATCACAAAAATAGGTTAAAGTAGATAAGTATCGTGACACAATCAATTTTTTTTATTACAAGTTGAAATTAATATTCGATTATTATTTATATTACATTAATTTATTATTTATCACATCTGAAATCTAATTCTGGAAAAGGGAATTCAAATTCAAAGTTCAAGTCGTTTTTATTTAGGACCTGAGAATTAAAATACTGACAGTAGTTGTTTTTTGCTTATTGCATAATTCTTAATTTTTAATAAGCATAAATAAATTTTATTGTAATACCTAACAAACGAAGTCGGTTGTGATAATTATTTCTGGACAAGCTTCGCACGAAAATTCTCAGCTTAACGAAACGGTATCAACATAGTTAAGAAAAATTTAAAGAAAACTATTATTATATGTATTCGTAATATCATTAATTTAATCACGGTTCTTAAATTTTTTATGAAATAAATTTGGTTCTTATGTATAATTCAAAAGTCTATTTAAATTAAATATAATTGATATATTAAGTTTTAGGAAAACCACTCTAATTACAGGAAAATTTAAAAAGATTATCACAAGAGAACATTTTTATACAAAATAGAAATTGATCAACATTTTTTGTACAATGATAATTTATAATTTAGTTTGCTCACTTTCGAAAATCAAAGTCGAGTTTCCAATTCCTGCCTTTGATTTCTAATGTAAAGCGCTCTCTGTCCACAAACGATATTTTTCCTCGGAATAAAATTGGACTTTCTATTCCAATCACTTTCAGACATTATTCCTACATTCTCGTAATTGATGAGATGTTCGCGATCCTTCTTTAATTCCAAGCCTGGACGGATGATTTTATTAGATTTTGGAACGTCATAAATAACTGGAGGTGGCCTTTGATACAAGGAAGGACTTTTCTCAGGAAGAACCGAATTTTGAATGTCCTGCCGTTGGGAATAATTTTCTGAAGATTCACTCTAAGAAAATTATTAGAATTTAATTACACATATGTAATTTGCGCACTAGATTTCTAGATTTTTTTCAAACTTTGAAACATGAAATAAATTTCTGAGACTTGACTTGAAAAAATGGAATATTCTTAATTACAGAATTTAAAATAAGAATCTGATAAAGGTTCAAGTTATTACAAAACAAAATTTGAATCGACATAATTTAATTAAATCATACCTGAGGCTCCAGATTTTCTTCTTCGAGTGTGTGTAGAAAAGTCGGCGCGCTTTTCTTTCCCCGATAAAATGGATGAATGGATGCAATTCGGCCAGAGGATCGGGTTTTCGGTCTAGCGGCAGCAATAATCGACGAAAAAGTTTCATCTTTTGATTTTTCTTCAGAGTCATTATTATAAGGTCCTGCTGCTCTGAGCAAAACAGGCATCATATCCCTTCTAAAAAGTCTCATTTCTTCCCCGAGGCTATCCTTTGGACTCAAAATATTTCGCTTTCCTTTGGGAAGAACTGACTTTCGACGTCTAAATCCCATTAACGAAGTCAAAACACTTTTAAAAGACCTTTTTTCTTCCAAAGGTCCTGGGCGTCTTTAAAAGTAAGAATAATAAAGAGATTTTATTCGTATAAAAAAATTAATTGTTATTTATTTAAATGATTTAAATAACATTTTTGAATAATTAATAGGGTGGGTCGACGAACAAAATTGGATGTAAAAAATAAGTTCAAAAAATTCCTAATTCTCAGAATTTTGCAAAAATCTTCAACATTAACTTTTTTTCGTATACTAGATAATATTCCCAATTTTCAAAAGTTCGTAAGATTTCAATATTTTCGCTTTTTGTAGGACAAAATCTCGTTTTTATAAACTTCAAAAAACTAAAAGAATTCCTAAATGCTTTGCAATAATTGTTATCAGTTTTCTTAGACATATATACCAGGATGTACTTTATAACGTGGGAAAGCTGTTTGATCTAGACTATTAATTTTTTCCACTAATTTGTGTCTAAATTATTCTTTTATTTAAACTACATTATTGTAAAGGTTTAAAACAAGGTTTGGCAGGCTTAGCGGGTCAAAATATTTAGAAATTTTTTTTTATGTGCAAAAGTTGTCTGCACATTCTAAAAAATTTTCGAAATTATTTAAAATTTCTTTTCGAAAATTTGTTTGAATTTTTTAAAAACCTTTTTTGAAAATTTTTCTCAAAAATTTGGTTGAAATTTTTTCTGAAAATTTTGTTTGAAAATTTGTTTGAATTTTTTTTTGTCAAAGAATTTTTTTGAAATTTTTTGGATTTGTTTTTCAATTTATTGAAAATTTGATTAAATAATTATTTACACATTTGATTTTTACAATTTAGACTCATCTCTTTGACGTGAATTGCCATAAGAAGAGTTCTTCGTGAAACAAATATCTATGAACAATATTTTATGAAGAACTTTAAGAAGAACTTAAAAAAAGTACTTTCAAAACCTTTCTTTCTTTCTCTTTCATGCGACTTTGAACCTTTTACCAGGGAGTGCAAGAAAAGGCTTCGGAGTGATTAAAAGGCTTCAGAGTAGTTAGCTTCGGAGTTGTTATTTGCAATTTTTAAGTGATATAAAACACATTATTTGAGAAAAAAAATTCCAACTTTGGGAAAGTGTTTTGCTCCATCAGCCCTTCAAATTTTATGGGGGAATTTTCGTGAAAAAAAAATTATTTTGCGTTTGTACCTCTTTTTTTGGGACGCTTCGGAGTTTTTACTCATGTTAACCAATAGTTTTTCCCGTGTTCTCTGACGACTTACGAGGATTTAATCAATTGTGACTCTGGAAACATCATGGGTTTTTAAAATTGGATTGAAAATTCTTATTTTTCATAATTAGAATCGATTATAATACGAATTATCACCTCAAATTCGTTAGAATTATAGAGGTTTCGGAGTTGTTAACAAACCGAGGGACAGACATATAAGCATGATTCTTTCAGTCAGTATTTATAATCTCTAGCATGTTAGTATTGTAATTTGAACTGCATCATATATTTAAAAAAAGTACACGAGGCCAATATTATAAAAAAAATTTTTACCAGTTCAGTCACATTTCCAGTATGTGAATCTGTAGGGAGGGACACTGTAGGGAGGGTAAAAACTAACTTAATTACAAAAAAGGTATGCCTAACTGTAATTTTTTTGTACTTTTTCTGTATGGACTAATAAAGTAGACCACCATATGTGCTGTAATCCCCTTAGTAGCTCAACAATGTTATATGAACATCGAATAAACATCGAGGGACATACAAATTGAAATCTATTTGAAAATCGCACATATATGAAACCTAATCTGAATTCATAAATAAATCGGATTTAATTCTTTTGTACTTTTCAAACATTAAGCCTTAACCTGTGAAAAGTATTGAAAAATATTTACAACGTATAATTGATTTAATGTCGATTGATAAAAGCCTTCAACTTGCGCGTTAGCAAACTATATACTCTAAACAATTCTTATTTTCATAGCTTCTATGTTTTAATGTATGTCAGTTTTGTAAATGTTTTGGGAGGTTTTAAACGCCTCTCCAATTTTTTCAGCTTTTTGATTAAAGTTCTTTAGGCGATAATTCACGTTTAATGGACCCCTGTTTTCAAAAAACCATTTTAAAATCTACAGGAAAGACGAAAGAATTTTTTTGGTGTTTGAGGCTTTTCTACAGCTGAAAATACATGGAAAAAAATTTGATAAGTCTGGAAACTAAATTTCCCAGAGTTAGCAAATTTTGTATTTTTACCAGTAGAAAAGCCAGCAAATACCTTAACAAAATTCTTTCGTCATTCCTGTAGATTTGATATATAATTGTCTTTTTTTCGATTTCCATCATTTTGTTTTTTCGACTCACTCCACTGCGTAAACCTCGAAATAAATAGAAAATTATTATTCATTAAAATTATTAGGTTTGTACAACAGACCACAAGTGATCTGCACTTGCTGCACTATTATTATATAATTTACCATTTATAGTTCCAAGTAATTCTAATATGTTCAGAAAATCTAGCTTAAGGCTAATATTACATCTATTTATAAAGTTTCAAAAACTACGGAATCGAAATTTGCAATTTTTAAGGAAAAACCTTATTTCATCGACTTCTTCCAGACCATTTATTTAGCATTTTGTACATAAGAATGACGTTTCGGAATCAGACCGATTCCCTCATCAGATTATCTATTATGAAATATGAATAATTATAAACATATTATGTAAGAAAATATATTTTTTTTAAACATGGTAAAATTGATATTAATTGTATATTTTTATAATTAATTATATATTTTCTTACATAATGTGTTTATAATTATTCATATTTCATAATAGATAATCTGATGAGGGAATCGGTCTGATTCCGAAACGTCATTTTTATGTAAAAAATTCTGAATAAATGCTCTGGAAGAAGTCGATGAGATAAGGTTTTTCCCTAAAAATTCCAAATTATAAAGCAGAAATTGTGCCATTTTTGGAATATTTCAGTTTCTGTAACTTGTGGACATACAACAATTGACAATAATACTTACTTTGTTAACACTCATTATCCTGGAACATCTGATGGTACCGAATCTTGTCAACTGACTGTTCTTAAGTCACATCCAGATGTTTGCCAATTTAGGTAAAATCTAAAAATATTTGTCTCTACTGTCATCCATACACAATATATGACTTGAACTTATTTTAAACTAAAAAAAATGGTTTCTTATAAATTTAGATTAGATTTTGAGCAATTCAACATTCGAGGGCCTGAAACATTAAACAATCTTTGCACATACGATCAATTTATTGTATCTGGTGGCAACCCGGTGCCTCCAATTTGTGGAAATAACAACGGAAACCATAGTAAGTGAGCTTTAAAATATCAAATTTTAATAAAAAAAATGTTGTTGATCACTAAAGAAAAGTTAATTTTATTTGTCACTAAAATATTAATTATGCCGAGTTGATGAAATGTTTTGCTTTTGGCCGAAACACTCTGAATCAAATCATTTTTAGGTTGAATTCAATAAAAAATAATAAAAAATTCTTACAAATTTAGAAAGGATTAAACTTAAGGAACTAAAAACGACTAAATTTGGTCAAGTACAAATGTTTACTTGTATTTAAAATAAAATAAATAAGCAATAAAGATTAACAATGAGTCTCAACATATCAGGACCCATGCACTTAGATGTGCACCGTGAGGGCTGATGGAAGACTAAATCTACATTTTTCATTTGATGTTCCAAAGATCATATCCAACATTTTTTCGAAAATGGGATTATTGGCTCAAAAACTCAGATATATTCTAATACACATTGTGGCAAAAGGGATTTTATGTCATTTTTCACATTTTTTGCATTTAAGGCCATGCCATACTAACCTGAAAATAATTTGTTAACATGTTTTTTGCAACAACATGCGATTTATTATTATATTATTTATAATAATAATGTTTTATTATTAATTCCATATGAATTGAGATATCGAGTTATAAATTTGGAAAATGAAAGAAATTATATTCTTATATTTTTAAAATTAAATCTTATTTATACTTGGTGGAATTTTGTTTATAATTTCTCTGCTCTCCAGAATCTCAGAATTCTCTGCTCTCTTCCAGAATTTCTTAACGGTTTTTGAAATTTTTTTCATAAATGTGACCGTCTGCAAAGAAAGAGACCTAATGCGGAAAAAATCGATTTTCATTTTCTTACGCCAATTGATATTTTCTGAGTTACTCTTTCATTTTCAATAATCAGAAATTTTTCAAGTTATTTATTTTTCTTGTTATTAAGCTACAAACATAGGCATGATAAGCATACGCGGAGACCGAACGAGAGGCCTACGAAAGCCATCCCCACCACTTACCACTCCAGCATTCCCACTACTCAAATGCTGGCTTGCGGACTCTGCTACGATCGCCCGTCCTGTAAAATTTAGCTTTGACGCATTACACCGGCAATAGAAAGGGCATCCTCGAAAACCCCTGAGATAATATTTTGAAGAAAAAATATCGTACCGTCAGCAATGGAGAATGCGTTGTATAAGTCTGAACACCTCAGCGTTAATGGGTTGAAACGCTGAAATAAAAAATTTCAAATTACAATATTTTGGTGAAAAATAAATATATCCCAATAAATCCAAGTACTTTTGAAAGGGGGAGATTAGTACTTTCAAATTCCATATTAGCTTTTGTGGTAGACATTATTCTGGTTCCGTTACATAACCTCAAAAACAGCTAAAAACGCGTTTCTTGCACTTTTAGGTTAGGATATCTTGAAAACCTGACGTACATGAGCAATTTTGAGTTCGGATTCGGATTCAGCGCATCAAAATCCTTCGAAAATGTTTGGCCTCCTTTCTGGCTTTTGACTTTTGTCAAATTTTGTCGGCCTGTGTTATTTTTTATAATTCTTCACTGAAATCTCCTGTCACAACTCAGAATTATAATTATTTTAGAACATTCACTGTTCCAAGTCAAAATCACATTCCCGGTGATTTCCCGTTTCTCCTCGGTAAATAAAATTTCTGGTTTCCCCGATTTCCCGGTCCTCTAAACACTCTGATTATTATTAATAATTGTGGACAGAAGATTAATTGTCATCATTTTTCAAGAAGTTTGAACATGTTCACATATGACAGGAAACGCCATTGACTATAAGCTTCACGAAGTGACCGATAGATGTCGGCAACATTTTCCTGCTCACCGCGAGCTGCACATGCGTTCTAACAACGAGTTAAATATTTGGATAGTTCAATTAAAACCAAATTTACCAAAGCCGATAAATGTCGGTAAGATGAATCTACATTTTATTCTACTTCATAAATCTACTTTTTTAAGATTGAGCGGGATTGTTTTTTGAACATGCAGGAAATTAATCAGATTAAGAAGGGCTGAGTAAATTAGTTTATTTCTCAACGTCAACAAGGAAGAGAGCAAGATGTACTTGCACTCTGCTCGAGACAGATGTCAATAAAGAAATATTGGAGTATGTACATCCCGAAAGAAGAATACGGTCCATTTTGTGTCTGCAACTCCATGCCAGGCAAACTCAGGCACGATAAAAGCGCCGTAAAAGGATTCCTCGCCCCAGGCGCCGCGTCTCCGGCGCGTTAATTGCAATGGTACCTATTAATTACGATAATGGACCCTCTGTATACTCTTTCGACCCTTTGCGTCGTCTGCTCCGGCCCACTAGACGCCACTCGACTCTTCAGCTTCTTCGCGGTGTCAATTAACAGATACCTCAAATAAAAAATGCCAATATTTCCGCTTGCCTGATTCTTCGGCATTCCTTCGCTCCCTAATTGACAAAAGGGAAATTCCTTGTATGTCAGGCACTAGTGAAATTACAAATTTCAAATGTTAAAAGAGGAGAGCAGTACAAACCCTTTGTTACAGTTAAAAGCTTTAGGAAATATTCAACCTCAATGGAATTTGCCGTTAAACAATGAGGATAGTCAACAGCAAAAATCAACAGAAAACGAGAAGAGAGATGAAGAGAGGTTAAGGGAGTTTACAAGAGAATATTTTTGATGGTATAAGCTTCTGAATTTTCTGAGTGTTTGTATTATCACTGACGGACCGGAAAACCGGGGAAATGAGGAACAAAGCGGAAATGAGAGTGAATTTATTTTTCGCTGAGAATATTTACTCGAATTGTTTTATTTTTAGTAGAAAACCTATCCAATCACTTTGAATGTCAACTTGATACCACATTGAATTACGTAATTTGAAATTGTAATAATCTTAAAATCGTTTGTTTTAAAAGACCTCAAGTTTTAAATTGTTTAATTCATAAGGCTTTAATTTAAATTTGTTTAATTTGTTTTTATCGTTGTTTTTGGGATGAACAGTTTTTTAAACAGTTGTAAACGTTTGGACAATTTCAAATCTAAAGCATCTGCAATCTAATGATTTGGACTTAAAAACGTTCCAACAAAATTGTGAATATAAATTCCTACAGCTTGAAAAAAATTTTATTTAATATTATCAAAATTAAACTATTTTTCATTAAATATTCGAATAAATTAGTCATTTAAAGTTGAACAATATGCTACTGTAGAAGGCTTCAAGAATAACAAATTCTAAATGACTTTTTCGGAATTAAATGATTTTGAATTAAACCGTTCAAAATTGTAGGTTTGAAATTCAAATAGTTCAAAATTGAAGAATTTAAAATTAGGAGCATCTAGTTAAAAAATTTCTTCTACTAAGAGTAATTGAAATTTCAATGTGCTGAATTTTCAATGCTGAGTGCTTCGTATTAGAATTCGTTAAATGATAAATGTTTCCAATTTAAAATTATTTCATTTTAAGTATTCTGTAGAATATTTCAATTTTGAAAGTTGACAATTAAAATTTTTTCCATTTTCCATCTTGAAGTTTTGGAATTTTTGAAACATTTCTTCCGAAATGTTAATTTTGAAAATTTTAAAATATAGAATCAAACAGTTTTAAATGCCTAATCGAAAAAAACATTTCTTAAGTCCTCTGATGTAAAATTATATAATTTCGATAGATTGAATTTTAAATTTATTTAAATCTATCGTTTTTACTGCTTATTTTCAGGATGACAGGACATGATACATTCGTATTGCATTAAATTAAAAACTGATTATGATTCAAATTTTATATAGCAAAATATTCTATTTTAAATATCTAAAATATTATGTTTTAATGCTTATTATAGAATTTTTTAAAGTTTGAGATCTTCGAAATTAAAATTGTTAAATTTTAATGATTTTCAGTTTTTGACAAAAAAAAAATTAAATTTTCAAGGGATTCTTATTTAGGGATTGTCTCATTTTTAAGGATTCGAATTCTACTTAAGTTTACTTTGATGTCTTTGAAATTTTACAATAAAAATGTTTTAGCTTCGAAAACTTGATTATTTTAATTTTAATTACAAACCCTAGTGGAAATATATTTTAGTAATAAAATACAATACAGTGCAGCAATGTATAAATTTTATTTTTTTTGTAAAAATCCATAAGTACTTGTGAAATTTTGCAAAAGCATTTGAATTCTAGCAAAAACTTGAAGTTTACTTGTTTTTGTAATTTTCCACAATTAAAAATTTTTTTGAACAACTAAAAATTAAAAAATAAATCTACTGAAAAATACAAGTTTTTGATAGATTCGGACACTTGCGAAATTGTACAAGTAATTACAATTTTTTACAAGAAATTACAATTTTCACATTATTGAAATCTAATTGTAATTTATTGAATTTTTTTGTGAAAATGAATTTCCTATCAAAATTGACCTCTGCTCGTAAGTACAATGGGGATATAAAATTACATGGGTACTAGGGAAACGTTTACGAGGTGACCTGGCTACCTTTTCATGTAAATTCGAAATTACTCTTCGATTTTATGACCTTTATCTAAATTGTATAGTTACTATTAATCGATGAAATTATGTTGTTAAACTGATCTTAATACATTATTAGACATTACTTAAAATAATTCAGATAATTGGGAACTTCTAAATTTAACACGAACACGATCCATCGAAAACTCTCGAAAATCGATAAATGCCGGTAGCAGGAATATGTATTCAGAAACGTCCATTTTGATGGCTTCGAGCCTTCTGTATGAGAAAAACTGAAATTCAATATACATAAATCTGCCATCAATATAGACAAAGAAATTTGAGATGTTTTTTAACTAAAGAAGGAATTTTCTTTTCCTTATGATTATATTTATCTCAAAATTGACTCTTTTTTACTGAATTGTTTTTATTCTAGTAATTTTCGCTACATATCAATGATATATTTAATGGAGGAATATTTTAATCTCAGAATGTGAATCTAACTTTTAGTGTCTGTTGTGAGTTTATTTATCTATTAATAAAGACAACGAATTTTCGTCACAGTCAATTATTTTGTAAATCAAAATTTCCAAGTAAGTAATTTTATTTTATTATAAAATTTATTTCTGAATGCTTTGAAACATTATTAATAAAAGAGAAAATTTGAATTGTAAATGATTTTTTAATATGAGAAAATAATTCTGTTCTTAACATTTTGCTACCACACTATTTTTTATAAACTTTTTCTCACTGTCAAAGAGATGAGAAGAATGAAATTATGCACACAAACTTGAAGACCCGGGGAGAAAAACAACATCGAAATTTTAATTTCAAGCACTCAGAACAAGTTGAAAAAATGAATAATAAATTATTTAAAATATTGAACGTTTTTATTGTCTATTCCAGACTAGCGTTTCATGGAAAAAATATTTAAATACCAAATTTGAATGTCATTAAATTACAATTAATTGAAATTTCTCAGCGCACGTGGACAAAAGTCGCCCCCCCCCCCGGGGGGGTTTCACTTATAAAATAGCTTGATTTACGAAGTGCATACACTTTCGGTATAGGTAAACAAAAATTGTTGGTACCGACAATAAGACTTCTGCGAAAATTTTAAATATTTAGGTTTCACTTTAAAAAATTAATTTTAAGTTTTGAAGACTTAAAAAATGTCTAAAAAGAATCTGGAAGACTTTAAGACAATCTTTGTAGTTTTCAAGGATTTAACATTTTTTAGGAAAACTAAATTATTTGAAAAGTATGTCAAAGATTTTTGAGCAACATTTTTTAAAATTATGAAATTAAAAAAAAAATCGAGTAAGTTTAAGAGATCTTTAGAAGTTTTAAAAAGACTAAAAAATAATTTTAATTAGAACATATTTTTAACATTTGTTTTGACAATGTAGATTTTAAAGAATTCGACAACAAATTCATAAGCTTTTTAAGAATTTTGAAAGCTTTCAAGAGAATTAAAAACTTTTCTTAAGATTTCTAGGAATATTTCAAATGATTTTTCACTATTTAAAATTAATTTTAAGAGAATATTGAACAAGGTTTCCAAAATTGTCAAAAAATAATGTGGAAGATATTGCGGCAATTTTCTTTAATTTAGCAGAATATTTTTGAAATGTTAGGAAAAATTCAAATCATTTAAAAGATATTCAGAAGTTTTAGAAAATCATGCACATTTTTTTTTAATTTTATGAAAAATAGTTTTTATAAAAATAATTTTTTTTTTATTCCTATGAAAAATTCAAATGATATTCTTCTTGAAAAATCAATTTTAAGGGCGTTGAGGCCAGGAATCAATGTGAAAATTGAAGTGCCTCATTGTACTCCATAAATACTAGAATTACATATTTTTCTATAATTATGGACTATTCTCCTGTTTTGAATTAAGTTTGCATTCGGAGTGAAAAATTGGCTAATTTCAATATTTGTTGTGTAAAACGTTTTCTAACCCGAAAGAAAAAAATCTGTTAATTGATGAATAACATATTATAAAAATATTTAATGTGTGACACGTAATATTTATTTTTTTTAAAGTTATTTTTAGTTCCAACTAACAATAACGCTCAAAAAAGAGAACGTAGGTAATTCGATAATTAAATAATAAATATTAATGACGAAGTTACAATTTAAAAAAGTATAAAAAGACTTTGTTCTGTTTTTCTTTTTATTTTAAAAAGGCTAAGATTATGAATGCTTTGATTTACAAGCTCACAAAATTCTTGAAATAATAAATATTTGAAATATGATTATTGTTACATATAATCATATAGTTTAAGTTTGATATAACCTAACCAACCTAAACCGTGCTCTTGAAATCCATAATCGACCATTGGTTCATGAAATAAAATGTCGATATTACCATTTCTCGAGTCGAGACCTCGAAAAATAAAGCTTTGACAAAAGTTGTGCCCAATTATCCGATGTTTTATTCAAATAAATGCTGAATTTACTATTTTCAAATAATTCACTTATTTGAAAAAATGTTTGATTCTTCCCAATCATTTTGGTAAAATTTAAATATAAAAAATAAATCAAATCGTAACTGAATTTGTGTTTTAAAGTTTATGATCTAACCAACGTAATATATTAAGAAAATGGTAACATTCCGTCAATTTTATGAGGGACTATCTTACAGATATTAAATTCCGAATGAATTTCTCTTCTACAAATATGGAGTTTTTAGATTTTGCAGATTATAGTACCTGCATTATTAAAATATTAATTAAATTTTAATTTTTGGTTTATAATTTACTAATTATTATCGAAAATATCTGCCGATCTTCGAAAACTGGTGCATCCACGACAGTTAGTACAGTTAGTGACAGTTAGTCTTGTTCTCTAATCTCAGAATCTAATTCTGGCTAGAATTTAAGTGTTCAAAAACTTATAACAAACAGTTATCGAAAATTTGCATTTTTTACTGAATATTACTTTTTTCCGCAAATCGCAAAACTACACGCGCACGTTGCGCGCGATTGATGATGCTAGTTTTAAAAAAATGAAAGGACACGAGAACTACAGCTTTTACATAGCAGCATATTTTTGCTCATGCCTATGAGTCACTTTAAATGACGGGTAAGAAACTTCAGGAGCTGAAGCTTGTTAAACTTCTTTGGAGATTGTATGGAACGGTACCATTCCATGCTCTTACACTGGAACCTGGATTGAATTACGGTTTCGGGCATGGCTTGCATTGGTCTTGATATTATTTCTCTAGGGCATCGAAACGCAAACAGGCACGGCCGCATGAACCCTTTCTGTTTTATTTAGACCTATGGCGTAACCTGATGCAATTAACGCGCTAAGAGTGCGGCCTTCTCTGCTGATTATCACGCTTGACTGAACATATCCTCGCTTCATATCCTTCCTTCTTTAAGAAAAAATGCATAATAATTATATCCTTTTCAGATCTAGAATTTAAATCTCAGAATCGAATGAAAAAAAAAACTTTTTTTTCTGAAATTGCAAAACTAAACGCACACGTCGTGCGCGATTGATAATACCAATTGAAAACAAAATAAAAGGACTCGAGAGCGATAGCTTTTAAATCGCAGCATATTTTTGCTCATGACTATGAGCCTCTTTAACCCCTTCACTTTGTAGACCGAAAATGACAAAGTGGACCCAAAATGTGTTGAACTTACTACTAGAGGGATTCAATTGAAAATTGGTATTAGGGGTTATTTGGGTCGGTAAAAATGAATTCGAGGTGAAAGTTCGAAATTTCAAACTGACTGAGCCAATATGGCGACCAAAATTTTTGAAAAATCCAATGAGTATACGGATTTTAATGGAAATTGGTACCAGGGGGTTATTTGGGTCGCTGAATACGAATTCGAAGTCCAAATTTAAAATGTCTAAAAGGCTGATCCAATATGGCGATGATGAAAATTGGAACTAAGGAGTTGACTAGACGTTGTTAGTTCCCTATGACAATGGCTAATGGATTTTTCAATATGGACATCAGATTTGTTTCCAGTGAACCGAAAAAAACACTTAGTACCGACTCTCATTGAAAGCCGCCAATTCATTGGATTTTTCTAAATTTTGGTTCGTCATATCGAATCAGCAATTCTGAATTTTCGAAATTTGACCACATATTCATTTTCAGGGATATAAAGATCTCTATAGTACCAATTTTCGTCTAAATCCGCTAAGTCATTAAGTTTTTCGAAACTTTGGTCGCCATATTGGATCAGCCATTCTGAATTTTGGAATTCTGATACCAGATTCGAATTCAGAGACCTAAAAAAACTTTAACACTCCAAGTTTCATGAAAATTGGCCAATTTTACGTAATTCCGATCCGCCATATTGGATCCACCATTTCGAATTTTGGAATTCTGATGCCAGATTCGGATTCAGAGACCCCAAAAAACTTCAAGATACCAAGTTTTCTGATAATCGAAATATTATTAATCTATTTATTTCACATGACACATATTGTGCCAAACTCTTGGCCATTTTTCCTTTTTGACGCAATATGCGTCATACACTGTCAACGGGTTAAAAACAAACTGATAATACTTATTTCCTTGTTTCTAGATCTAGAATCTTAATCTCAGAATTGAATAAAAAATTATTTTTTGCCCTCATATTAAAAAACTACACGCGCACGTCGTGCGCGATTGATGATACTAAAGTCGGTTCCAAAAGTATAGGCCCCTCACTTTTTTTGATTGCAACTCGCAAAAAAGAATTCTCTGAAATATCTAATAAAAAGCATCTGAAAGCTTAAAGTCTTTCAAATGCAGCAATTTGTTCACTCTTGTCCTAAAAAAATTGTTGTCATTAGTTAGAGGGCAAAACGTCCCAAAAAACAGGGTTTTTCGGCCTCCTTTTTCAAGGGTCGATTTTGACCTGTTCCCAGAAGGAGGGCAACGTTCGGAAAAATCTAAAAAAAATCACAGATATTCTTTGAACATTTCTGAATGCAATGTATTTTTCAAAATGCTGAAATATGCAATAGTTTACTTTTTACGGTGTTTTATTTACAAAAACTTTATCTTGCGAACGAATGATAATAGTAAGCCGTTTAATGGCTCCAAATGTGCAGTTTTATCATGCGATTGCAGTGCAATAATTAAATTGGCGATAAAATCATTCTTGCTCAAGATATATCATTTTGCATATTTCTGACTTTAATCAGTGTGGGCGTGTGACCAGCACAGCGGGACAAGTGGCAGCAAAAAAAGTACCCTTTCTATGACAATAGTAATTTTATTTTACAGGATTTGAAAAAAAAATTAGTAACAATTCGAATCATTCTAAAAGATATTTAAAAGTTCTAAAGAATGTTAAAAAATTATGTACAGTTTAAAAATATTGTAAAACATTGTAGGCAAATTATATATTTTTTTTATTTTAAATTAAAATTTGCAAGCTTTTTAAATATTTCGATAGATTAGAGGAGAATAAAAAAATGTTCCTAACAGTTCTACGCAGATTGAAATGATTTTTTATTTCGAGTAATGCATTTTAAGGTATAAATTTATTTACAGTTTGGAAATATTTGAAGAAATTCTCAACAAATTATAAATTTTTTTAGATTTAAAAATAAAATTTGGAAGATTTTCGAGAATTTTCATAGGTTGAAAGAGAATAAGAAAATTTTCTGCAGATTCATGGAGAAATTACAATGACTTTTTGAAAATATTTTCCAAATTGTCGAAATATTATCTACAAAATTTAAATACAATTACTTTCCATTTTCAGGTAACATTCAAATTATGTAAAAAGATATTTAGAAGTTCTGAAAATATTTTCGAAATAAGTTAAGTTTTGAAAAGGTTTTCAACGATGTAGAACGAAATATAGATTTTTTTACATTTGAAATAACTTTTTCAAGTACTTTCAAAGGTTTCAAAACAATATAATAATGTCGTAAAGATTCTTGGGAAAATTTTTGATAATTTTTCATTTTGAAAAGTCACGCTTCCATAAATATTTGTGAAGATTTCTGAAAGTTTAAAAAATAATGTGAATTTCACAAAAAAATAGAAGTCATTCTAAAATATATCCAGGATTGTAGGAGTCTTACAATAAATTTGTATTTTTGCTGCCACTGGTCCCGCTGTGCTGGTCACACGCCCACACTGATTAAAGTCAGAAATATGCAAAATGATATATCTTGAGTAAAAATGATTTTATCGTCAATTTAATTATTGCACTGCAATCGCATGACAAAACTGCACATTTGGAGCCATTAAACGGATTCCTATTTTCATTCTTTCGCAAGATGAAGTTTTTATAAATAAATCACCGTAAAAAGTAAACTATTGCATATTTCAGAATTTTGAAAAATGCATTGCATTCAGAAATGTTCAAAGAATATCTGTGAATTTTTTCAGATTTTTCTTAACGTCGCCCTCTTTCTGGGAACAGGTCAAAGTCGACCCTTGAAAAAGGAGGCCGAAACTCCCTCTTTTTTGGGACGTATTGTCCTCTAACTAATGACAACAATTTTTTAGGACAAAAGTGAACAAATCGCTGCATTCGGAAGAATTTGAGCTTTCAGATGCTTTTTATTAGATATTTCAGAGATTTTTTTTTGCGAGTTGCAATCAAAAAATGTTTGGGGCCTATACTTTGGGAACCGACTTTAGTAGAAAAAATAAATAAAAGGACTCGAGGGCGATAGCTTTTACATCGCAGCATATTTTTGCTCATGACTATGAACCACTTTAAATGGCAGTTAAGAAACTTCAGGAGCTGAAGTTCGTTAAACTTATTTGGGAAGTGTATGAACGGTACCATTCCATACACGTACTTACATTCTGAAGAATCTTACAAACATTATATTTATATAACTTGAAAAAGAAATTGATAATACTTTTTTCTTTGTTTTCTGATATAGAATCTAAGTCTCAGAATCAAATTAGAAATGATTTTTCCCCTCAAATTGAAAAACTACACGCGCACGTCGTTCAAGATTGATGATGCTAGTTTAAGAAAAAACGTAAGGGACACTAGAACGACAGTTTTTCAATTGCAGTATATTTTTGCCCATGACCACAAATTACTTTCAATGACAGTTAAAAAACTTCAGGAGCTGAAGTTCGTTAAACTTCTTTGGGAAGTGTATGCAGCAGTACCGTTCCATACACGTACTTACATTCTGAAGAATCTTATGAAAATTATATTTATATGACTTGAAAAACAAATTAATAATACTTTTTTCTTTGTTTTCAGATATAGAATCTAAGTCTCAGAATCAAATTAGAAATGATTTTTCCCCTCAAATTGAAAAACTACACGCGCACGTCATGCGCGATTAATGATCCTGGTTTTAAAAAACTAAAAGAACACGAGAACGACAGCTTTTATATCGCAGCATATTTTTGCTCATAACTATGAGTCACTTTAAACGACAGTTAAGAAACTTGCGAGAAGCTGAAGTTTGTTAAACTTCTTTGGGAAGTGTATGGAACGGTATCTGATTTCATTCTGAACGTGTTAGCGCGAAAATAGAAGAAGTAGGGTAGTTGTATGAGTAATAGCGAGGCGACAACAGCAGGGGTAGCGTAAGTAGTATCACGAGGCGGTACGGTACGTAGTTACGTACGGCTTTGAAACACGAGAGTTTTCGTAGTAGTGGTGCAGTAGTAGTACCGTGCCTGCCGAGTTCATGAATGAACGACCGCCTCGCTCGCTTTCGCGTAACCGCTAATGGGCATTCTTTCTCGCATAGTATGGATATAAGTTCTAAATGTAATTTTCGGTTTTCAGTCAGGATTAGTTCACCTTCAAACATTTCAGCTATAAGCTTAGAAATTAAATTTAAATATTCTCAGAAATAATCAACTGACAAACAACACCGCACATTTCCTGTCAAATAATTTCTATATTCTTTTTTTACTTCACAAAAATTGAAGTTTTTCAAAAATCAAAATTAGGCACCATTTCAAAAAAGAAATTAAAATTCATTTCATTTCGAAACAATAGTCTTAAGCATTGGCAAATTAATATTCGAAGCCTTAAAAGTTAGACAATCTGTAAATTAAAAGTATTTAAAACAACCAAAAAAGCGCGATATGAGCGCTCATTACGTGTTCCTTATTTTGATTGCCTAATTATCAAATTAAAATATCTGCTTCAATTTAAAGTCCTATAAAATACTATAATTAAGCATCAATTAAAATAAATATTAAAATAGCTACATCAGATTTAATACAATTTTATTTATTTATTATTTTGTTTTTAATCGGCTATCAGTAATCTGTAACTTTTATTAAAATATGAGATTTTATCTCAGCAGGAATTAGAAGCAATGAAAAACAAATTACAAGTTACTGTGGGATTTTATATCGTGATAAGATGTTCTTAAATACATTCTGGAATTCTGAATCTTACTGATGTCTTTCATTTTCAACAATGATCCATTTTGAAGATGTTTACAATTGAAAATCCGCCAACTTGTTTATTTCTGAATGTTCATAGCACTAGGGTGTTTTTGAAAACTTATATGAAACAAACCGGAAAAGGTAAAGGTTTCCAATAGGGCTGAAAGTGAAGCCTGATACATGTACTGTTACCTATGTTTTTTAAAATGACCTCATGTTTTTTCACATTTTTGCACGTGCGCAATATGATTTTTACATTTTTCATGTAATGTTGAGCATTAAATCTTGAATATCTCCAAAAATATTGATGCTACAAAAAAAGGTTAATTTCAGAATCAGAGCTTCGAAATGCATAAAGAAATACCATAAAAATCGAATAAACACGAATTGCATAAAATGTTGTAACTTAGTATAGTTTGAAATCATAAAATTTCAAACACCTTTTTTGAATAGGTTTATCTTGAAGATTTGCAATTGAAACTCCTTCAATTTTTTATTTGTATGATCTAAAATGATGTGATTTTTAATGTTTTTTTTAGAATGGTTCGATTCTTAAGATTTGCAATTTAAAACTCTTGAATTTTAAAGATGCAATAATAAAAATTATAAAATTTAGATGATTTTGAAAATCAAAAGTCAGGCTTTTAATTCTACATCTTCCAAGTTCAAGAAATTTCGCATGTAAAGCATAAAAATTATAGAATTTTTAATGGCAAAATTTAAAACTTGCATAAGTTTTAAGCATAAACTTTCAACATTAAAATTCTTTAATTTGAAAGATTGATTATTCAAATTTCTAGAATTTTGAAGAGTTACAATGGAAAATTCTTGGATTTTGAAGATACCAAATTAACTCTCAAACGGCACACTAGTGTGAATTCGCACCGGAAAATTTTTCATTTTGCTGGCATTTACGCAGGCACAGCTGCAGCGGCTTATCCCCACTATATTAAATATATATGTTAAACATGCGTAATATATGCTAGATGATTATTGTATATTCAATAGGTTAAATATTTAATATGAACATTGCAAAAAAAAACCAATTCGCACTAGTGTGCCGTTTACGTATGCTGGGTTGAAGTGTGCCGTTTGAGGGTTAAATTTCAACGACACTCAATATAATATTCTTCAATTTTTTAAGATTTACAATTAACGACTCATTACTTTGGAATATTCATAGTTTAAAATTATGTTGTCTTAAAGACTCTTTAATATTTAATGAGTATAATAAAAAATTGATTAATTTGAAGTGTTTTTTCAAAATATTACAATTTGGAAGATTTAAAATTGAAAATTATTCAATTTTGAAGATTTAACATCGAAATTTATTCAGTCGAGACAATTTGAAGTGGAAACAGAATTTTATATGTTAACTGACGTATACGAATTAACTGTCAATCTTGTCAAACCTTGAACTGTCAAACTGTCTAATTAATTGTCAAACCTTAAACTTATCGAGTTTTTAATTAAAGTGCCTCAAACTTATTATTATTATATCATTAAGCCATTTCCCTTTCGGAGTAGGCGTGAATTGTATAGATATTTTAGATTTATCTGCAATTCTTGTGTTATTTATTAAAAAGACACGTTCGTTCCGCAACACTGCTCCGACCCAGGTTGCTGTTCAATCTCTCCAGCGATCACCCCACGTGAAGAGCCTCACAAAGTTGTTATGTGTGGTTCCCCACTTGGGCCCATTAGATGTATGCATACATACGCATTAATACATGCTCACAGAGTCTTAGTTACTAAAACGGTGGTAGGTGGCGCTGAATTCCACCATTACTTTTACACACAGTCGTATAGACCTGGTACAAAACCGAGTGATGTTTAAAATTAACGTGAAGAATTTTCTTTTTTGTTCAAGACTTTAATAAAATGTGGAAGTTAGAATCCTCGTTTTAACTGGCGCCCTGACGTGTGTTGAGCAAAATTTTTAGTTTTGTTTGGAAAAAGAAAAGGCAGAAAAAAGAACCCGGGAAAAAAATCTGAGACAGTCACGTTTTTTTGGTTTAGATAAGAGTTTTATATGTTATTTATCTTACATGTGAATGTTGTGTCTTATTTATTGATTTATTATTTGTCATTTTCATTACATTATCGATTTTATACCTGTGATTCTATTTTGTCGATTTTTATACAATGTTATTTCTTTTAATTGTAAGAATTTTCTTTTGTACCATATGATACACATATATTAATTTTACATGTAACTTTCTTTATCTGAAAGGTGATTTTTTTTATGGGTGGAAAATTCGTTTGCGTGAAAAGTGTCGAGTGCCACGTCATAATGAAGTCATAATTTAATGTTCGGGCGGTATTCTTCTAAATGCGAGTAAGGTTACGCGGATCGATATCAGGTACGAAGGACCGGAACCAGAATGGTTCAATCGTATAAGCTCGCAGCTGATCGGGAAGACTCAGCTCGCGGGAGCTCACTTCCAACGAGACGCGACACGGTACACTGGTGCGGGAAAATATACAGTCGACCGGTACAAACGAAAAGTGACAGCTAGCGTACGAAGACGTCTCCGCGCATTACAAAGCAATTAGGAGCGGTCGGAGAAATTCGGTACTGCTCGGTAGGACTCGGCTCGCGAGAGTTCACTTCGAACGGGCTTTTTAATTTGCTTTTACTTACTAATAACAAAAAAGTGATTGATTGATTTGAGTGGAGATTGATTGGTTATTTCTATCACAATGTGTCCAATTAATTTAATTATTTAAATTTGAATTAGTAAAATTATCGGATGTCTTAATTAGCATTTGATTTTTCTTTTCTTTCTGGATTGACGGATATAATGGATTTTTCATTAAAGCCGGTCGGTGTAGTTTGTTTGTTGATTTTTTTTTTTGCTGAAAAGGGGTCTACTTAGTGAGCAATTAATTTTTTTTTACCTTTCCAAAAAGGGAATCTATTTATTTTTCTTTAAAAACATGGCCGAATAAGATAACAGCTGGTTATTGAACCTCCTTTGGAATCCGGATCGTTTAGTGGGGGGATTGTTCTTAACCCAATTGCATCAACTACTACAGTTACCACCAATACAAATATGGTGGTCACTAGTAGAATAGCAGAAAATAGACCCACTATTGCCCAGGCCACAATTTTTAACCAAAGTACGGACAATTTTTTGTGGTCAGCAATGTCACCCTTAAGACAGGGGGGAGGGGGTGAATGTTTCATGTATAGAGAGGGGTTACCTTTTCATCTCGATTCATGGATGTTAAGTAGACGACAATCACCGGAAGTGGAAAGGATAGATAACGTTCCGACAAAAATTCCCAAAAGTGTACCAGCCTCTAATTTTTCAAGGATTGTTACAGGACGGAGTTTTATCCGTGAAATGCAACCACGATATTTAGGGATGGTTGGTATCGGGAGGAGTATACCGGAAACACAACCTCCCCTCTCCTCGACGGCTTATGTAGATACGGGTAGGCTTATAGATTATGACGGCCCGGATAGGTTATATTTGCAGAGTGGTATGCATTTCCAAACGCCCTCCTCCCCCTTTCAATCCCAAACCTTAATGAGGCTCAATTTTTGCCGCAACCGGATCTAAATGATTGAACACGTGCCACACATTTTTCAAATTATATAGCGAATGAGGCGAGACCGCGGCCAATTAATCAGGACACATTAGGGTCAACGAATACATTATTTGCAAATAATTTAACATCGGGACAAACGGATCACAGAAGTGGTTACGGTATACGAAATTAAACCTACGAGGGGTTAAATAATTTTCATTCTGAATTGCGGGAAAATAGAAGAGATTTTGCTTTTCAACCAATTGAACCCATCAGGTACGGTGTCTATCAGGGTGACATTCCGAGAGACGTCCCACAAGATAGATTCTACGGTCAACCTCATTACCATCCCCTTTATCTTGGCCCAATAAGTGGCCCATACACCGAACAGCCTACTGCTTCCCGACTAGCCAGTACTCCCTATAGAAGAGGTAATAAAATTCTATCGCAAATCGCAAAGCAGTGGAATATTAAGTTCACAGGGCGAGGTGATACTAGTGTGATCACATTCTTGAATAGAGTAGAGGATGGGCGGGCAGCAGATTCGTTAAGTGAGGAAGAGGTTCTTATAGCAATGCCTTTACTGTCAGATGGTATACCATTAGTATGGTTTAGGCATAACCGCTGCCCGTGGAGGACTGGGCAAGATTTCAAATATGATTTTTGCAATAGCTTTGGGGATATTAACTATCAAAAGTGACTAGAGGAGCAAATAATCGCTCGCACGCAGGGCCGGGAAGAATCTAGTGTGGATTATTTGACATATATGATGGGTCTGTATAGATTGTGCCCACGTCCAATTCCGCTAGAAGAAAAACTGGTTGGGGCTTATAGCAATATGGACCGTCAAATCAGATGTGCGATTAGGTATAGAGATTTTAGGTCTTATAATGAGTTAGCAGCCCTTGCCCAAGATTATGAGCGGTCAGCCGCTAGGGGTGATGATGACATTTTACCCTTACGCCCCAAAGACTCTTTCCTTACTAAGTACGCGTATAGACTAAGCAAAAAGCCGAATAAAGCCAACGCCCAAAAGAAATGGGAGTTTACAGTAGCCGCGATAGCTACTAATGAAACCAAGAAGGATTCCAGTATGAAAAATTTGTGGAATCAAATTAAATATTCAGAGGCCCGTTTCGAAATTGAGAGAGGAAGTAAAGAAAACGCGGATTTGAAAAACTTAACTGAGATGGTTGTTAACTTATCAAAACAACTTAAAGAGATAGAGGATCAAGTCAAGGGAATTCGAATTCTAAGAAAGAGATTTCGGACTCCGCAGGTAAACAATCTACCGGGAATGGCTCGAATGGCATCGCACAGGAAGATAGGCATAGAAACTATAATTGCAGGAATTGCAAAAAGTTAGGACATCCCTATTTTGAATATTCTGAGGTAGAGCGAAAGTATTGTCATGGTTGCAGGGCAGAAACGATATTTCAAAGCGATTGCCCTAAGTTCCAAGTAAAGGGAAACGAATAAGGAAGGAAAAACTAGGACCCCTTATTCCTCCCGTAACATATATCGGAGCCCGATATCTCGTCGCTTTCAGGAGTCGACCATTACTATTTTGGCTCCGTCAATTTCAAAAACGGTTAATAATGTGATTTTCCGAAAGAGGCAATGGTTTCAAAGAACGGAGATCTCCCATTTAGATAAAATATAAGAGAGCAGTTTTAAAGATGAAGAACCGGTAGAGACCTTCCGAGTCAAGGATCCAGTAAGATTCCATCCTTCGTGCAGAAATTCTTCCCCCTTGCCTGTGTTTCAGGCGGGAGGGGGTGGCTAGTACTAGCACGGCTGATCCTCTCGGATTAGAAGACATAACACTACGCGAAGAAATAATACAGGAGAGTCATAGCATGAGCTCAGGGGACTCTAAGGTAAGTGAGGATGGACAAAAATCAATCCAGACGGGCAACTGAACAATGAACAGAAGTTGTAGGAGAAATGTCGTCTTGTGGGGAGATCGAGACCGAAGATAAGGCCATGAGGCTATGCGCGAAAATCAGGGTTGGTACGCGAATGATTGACGCTCTTATCGATGGTGGGCCTTCGCGTTCATTTCTGGCTGGTTCTCTCGCGAGGCAATGAATATCAGAAAATAAGCGTAAAATGGTGGTATTCGGTAAACGGTTGGTATTCAGCTAGGCCTCCCAGGGAAAAACATATTGTTTATTATGGGAATGGTGATACAACTTCTATTAACAAAGATGAGATCAGGGAGCACGAAACCTGTTGTGGATCAGTAGAACCGTCGGAAGTCGAAAGTGATCGACTTCAGAAGTTCCTTGCAGAAGTTATTTCGTCCGGCTCTCCGAAATATGGTCAAACCCACCTCGTTGAACATAAAATTAATGTTCAAGGACATTCTCCAATCAAGCAAATACACTATAGGGTTTCTTCGGTTGTATTGGGAGCAATGCATGATGTGGTGCATATGCTATTAGCGGAACATTTCATCGAATCTTCCAACTCAGAGTGGTCCAGTCCAGTTGTGATGGTGAAGAAACCTAACAATACGTATCGTGTGTGCATTGAGTATCGAAAAGTCAATGAGGTCTCTAAGGCGACGCTTATCCACTTTGATATTCAGAAGATATCTTGGATAAGATACGCTCAGCACATTATATTTCGACTATTGACTTGAGCTTAGCTTATCACCAGGTTCCTTCCGAGGAAAGCAGTTCGAGCGGTAACGGCATTTTCGGTTCCGGGGCGCCGCTTATTCCAAAATACACGTATGCATTTAAGGTTTAGCGGGGCATCAGCCACCTTCCAGAAAATAATTTATAAATTAGTCGGCTCAAAAATGCGTCTTCACTGTTTCGAATATCTCGATGATATTATCATCGTGTCAGAAACCTTTCAGGAACATTTAGAATGGCTGCGGAAGGTGCTGAATAACGTATATGGTTCTGGGCTAAGCATTAGCCCTTAGAAAAGCGTGTTTTGCCATAAAGAGGTACGGTGTCTGGGTTTTCGGGTTAATGAACAAGGTTTTCAACCAGATGGGGAACGGGTGTCACCCGTCTAAAATTACCCTGCACCGCGAAATATACGGCAGCTTAGAAGGTTTTTAGGTATGGCTAGCTGGTTTAGGCGCTTCATAAAAGGTTTTGCTTTACTTTTGAAACCCCTTACCCGCCTATTGTGGGAAAATAATCGTTCGCATTGAGCAAAGAAACAAGAAACTGCATTTGAGGCGATTAAAAAGGCACTCTCGTCGGCCCCAATTTCATCATATACGAATTTTGAACTCTCCTTTGCGTTACAAACTGACGCAAGCAGTTTTGTCTTAGGCGCGTTTCTGACACAAATAATTGAGGGAGAAAAACGAGTGATTGCCTTCGCAAGCCGTACTTTATTAAATGCTGAACATCGATATTCTACTACAGAGCAAGAATATCTGGCGGTAATTTGTTCTATCTGTAAATTTCGGCATTTTTTGAAAGGTTTTAAATTTATCGGTTATCACGGATCATACCAGTTTACGATGGCTACATAATTTGCACAACTCGACTGGTCGTTTGGCGCATTGGTCTTTAGAACTTTTAGAATACTGATTTGTAATAGTCCATCGCAAAGGTGCTCTACACCATGTACCCGACGCACTCTCACAGATGTATGAGGACGAAGAGTTTGCCGAAGTCTGCGCAGCGGAAGTAATTGATGATCCGTGGTATTGCAGACGAGTTAATGATGTACAAAATTCCCCTGGAAGGTATCATGGGTGGAAGGTCTTAGAGGGTAAACTATATGCGCTTAGGCCGAACCCTCTGATTGAACCAATTATAGAAGATACCGAAGCATGGAAATTAGTAGTTCCAGACGATAAGCGAAAACAAGTATTGACCGAAGTACACGTTGTACCTCAGAAAGGGATTTTAGGCATGGAAAAGCCATATGCTATAGCAGTGATCTCTTATTATTGGCCCGGAATTTTCAGGGACCTAGTTAATTATGTAGAAGGGTTTGATATTTGTCAGCGCACAAAAGTTTCACAACAAGCTCGCCCTGGGTTAATGGGGAAAAGAAAAGTGGATCAACCATGGGCAGTAGTGTCTATAGACTGCATGAGGCCTTACACTCGTAGTAAAGTAGGTAATTGTTATATCATTGTCTTTCACGATCACTTTACTAAATAGATCGAGTGTAAAGCCATACGCGCAGCCAACGCTAACAATTTAGGCGCGGCCTTGGAAGACCTAGTTATTTCAAGATGGGGTAAGCCCGACGTAATCCAGACTGATAACGGGACAGAATTCATCGATAGAATTATGACTGAATTAACAAGATTTTATGATATCCGTCAATCTACCAGCCCAGTAAGTCACTGTCAAGCGAACCCGACCGAACGAATTAATCAAATATTGAAGGCTATGATTCGATCATTTGTTGATTCGAGTTAGCAAGCATGTGATGTTCATCTCCATGAATTTAGGTATGCCTACAATACCGCAGTCAATACTTCTACTAAAGTAAGTTTGGCCTTTCTAAATTGTTGGAGGGAATTGCGGCCGAAAATAAGTTTCCGAGGGGGAGGGGAGAGCCACGATAATATTCCCGAGCCCAAAAGAGAAAAATAGATAGAGCGCATCGAGCACCTAAAACAATTGCGACATATTGTGACGCTTCATTTGGAAGAGGCTCATGAAAGACAAACTAGTTATTATAACAATCGCGCCGTGATTTTGAACACCAGATAGGAGATCGGGTTTTGAAGCGCTGGACGATATTATCCTCAAACGACTAAAAAATATCGGCTAAGCTAAATGAACGTTTACATGGTCATTTTCGCGTCAGGGGTATAAGCTCTCCTTTAGTCTATGAATTGGCTAATGATAATGGAAGGGCACTCGGCGCTTTACACGCAAATTATCTTAAGCGATACCTCTTGCATTAGACAGAGTTATTACTCAGTCCGGCTTCTTTTTCCCTGGATTTTTGTTTGTTGTATGTACTTGCTATTATTTGTCTTGTTTGCCCACTGCATGGAAACTGGCATGTTCTTTTCTTTTATTATGGTATTCGCAGAACTGTCACCAGTTCCGTTGTGTAGGGAATACCATGGGCTCAAGAAACCCCGTCATTGACTCGCGGGATGTCCAGTATGCGTTTCAGGCCCTGCGGAGGGGGGATACAGCTTTGGAGTGTAAAGGCGGAGATGGAGGAAATGGGGCGGTCCAGCAAACTTGCTCTGCGAAATAAGGCGCTTTCCGACCTTGAGGGTGGTTCGTTCCCTTTGGAGAGAGTCAGGCAGAGGACGGAAGAAATGCTTCAGGGGCGGCCTGTAACGTCCTTGGGAGCTGGAGGGGTCCAGTAGGACCTACCTGATGTGGTCCAGGGGGGCCTTCCCGAAGCGGTCCAGGAGGACCTTCCTGAACCCACTTTGGTTAATACCATGCAGACAGATGCAGAGGTGGGCACGTGAGTTTCGGCGTTGTGTGAGTTACTTTGCCACGGGTCATGAATGGGGGGAATAACCCCACTAGTTAAGATTGTTTTGTACGCTATGTGAGCGGGCAGCTTTGGTTATCATATGTCCTTTGTGCCTTGCCACAATTGTGGAAAAAAGGGACATGTGTGGCAATGGTGCCCAGAACTCTTCACCCACTTCTGCGAGACCTGCGGCCAAGAGGACACACATCGTCGGGACTACTCCTACTGCAACCGGGGCGGTTTCCGTCATGATGGGTACTAGGGGAGGACCCTTGGTACCAGGAAGGACTTTCCGCCAAGGGCGATCGCACGCTTTTTTTTACTCCTCTCACTCCTCCTTTCATCTCCTCTCTTCCTGGAATGTTTTTTTTTCTAAGTTTGTGACTATTGCACGTGTCTGAGACATTTTTCATAATCTTGCCTGACGAATTGGGGTTGAGATTATTCTTTTCAAATTCTTTTGTGGTTGTTAGACTTATGATTTTCTTGTCTATTTTATTTTCATTTCTTTTGTCGGCACATAACGATAACCTCTTGATTTGACATTTATCTTCATTTTTTTTTTTTTTCTGACTCCTCACGATTTGAACTTGAGAGTGTATAGTTCTGCTTAGGAGCCGGTGATTTTTAGTTTTTGTTTTTTGATTTTTGGAAGAATGGTATGGAAATAAGCCGCGTACCACCTGATTTGTTCTCATCCGGTATCAAGAGAGAAACCCCCCAAGGTATCCTCTAAGGGTGGAGGAGTTGTATTATTGCAGGTCTCATCTGCAAATTACTTTGTTCTGTTTTTACTTTTATTCATTTGCAAACAGCTCCTTCTCTCTTGGAGAGAATTTGCGCGAAAAAACGAGGCTCGATCAAGGGCCAAATGATTTGATTTTTTATATTTTAGTTATTTTTTTATCTTCTTTAAAATATTTTACCATTTATTTTTTTTTTTGTTATACACACTCTCATGGGCTTTTCATAGGGAGAAAGAATAAGAGTGACCCTTACTAATTCTTTTCGGGTTTTGTTTTCTTTTTGTTTTCGTCATTCACTGAGTTTTGAGGACAAGAGAGAGATGGAGGAAGTAGTGATTTCACTTGGAGCATCAACCACCATCAAGGATCAGCTGTACGGATTACGAGGACACAAGGCAGGTTGAAGCCGCACAGGGACAGACGCATCCCAGGGTTGTACACCGGGGGGGAATGTGGATTTGGCTCCCGCATTCCAAATCCTGTACGTGGGGCGATTCAAATCTCACCGCCGAGGATTCGTCGCAGCACCACTATCACCATCTTCTGGACATAAAGGTCCCAAGATCTCCCTCAATCCGCCATGACACTGCGCCAGCGCAGAAGACACTTCTCGTCTACCTGCGCAGGAGGGGAGAAATCGGGCGGCCTGCTACGTCGATACTTTTCTTTAGTTTGTTATTGTCTTTCCATTTACTTCCAGGACGTCAAGTTGAGACTTGCCTGGCGCCATAATTTAATCTAAATTCAAAATCCTGGGAGAAGTGGGTTTAAAACCGAGTGATGTTTAAAATTAACGTGAAGAATGATCTTTTTTATTGAAGACTTTAATGAAATGTGGAAGTTAGAATCCTCGTTGTAATATAAAAATGATTTTTCATTTTGTATTTTTACAAAATCATGCTGGTTTGCGAAAAACTTTAGGCCTTCCAAATAGAAAAACGTCTTTGTTCAATAAATATTTTTAGACGAGTAATTTGATAGAAACGAGTAATATTTTTTCCATTATTTGCCTATTTTTTGTAATATTTCAAAACATTATGAATTTTTAAAAGAAAATGTTAGATAAATGTTATTCCTTTAAATAGAATGGAACTTTTTTGCCAGACAAAATTTTTCGGTCGACTTGTAACTTTTAAAGAAAAGCCATTTATATACATATTTGGCTCTGATTTTTACGAAATGCATATGATTTTTGAGGCACATAATTTTCCTCACGGGGACGTTTTCTAGCTACCACAAGACAGCAAAAACAGTAAAAAAATTAATCCTATTTTGCTGCGCTCGATTTTTACAGCCGTTGGCGTTGGAGTGGACATGTTCGCTGAAATTTTGGCGGGAACGTTTTAGCCTTAAATTGAACATAACTTTTGCACGCACTGCGATAATATCTTTATGTATGGTTAGCTTTTTCGACCCAACATACTGTTTAATTTCTGTGAGTATAGAAAAGTGTACTTTCAAGTATTCTTGGAGTAATGTACGATGACGGAGGGAACATTTTTTCGACAAGTTCAAAATTTTCGATATATGAATGTGTGATACTTTATCATTTTAGAAGCACATCTTTTTTTCTTATATGGTGTCTGCTGGACACCTGAATCTAATAAAAAATCGAAAGATTTTTGACCCGAGCAGTTGCGGGTACTTTCCACACCTACAGACGTTGAAGGGGACATTTGAATGGCAACGTGGTGACACGACATTGAGATGTTCTTGCTGAGTTAAAGATCGAAGCAAAATGTAAAATCCATGAAATTTCAGTAGCTAATGCACCACTGAACTGCCATGATTCTCCTCAGAATTTTCAAATATTGCGCAGAAAAGCTGCGTGAGAATGCAAAGCATTCCATTTGTAACTGGTGACAAATATTATACGCAGGTATATTTCTAATATTTTGTCCAAATATTATATGTTATATATTTTCATGAAGGTTTCTGTAATTACTATAAGCTTTTGTTTCTATTTCAGGGAATCTGTCTATCAATTTTCATGTAACATGACTTGTATTTTAAGTGTAGGTTTACCTATAATATCACGGTGACCGAAAAATGAAAATTTCGTGGAAACGCCCATATGCACTTCAATCGAGTGCGAAGCGCATGTCCCTGATTCGTTGAAGTCGAAGGAGCTTTAACAAAAGAGAATTCACAAACACTAAATTACAGTTGTCATTAGGTTTGACCTTTAATACGCGCAAGATTAGTCTATCGCTTCAAGCTTAACCCTCAAAGTTTTTAAAGAATGGATTTGAAAAAACTATTACACAAAACTTGTTTATACATTTCAAAACCCTACTTTTCCACAGAACATTTTTTTTTTATAAGACTTTCCCCGATAAAAGGGGCGTTTAAAGATTATGTAGTACAAATTATATAACAGATTTGAAATAAATTTTTTTTTTACTCTGTTTTAATAAAAATCATAACTTTTATCTTCCATATTCATTCTTGGAATACTATAGAAGATATTGTTGCTGAATTTCATTATAGAATTCTGAAAACTGTCCACTTAAGCACGAGTTGAAGAAGAAAAAATAGAAATATAATTAAGTTCAGAAAAAAGTTATTTATGATACAAGGACCCTTATGGGGCCGATTTCACCAAATCTGATTAAGATGTTCATCCTCGATTAGCCTAATTTAATCAGGAACAGCGATCAGGACAGAAAGCCCGATTTACTAATGAGTTAGAGCAGAGAGTTCGAAAGGCAATATAGATGTCAGCGGCAGGCAAGGGGTAAGCCTTGGCTTTCGTATCATCTTCTGGAATGTGCATGGGATAAATAATTTTACGGAGCTTGCCTCTTTGATCACCCATAATGATATAATATCTCTCGCTGAGACCTGGTCCACGTCATCGGTAATAGCTTCTCCGGCCTGGCTTAAGAATTACACTTGAATAGTAAGTATAGCTTCTAGAGATAGTAATAGAGGAAGACCTAGCGGAGGTTTAGCTACATACGTTAATCGCTCATATTTCGGCTATGAAATTATAGACATTACTTCTAACTGGATTTTTCTCGAGTGATGGCACCAAGCCTTTAAAGTTATTATTGGTAGTGTTTACTTCAAGCCGTAGTTGGGTTGCCGGGCTCTTGTCGAAACGCTGGAGATGTTGATTGATAGAATTTGCTCAGTGTATCCAAATACCCCAATTTTTCTGGGAGGTGATTTTAACTTCGTATAGAGGAACTGAATCAGTTAACTGATGAATTTTTACCGGAGGATTTGGCAGTTTCTCCTTTCCGTTCATCCTTGGACAAAGAGATCAACCCCAGAGGTGAGGCCTTAATAAATTGGTTGGAGGGGTACAATTTGGTTGTTTCAAATGGCAGATCTGAAAATGATACCCCAGCACAATATACTTTTTTAGGCCATCAGTGTAAAAGTATAGTAGATCTCATATTTTGTTATGCGTATTCCTTGGGTTTTATTTAAAATTTATCGGTTTTGGGAATTCCTACATTATCAGACCATTTACCAGTGGTTGTTAAAATTGCTGGTGATAATTTAATTTCAAATAGTGGGTTAAATAACTCTTTTTTATTACAAGAAATTCGTCTGGAGGGAAAGAGCGTTGTGGGCATACACTGAGCAAATGTTAGTCTCGCCTAATGTTTCTTGTACTGGTGAGGATGTGGAGGCGTTGAACGAGAATCTCATATCTGCAATTTCGGTAGAAGCGAATAAGTTAGGCCTGGTTTCCAAGCCTTTTTGGCGAGTACCAGGAAAAAAACCCTGGTTCGATAGATAATGTGATACGATGCGTCGTAAACTAAAAGAATCACTAAAAACTTTTAAATTATCTCAATTTTCATATTTAGATATTAGTGAGCATAGGAAATTAAGAAAGCTTACCTTGAGCTTCAAATTTTAAAAAGAAAGAATTTTGAGTGTAGTCTTTTGAATACCCTTGCATCTTGCAAGAACGCTAAAGCGTTCTGGACAGCAGTGCATAGTTTCAGAATAAAGTCTTCTTTAGTTAATAGTATAAGTTTCGAACGTTGGCAGGCTTTTGCGGATTCATTGTATACTGAACAGATTTGTGTTAGTGTTAAGTGGCGTATAAATTCCCACCCTTTACTGGATTATATCATCTCGGAAAAGGAAGTAAAAGAGAGCCTAATATCACGTAAGAGTAATAAGGCACCCTGTGAGGATGGCATTCTTAGTGAATTTTATAAATATCTACCAGAGAACTGGGTCCCTTACCTGGTTAGTTTTTTAAACAGAATTTGGGAATCAGAAAAATTGCCTTCCGTCTGGTCTAACATCCAAACTTTTATGCTCTTTAAAAAAGGTCATACAGATGATCCTCAAAACTCCAGAGAAATTGCTTTGATCGAATCTTTTGCAAAAATTTTTACCCGAATTCTGTCCTCAAGGCTGACTAGATGGGCTGAATTAGAAAACTGCCTTCCCAAGAATCAGCCGGGTTTCACGGCTGGACGGAGTTGTATATGTCACATTTTCACTCTAAATGCATAAATTCAAATCCATCATATTATTCCGAAACGTAAGGTCTGCGTTTTTCATCAATTTTAAAAAAGCATTTTCTTCAGGTAACCACTCGCTCCTTTGGCAAGAATTGCTCAGGAAGAGAGTGAGTACAAAAATCTTAACAATCATCAAAAGTTTATATGATAACGAGTAGTAGGGCTATGGGATACGAGAACAAATTCCGAGGGATGGCGCCATCGTCGCTACGTCCCTGAACACCAACAGATGGCGCCACCGACAAAGGGATGGTTCTGTTCCGTGCTAAGTTACCGGCAGTCGGTAAGTGTTCTCGGTCGGTAATGCAGTTTCCTAATATGACAACAGATGGCGCCATCGTGGGTATTATCATCAATCGATAATACAGTTTCCTAATGTGCCAAACAGATGGCGCTACCATCGCAAGTTACCGACAGTCGGTATATTATCAGTTGGATCCCTGCTAAGTTAGTACTATAATGTACGGTTCCGTGCTAAGTGACCATTGATCGGCAAAACAGTTCATTACAATTACAATGTTACCATCAGTCGGTAAAACAGGGAGGTTGGTAACTTTTTATATTATCATTTTACTATCGGTCGGTAAGGTAGGGAACAATGTTACCACCAGTCGAAGAAACAGGGAGGTCGGTAACTTTTTATATTATTTATCTATATGTCGGTAAGATAGGGAACAATGTTAATATCAGTCGATAAAACAGGAAGGTCGGTAACTTTTGACACTTTCATTTTACTATATGTCGGTAAGGTAGGGAACAATGTTACCATCAGTCGGTAAAACGGAGAGGTCGGTAGTTTTGAGGTTATGTTCCATGCTAAGTAGGTAAAACATTGAGGTTGGTAATGGAGATTCTTGCAAAGTAAGCATTATGAGGTTCTGTTCCAAGTTAAGTTTAAGGTTCTGTACCAGAAGTGAACTGCAATGTTCACGAAACGTCGGCAAGTTTCGTAGTTTTGCACACGATTGAAACCTGAAAAAGCTTTAAATTTAAATTTATCAAGAGTAGTACTTCTTATTAAACAAAATTTGTAATTAGTTAAACAATTTTCATATTAATAAACATTTTTTTCTCCTTAAAATCTTAATAAGTTATTATTTTTCGGAAATTAATACGACAATTAACGAATGTTGAGTAACATCTTTTTCAATGATATTTGCTAATTATTTAAACAATTCTCATCTGTTTAAACTATTGCTTCTCCCGTAAACCAAGAAAAGTTATGTTTTGGAGTGAATGACATAATTGACATATTTAGAGGGTAATATTTTTTCCTCAGGGCATTTAGTAACTTTTTAAACAATTGTTATTTGTTTCAATAATTTTTCTCCCTGCAAATCGTAAAAAAAAATATTTTCTTCTGCAATTATTGACACAATTAACGAATGCTAAAAGTACTATTTTTTGTTTAAGAGATTTAGCAATTATGTAATCAATCAATAATCATTCGTTTGCACCTTTTCACAGGAAAGGTGGAGAACAGTCTATTTTTTTCGAATCCTCTTATTATTCAGGAATTCCTTATGTTAGAATGTATACCATATATTTTTTCAACAGTGAGAATTGGTTCAAACAATTAAATTCAATTGCTCTAAGTAAAATAGTTTTTTTCCCCCTAAAAGCACCCCCGTAGATTAATGGAATGTGTGAATTAAAAATAACTTGCATGTAGATATTTCCTACAGTACATAAATGAAACAGCACACAGAAGTAATTTTAAGAAGAAAAAGGACTGTAGTGAGGTGTTTTTATGTATAAAATATTTCCCGCTAAAATCATGAAAAGTGCGGGAGAAATAGAATTTATTCCCGCCAGGAAATGCGAGGGTTGTACCTCAGGCTTAAGAATGATTGGCATAAATTATATCCCGCTAAAATCATGAAAAGTGCGGGAGAAATAGAATTTATTCCCGCCAGGAAATGCGAGGGTTGTACCTCAGGTTTACGAATGATTGGCATAAATTATATCCCGCTAAAATTGTGAAAAGAGCGATCGAAATGAAATTTAGGTATTGGGTAATAAATCATCGCGTGATAATCTGTATTGATAATGGACGGAGTTTATAGCGTTCTTCGCTTGCGAAACGACACAGCGATTCACTTATTCAATTAATTTATTTTCGAATACCAACGAGTCTTGACCAGCACCACGTTAGATCGATCTGTGACTTTTGTGTCTATCAGGTATTATTTTATAATGTTAAGCCTATCACATGTGTGCTTTTTTTATTTCCGTGAAAAGAGGTTCAATACGTTTTTTTTTCTAATAACTTGTTTCAGAGTGGTGCTTTTTTATACAATTTCGAACTGTGAAAGGGTTCATTTTTATAAACTTATTCGGCCATGAAATGCATCTGGTGAGGTGACTTGGCGACGATCGACTCTAATCATTTTAACTGACTACATAGATGACTATGGGAGCGTATATGATTCTCTAAATCCCGATATCTGATTTTGTACCGGAGGGATAATTCCAAAATCAGCAAAATCAGCGAGAACTTTGCGCCTCCACTGACGATAATCCAGGCGGAAACGCAATCGTCAAACCGCTCCACCAGCCGATTGATAAGTAACCTGTGAACATATATATTTTAACTATTTTGAAATACTATAATTTCAAATGGTCGGATAATTTTAACTTTTTTTATCTGGTGTGTCGATTTTAACTTTGTAAATCGTTATTAAAAAAGGGATGGAGACTTAATTTTAATTTGCACACATTGTCTCGTTATTTTTATTATGAAGGATTTTCATATGTATCTGTTTTATGATTGGGTGAAGAAATGCCGTTTATTGTCTGTGTGAGTAAATTTGCGTATTGACAAATTTCAATTATCCGTACAATCGTCTCAATTAGGACTCGTTATCATTTACTATGACAAATTTATCTTGATTGAATAATAACACTGAATTATTATATAAAAGGACTGATGCCTTCTTCGTTTTCTGTTTGTGAATCTGATTGAATCTCATTAGAATAGCCTTTTCAAACTCAATTACATTTTAGAATCCCAAATAAATCAAAATCTAATGTATTCGAAGTAAACAAATATAAAAAGTGCGTAACGACCAAGAACAGGGACTCGAATTTTATAAAATTCGAGATTCCAAATTACATTTCGTGATTTAAATTTAATGTGTAAAAAATGTAATAACTTGCAGCATATTGATTAAAACAAATTTTTTATAGGAAATTCAGTGTTTAAAGTAAAGTGAAATATTTCGAATTGATGACAGATTTAAATGTTACTCCAATAAATACAAGATCTAGATGTTTTCCATTCGAAAAAGAAATAACAAAACCTAAACGGAGAAATAAAAGTAGAGAATATTTTGATAAATTCTCAGAAAAAAACAAATTTATCAGAAAGCATGAGTCAGGAAACGATAGATAATTTACAAGCTGAGTGCCGTTAATTATGAGTATAAATTTAAAATCAAACCGCATAAAACGATTGTTTATAAATCATATCCGATTCCTTTGAAATATCCTACTTCAGTCGATGAGGAAATTGAAAGAATGCTCTCTGCAGGGATAATTGAAAGGTCGACAAGTTCGTATTGTAACCCTTAGCGCATAGCAGTTAAAAGCGATGGTAATATTCGTATTTGCCTAGATGCCCAATTTATCAATAACATTATTGAATCTGAAAATGAAGCACCACCTTTGATTATGGACATTACCCAGAAATTTCATGGTGTAAGATATATCGACGACTGACCTGGCGAATGGCTATTGGCAGTTTCCATTACACCGGGATTCTCGTCAGTATACCTCGTTTGTGCATAATTCTAAGCTGTACCAATTCTGTCTTATAGCATTTGGTATCAAGACGGCTGGTTCAGGATTCATTAGGGCTTTAGGTTATGTTTTAGGTAATCAATTTGACTCTTGTCTTACAGCTTATGTCGAGGACTTGGTCATGACCTGTGTCGGTAATTTCGAAAATCATTTAAACAATATTTGTTCGATTTTCATTGTCTAGGACGTGAAAACCTAATCGCTGATTTTTTCAGTAGGAATCCGGCTGGAAAATTTGAAGAGGAAGAAAAGAATATCTTTAGTATTCATGCCGTGATAGTTAATTTGCCTATCGATAATAAAATTATTCAATGCAATCTCATTAAAGTAGATACCGACTTAAGAAAGGAGTTTAGGGACATAAAGCCTTGCAAGAACACGATGAAGTAGTGAAAGAAATTAAGGATAATATCAACTCTCGAAATAATGAAAAAAAATTTATGATTCATGAACACGTATTATTTCGAAAAGATCACCCATTCAATAATTGGCAATTGGTTTTGCCCATGCAATTAACTAAGAAAGTGATAGATCATATACACTCAAAATTAGGTCACGCCGGGTACTATAAAACATTAATGTATATTAGACGATTCTTTTATTGAAAAGCCATAAATGAATTAGTAACTGTCGACTTTTATGGACCACTACCACGATCAATCGGTGGAGTGGAATATATTTTTGTTTTATTGGATGGATTTTCTAAATACGTGAAATTGTATCCTATCAAAAGAGAGACAACAAAAGCAGCTTTAATCAAAATCTTTGATAAGTATATTCCGGAGATGGGAAGGCCGAAAAAAATCTTATCAGATAATGTGAGTCAATTTTCATCACCCCTTTGGAGTGCGGCATTGCAAAAGGAAGGCATTAAACTCTTATTTAGTTCAATTAGGCACCCTTAGAGCAACCCGACTGAAAGAGTGATAAGGGAATTGGGCCGATTGTTCAGGACTTTTTGTTCGGACACTCATACTCGTTGGGCCAAACATTTTCCAGATATTGAACCTTTGTTAAATATTACGACACATAGTAGTACGGGCTTCTCTCCGCATGTGTTGGATTTTGGTGCAAAACCACATGACATAAACCAGAAGATAATTTAATTCCCAGAAATGAAAGATATTTCTCATGATGCTGAAATTTTGTTGGCAAATGATAAATTATTGAATTGTTTTGAGAGAAGGAAGCGTGCTCAGAAAACCTGTTCTGGGGTGGAATTAAGGATTGGTGATTTAGTTTCACTGAACATTCCTAAAAAATCCGACGCATTTAACAAGGTAACTCGTAATTTTTCCACATCTATAACGGTCCATATCGAATCAGTAGGAACTTTGGAAATAACGCTCGAAACAAATCTCGAAGTATACAAAGAATATAAATAATGTACAGGATATCGAATCTGATTGTTATAAACCAATTATATTAACAAAATGTCAATATATTGAAAATTTTGCTTGCAAAGTATATTTGTAAGTTGAAATTGCTTCATTTTATCAACAAGATTATGTTTGATCATGAAAATTTGTTGTATCGTATAATTTGTTTATATGATAAACAAATTATGTAAACAAATGCATAGTTTAGGCTGTTTTTGGCAGAAAGTAGTCGTTTTTCTTTCTTAGTACTTTTAAATTACATAAGTGGTGCTATGTAGTGACAAAGAATTGTCAACTGATATTATTTTTTTTTTTTTCATAAACAAATTTTGTAAACAAATGCGTGTGGTCATTTATAGACAGAGAGTAATACTTATTCCTTCTAATCGTCTTTCTAATCATTTATGTCGCAAACAAATTAAAGAAACAACTTAATGCATAGTTTTACCATTTATAGGTAGAAAGTGATCGTTTTTCTTCCTAATCGTCTTCAAAGTGTCTTCAAAGTGGAGCAAGAATGAATTTGAAATGTATCCTGAAATTATTGAAATGATTAATAAGTACAACTTAGAAGCTAATTCTTCTGGAACATCACAAAACATTGTCAGTGATATGATTTGAAGGCAATGATAAAAAACTATCACTTTCTAATTATCAATGGTCAAACTATGCATTTGTTTAATAAATTTGTTTATGACAGAAGCAAATGATATCGATTGACAATTCTTTGTTACTAAATATCACTGCTTATGTAATTTGAAGACGACTAGAAAGAAAAACGAACACTTCCTAATTATAAATGGTCAAACTAAGCATTTGTGTATCACATTTGTGTATGGCATAAACAAATAATATCGACTGACAAGTCTTTGTCAATAAACATGACCACTTATGTAATTTGAAGACAATTAGAAGAAGAAATAACGATTACTTACTGCCTATAAATGACGGAACTGTGTATTTGTTTATAAAATAAAGAAAATATACCATTTAACAAATTCTCATGATGAAACATGATCCTGTTGATAAAATCAAGCAATTTCATCTTGAAAATATACTTTGCAAGCAAAATTTCCAATATCTTGACGTTTGGTTGATAAAATTTGTTTGCCGCAAGTAGATTCGATATCCTGTAAATTAATTCTATTGTTTGGATATTTCGACATTCATTTTCGTCGCGGTTTCGATATAATTTAAAAAAAAATTAGGAAAATGGGTCAATATTCTCAGTATTGAAGGTAATCTTAAATAAAATGCAAAATTACCAAAGCTCCCAATAGAAATTGAACTGGTTAAACGATTTTTTTCTATCTTTTTTTAATGGTCTCTTCATTATGTAAGGAATCTAATGCAGCATATTACAACTCAATTTCTTAATATTTGAATAATTATCAATTTTGTTCAACCGTATCGAATCATGTAACGCTCTAACAATAGGAAGGTCGGGTTCCTCGTGGGTACTTTCCCGGTGGCGGATTGCTCCTTTCCAGGCGCATAAATGAAGCAAATTTTCGATTAATAAAAAAATAACAAAAACAAGACCATTTGAAAAAAAACAAAGACTTTCTTTTTCTGTATTATGCCGTTGAGATTATATGGTAAAAATATTACATAGAAAAATTCATCCGTGTAGGAGGAAACTGCTGTTTTGTAATACATGGGCTAAAATTCAAGCCTGCGGAAGCGCCTTAATGATGTAATCGGACTAGAAACCTAGAGAAGTTAAAAAATTAGGACTGCATCGCGGAATGTGGCTTCCCTTGGGAACTGACAAACTATAGTCTGCGGGGCCTAAACCAAGGAAGGATCCTTCCAGGGGGTAATAGCAAAGCTCCCTTGAAAATAGAGGGTGCGATTTCTTATGGTTCCGAGTCATGATTTGATTGCCGTGTAAAAGGCTGAATGGCACGAGGGTTGCGAAATCCTTGAGCACGCCGGCGCGGCGCACAGTGGTCCGGATGGTCGGAAAGGTAATCACAAATAAAAAAATGAGTTTTATTTTTAAACGAAATATTGATGCCAATACATTAGCGAGTATCAAACGTACATAATACTACAAAAATAATAAAAAAATATTATTTTAAGCAATTTTTCAGGTTTCAAAGTTCAACAAATTGGAGAAATCGCTCTCAACGTCTAGTGTATACCCATATATTCTATTTAGTTAATGTCTCTTTTTGTAAATCAATTCATTTTAAACAATTATTAAATATAATTAAAAAAATATAAAGCAATATTTTCTCACATGGTTACCTTAAGATCATTCAGCAATGTTACTACAACCACGGACTAGGTTTATTTAATGGAAGTGAGAAATAAAGGTTTTGGAGTTAATTCCTATAATGGACCTGTTACCTGGGCATTGTGGCAGGTGCCTAAGAGATCTTGAACTGGATAGTACTAAAGACAAGTGAGGCCCGAGTGCTCCACGACTGAGAAGCGACTTACATCAGGTATAGGTAAAGGCATCAATGCAATTGTTGTTCTTATAATAAAGTGTCCTTTTTTATGTTAGAGAAAGTTTACATGAGGATTAAAATGTAAGTTTCTGAACATTTCAAATAAAGGTATAAATATCAATGAAAAAATGGCTCTTCTTCTCGAGTACCTTTTCCAAAAGCCTTTGCCACACCCTATACTTTTTCCTATCACGAGGCGTTCGGGTTTACAACAAATTTTTGAGGTTTGCAATTTTTCTTTAACCCGGAAACTATCTTTAGTCTCGAGATAATATTCTTCGAGGAAACATTATGAAGCCGTTCTGTGAAATTAAAGTTTATGCTCTAATTCTAATTTAAAATTTTCTTACGTTTTTGCACGTACGCAATATGATTTTTACATTTTTTAGGTGATACTGAACATTTAATCTTTAATATCTCCGTAAATATTGATTCTTCGAAAAATGAAAGGTTAGTTTCAGAATCAGCGCTTCAAAATATCCTAAAAATCAAAAGAACACGAATTTTGTAAAATTTGGTAACATAGTGTAATATAATGATTTGTATATACATTCAACCTACACAAAAGCGTACAATTTTAAAATTTAAAATTTTAATATATATGCAGTGTCAAAGAGTAAATTTAAATAAATGTTTGTGAACTATTATAAAATAAATATAATGCTTTTATTGTATTTTTAAAATTTTTTATTTTGAAACCAGCAACCTATGCAATGTTTCTTGAATGGGTTTCATAAAATTGTAGTCATATTTAGAATCGATTTAATGTGTCATGGATGATCTCATCCGAATGTGTTAGCTGCCATATTGGTTCCGCCATTTTAAATTTTCAATTTTGAAAACAGATTTGAAATCAGGACCCCAAAAAGTATTCACAAAAACAATTGGTTGTAGATCGGATAACATTTCGACTTTTGATCACCTTTTTGACGATCCAGACCACTGTGCTGGCGTGCCCCCCTCAGTCGAGGTGGACTCTCGCCGCGGCGAAAACACAGAGGTGTTATCCTAACAGAGACTTTGGAATACAAAGTCGAATCCCTTGTACGTTGGCGCTGCGTATCGTTGAGCTTTGTTGCGATAGCTCAGACTTCTCGGTAAATCCGAAAATGAACAGCTTGTTTATTTTTACAAGAAAGTATAGTGTATAAAGTTGTCGCCTCTGCATTCCGTGGGAAGAGGATGATGATCTTAGACTCAGTTATATATCTGGGGGGGGGGGGTATTCTTTATAGCAAACTGAACTAGTCGAAGCATGTGGGGATCCTATGTATGTAGTTTCTGTGACATTTTGTATGTGCAGAAGAGCCTTTGGGTTGACGCAGGATCTAGGGCCTAAAATTCCTCCATGGCTCTACTCCGCTGTCCTTAAACAAAGGCGACCGTAGTCTGGTGGCCACGGATAAAACTCGAAACGATTCAGGATAGTCTGCGACGATTTTAGACGCGAACGTATAGTAGCGTGACATAAGCAACGGGAACTTCGCCCAAAGCGGGGACGGGACACATCCTCTGTGAAGAGCCTCTACACGTTGCGATAACCCCCGGGGCGGCTCACGTAATGGGCCATCTGGCAAGAACAGCTTGATGGACTTGAGGAACTATAACATCAGTACAGTGCTAATTCTAGAAATGAGGCAAGACAGAATAACAAAACGCTCCAACTTCACCAATACTTTCATGTTTCATCCTAAGCAGAGACTCGACTCGCTCGGCTTGGTTGGGCCGTATCTAGCCTTTTTAATATAGCACCTTTATTTTATGGACTTTAAAGTGTCGATACGTTTCTCCCTCGCGGCCCCAAGCAAGCCGTCATTAATTCGCTAACACTCACTAAATGTTCGACAGATTTCAATCTTTTGAGTACTAATTTGTTTTCTAAGAATACTTGTGATATTTTTAACGAATTTAAATTGTTGAAATAATTCAATTTTATTACAAAAATTTTATTTTCACTATTTTTCCAAAGAGTGGAATATTTTGAGGTACTATTTTGCTCTCTAGGAATAAGCTAAAATGTTTAAACAAATTAAAATTGTAAAAAATGTATTATATTTGACTGATTTGATGCGTTTTTTATCAGTATAGAAGACAAACTATGTTTTTTCAATTTTTCATAGTTTTAATTGGTATGAGTTATTTACGAGGCCTCTTTGATAAGTCAGTGACTTTTTGAATTTTCTTGCGCAGTAACTTTAAATGCATCACTGATCCCGTCAACGCCATCTATGAATATACCACTGTTAAATTTTGAGCAAGCTGGGTCATTTATTTCGTGTTTGATAACCATTGAAAGAAGAGAACCTCGTGAATGTTAAAGAAAATGGAAAAAAAAAGAATTTCGTGTGCTGATTAAGCCTTATTTTTTTGCGTGAAAACCCCATCACTGAAACCAAGGCAAGGCTTGATGAATACTATGGGAACTCTGCACACTTGTACTGGTCGTACCAGCACCAGTGACGCCGAACGTTCAGGTCGCCCAAAAGAGGTCATCACGCCAGAAGTCGTCGATAAAATCCATGGCATGATATTGGACGATAGGAGAATGAAAGTGCGTGAGTTGTCTGAGGCTGTAGGCATCTCAACTGAGCGTGTACATCACATTTCAAATGAATATTTGGACATGAAAAAGCTATCCGCGATGGCTCACATTCAACCATAAGCGCAACCGTGTGCCCACTTCAAAGGAGTGTTTGGCGATGTTCAGCCGCAATCCGAACGAGTTTTTGCATCGTTTCCTAACCGTGGACGAAACATGGATCCACCACAACACACCAGAGACCAGTTTTTTGGGATGCACGCGGTATCATTTACATCGATTACCTTCAGAAGGATAAAACGAATAACGGCCAATATTATTTAGAGCTTTTGGACAGATTCGATATTGATTTGAAGCAAGAACGACCGCATTTGTCGAAGAAAAAAGTGTTGTTCCATCAGGACAATTCAAGGGTGCACACGTGTGCAGTCACGATGGCAAAAATCCATGACTTGGGCTACGAACTGCTACCTCATCCAGCATATTCTTCAGATTTAGCCCCCTGCCACTATTTCCTGTTTTCCAAACCTGAAGAAATGGCCGGGCGGTAAGAGATTTGGGTCGAGTGAAGAGGTCATCACCGAAACAAACGCCTCTTTTGAGGGCTTTGAGAAGACCTATTATTTGGAAGGAACAACGAAATTGGAAAAACGCTGGAGTAAATGTATCGAGCTAAAAGGAGATTATGTTGAGAAGTAAAACGCACATTTGCCCAAAAAAAATCTTTTAGTCGAAAAGTCACTGACTTATCAAACAGCCCTCGTACTAAGCATGTGGAAACAATATACATTTTATACTGCTTATCTGGATCAGAAATATTCATTTATTTGCTTGTAATATTTAAAACATCTATTAGTTTGCGAATTTTACGATTATCTGTTACTTTAACATGAACGTGCGAACACAGGATATTTTTACATTGAGCCTATACTAAGCAGGTATATATGTAGAAACAATATGCATTTTTATTCCTTATCCGGACCAGAGATAACCATTTGTTAACTTGAAATAGTTAAAAATATGTAACATTTTGCGAATTTTACGATTATTTGTCACTTTATCATGAACTCGCAAGAACAGGACATTTTTCAATTTGATCTACGCTAAGAAGGTATATATGCCTTTTTGACGATTCATACGGGTTAGAAATAACCATTTATGAGCCTTTGGCGATGAGAAATCTATTATTATTCCCTATTTTGACATATAACGACCTTGCGCGAACTGAAGACATTTTCTTGGGACTCATCTTTATCGGGAGTTATTTTGGCACTTACCAAAAACTTTTCAGCCTTACCCAAAAACGAAAGCAAAATATTAAATTTTTGCGATACGCCCTAGTGGACATCTGAAGGCCGAGAAAATGTTTTTTTTTCTTGATTTTCCCTAAGTTATATTGCCAGTAATGAATATTTTTTTTTTAATTAACAAAGAATATTAAATGACAAATTTTTATTACGAAGCTTTGCTAGTAACATCACCTAGGAATAATTAAGATAAGAATTATTTCTTTCTGCTTTTAAAAATTTACACTGGGCATTTCTTTATACAATTAAAAAATGATATTGAATGACAAATTCTCATATTAATAGACATAATTGCACGGAGAGACTTTTGATATCAATATTTGGTTCATTTTATATCTATAATTAATATAAAAGTTAAGAATATAGGGATAATCGAGGTACTATTATAAAGATTCCTACTATAATAAGATATGATGGTCTTTCTGTATGTATTATTATAAACTTGAGCGAGCAAACATTAGTATTCACGTTTAAAAAAAGTCTTATTTACTATTTGAAAATTGTGAGTGTGAAAAAGTGATAATGGTCAATAACCAGTTTTGTACAAAATATCATAAAAAATAAGTATTTTAAGTAACATAAGTTATAAGAAATGTACGAAATTTTAGTATTCTTAAATAAGAATGCGTATTGAAATCAGAGCCGCTAGTAATATCTGCAACCCGGATTTGCGAGAATTCTGAAAGACTATACTAAAAACTCCCGAAGGTTTCCGAGCTGTTCCGTTTACAGCCGAGTACGGGACGACCAGACAGCGGCCGACTGCACTCGTCTCGTGACCTGCTATTTCCCGTCAAAAGTTTAATCATACGTGTTTGTGACTAGGGTAGGGTGAGGCGAGATGAGCATAGTTGTCTTTTTCACGTCAGTATTTAAAATCTGCTAATTCATTGCTCGCAAGTAAGTCGTTATATATATTCTACAAAAATTTTTGATTGTAATTTTGCCCAGATAAAAGTAAATAAAAACGTATATGTAGAATTAGAAACAGTGCTCTCTTCTGGTTACCAGCAACTTATTATTTTCCATAATTAACCATAATTAACACACTGCACAATCTAATACAATAAAACATTGCATCTTAACCTACTGCCTCGTACACTAAGAGGTTAGGTTAATGCACAGGAAGAGGTGGCTCATACCGCTCCAGAACAGTGGCTCATTCCCCGCCCCATATGACACTTTCAAGTAAAATCAAAACTTCACCTATTTCTGTTTCACAATTATATAAAAATCTATTGAAAACTTAAGGGTTATTAAATAAGCTATCTATATAACTACTGGAAAGACATCTAATATGCGATTTTTTGCGATTCTTGGACTTTCTAAACAAATGCAAAATAGCGTAATATAGGCCTTAAAATCTTTACTTTCCTTTTTTCCAAATTTATTCAATATTAGGCGAAAAAATGTTAAAAAGAAGTTTGATAATGTTCTTCGTGATATTAGTACAAAGAACAGTTACAAAAGAAATGATAGATTGCAAGAAAATTGAGTGGCTTATCCTACCTCCCCAGGTGCGAATTGACCGTCGACCCACGGTCGGGCCAACCGTCGGATGGTCGGTCCAACTTTGTGCGCCACTGGTCGGGCCAACCAGCTAAATGATAACGGTCAAGTGCCTTTGACTTATCAACGTCAGCCCGACATTTGGTCCCATATATGGGCCATCTATTAAGATGATGTCGGCCCGAACTTGGACAACAATGTGGGGCCGACTTTGATTTTTGAAAGTTCAAGGTATTCAAAAAATAAATAATAATTGATTGCCAGTATTTTGACTATAAATGTTAATGTTCCTTCTTAGAATGAATACATATATTAAATTTTTAAACATTATATAACAAATAAAATTTCTAACGCTACGGGGTTTCGAACCTACATCTACACCTGAATCTATCGCCTAGCAGTCGGGAGTCTTACCCACTACTCTATACCTACACTCTACAGAATTGAAAGTCAATGAAAGAACCATCCTCATAAGCTACAGATTAAAGCAGTTGAAAAAAAACAACATTTTTTACCTATTTTTTCTCATTAATTTTTTTATTATTATGCGGCATCATGTAGATGTAAAATAAATTAAATGTTAACGGGAAAATAAATGAAATAATTTTTAAATAAATAATTTAAACCGATTACAATTTTTAGCGTTTCGTAGGCCCGGACTGAAGCCCTTATTTTTTTTAAATTGTTCTTTAAACAATTTTTTTCTAAAAATTTCTTTTCAGAACATTTTTTACAAACATTTTTTTCATATTTTTTTTTAAACAATTGAAAAAAAATGTTACAGCTTCCAATTTGACTAATTTTTCTTCGTGTGATATTTTGTTTTTTTGCGTTGTAGGCCATTTTAAAACTTTTCATGATGACGGAACTTAGAAATTTTATCGCGTACTGCGACCATTTTTTTAATAAATGTTTTTTTAAACTTTCGTGTATCGTTCTGATTTTAAGGTGTTTCGGACTGTTTTAAAATGATTAAGAATTACATCAAATGTAAATTTTTCGGAACATTTACAATTTATCATAAAGATGGAGGTTCGATTTTTTTTGTTAGAAAAAAAGAAAGTTTCTAGGTGTACCGAAATTTCGGTACGAATGTGGATATTTCTACACAAAAATCCAGCTATTGGTGCCCAAATTTCGGTCGTTTTGAAATAATGAACCCTAGTATATCCGACGGCCGGCCCATAATTGGGCCGAAGTTTGACCGACCGTCGTCGGGTGCATCATGATCACTTGTACAAGCCAATGTTATGCCGATGGTTGGGCCATCTCTTGCGCAGAGTCGGGCCGACCGTACTTTCACGGTCTTTTTGAAACAACGAACCAGAGTTTATCCGACGAAACGTTGTGGTTCGACTAAGAAAGCGAACTTTTGCGAGCAGTAAAAGAAGTGATCTCTAGAGAACGAAAGCAGAGTCTAATGAAATGTATGCAGGCTTAGGCGGACAGTGTATCAAATGTTTTCTAAAATCAAAAATTTTTAAAACTTCTGGATTTTATATCGAGTCCTCGCTCGTTCGCTACTTGACACCAGAATAACGCGATAAGAATCCCGGGCACATAACCTACCATAAGAAATGCTTTATTCCTTTAGATAGTCTCTTACCTATATTATTCGATTGGCATTAAATATTTTTTAATTTTATTTTCATCTTGCTCTTCATCCTTGAGTTCTGGAAGATTCTACATTGTAATCAACACGTTTGTGATATACTTTTTGCGACGCAAAATGTAATACGTCATGAAAATAACGTTGAACTTGTTTACCAAAAAAATTGTGCAGTTTAGTTTGATGCCATCATCAAAAATGTAAAGAGAGGGATTTTAAGTTAAATATGTTATCTATAAGAAAGCAATAAATCAAAGTTAGCTAGCCAAACCGGGATTCGATAAATAGCCCTCCGTATCAAATTTCATCTGTACACCTGCACCTTTTTCCGCATTAAAGAAATATTTTACCTGTAAGGAAGCAATAAATCATCCTCGAAATAACTATATGACGCAGTAGAAATTGCCTGGACAAAGGAAAATATAACCTTGAAAGTATTTACGCGAAAAATGCTCAAGATAAGAAATAACCCTGAACCTGCTGTTTTAGCATGAACAAAATACATGCATATCCATACTCCGTCTTGTAAAAGTGGCTCAAAAAAGTGAGATTCAGATTGTATATATATATATATAGCACATTAGCTACATCTGACCTGCGCTTGCGCATCTGCTTTGATAAACAAATGGCTTAGTATCTACTATAATGAATCACAAGACGGACTCTGGATATAAAAGTGGTTTAAATCAGTATCCAGAGTCCGTCTTGTAATTCATATCCAGACTCCGTCTTACTTTTTAAAATATTTCAACTTGATTTAAAATTTGAACAGATTTCAAAAAATTTAAAACAAAATGTAAATTTTTGAAGATTACAAAATAAATTTTTGATGCCATTCAAAGATTTTGAAATGTTTGAAGATAGTAAAAAAAATGACTTGAAATTCCTGGGAAAATTACAAATCATGTTCTATTTTGAAAAAAAAAATAATTTTAAGAGAATATTTAAAATGATTAAAACAAAAAGAAAAAAATTTGATAAATAAATAAAAATGAAACAATTATTAATTTAGAAAAATTCGAGAATATTTAAGAGATATTTCAGTTTTGAGATGACTGAAAAATAATTTAGAACTTGAAAGGATTTTTAAAAAATGTACATTTTTGAAGATTTCAAACAAAAAATGTAGAAGGTTATTGAGGGTTCCAAAAGGCTTCAAAAGGATAAAAAAATGATGAAGATTTCTAAGAAAATTTAAAATGATTTTTCATTCTGGATCATTAATTTCAATATAATAATTTAAAAGATTTCAAAGGATTTCCAAATTTGTCAAAAACGAATCTGCGAGTTTTGAAGGCATTTTTTTTTAATTTTGAAGGATTTTTAGATAATTTTAGGAAAATTTGGAATAATTTTCATAAATGATCAGAAGTTTTGTGAAAATTTCAAAAATAATTCGAAATTTGAACTTATTCCAAAAAAATTAAAGCCAAATGTAGATTTTTAAAAATTTTGAAGCGTTTTAAGGGTTTTGAAAGGTTTAAACCTCAAACGGCACACTTCAATCTAGCATACTCAAACGGCACACGAGTTCGAATTGGGTTTCTTTGCAATGGTAATATTAGGTATTCAACATATTGAGCATATAGTAAACATCTAGCATATATTACGCATATTTAACATATATATTTGATATAATGGAGACAAGCCGGTACAGCTGCGCCTGCGTAAATTTAAACAAAATTAAAATTTTTCCGGTGCGAATTCGCACCAGTGTGCCGTTTGAAGGTTAAAGTTAATCCAGCAATTTTCTTAAGATACCTGGGAAAATTTTAAATTATTTTTTATATCAAAAAAATAGTTTCAAGAGAATGTCTTGAAATATTTCAAAACACAGGTTTTGATGTATAAATATGAATTGAACAATTATTAATTTTTTACGACTGAAAATAAAATTAATAAATCTTCTAATATAACAAATTTTTAGTTAAAAAAATTATAATCTTTCCATTTTTATTGTTTCAGACATAAAATTTCCTCTTTGAGTGTTTTGATTTGAAGTTCAGTTTTTGTAGCTTCAAATGAAAACATTTTTAGCTTCAAGAGTTCAAATATTTTAATTTCAATGACCGTAAAAAATGGTTGTTAACCGGGAAAACAGCGGGAAATGATCGGGAATTTGTTTCCTGGAATAAAACGGCCACCCAGGACACATCGCTAAGCACACAACGCGTTGCAACGCGCACACTCGCTGCGCACATAAACTGTAGAGGGCCGTGCTATAGTGTGCTTACCGCTATCACATAGCGACGAAACAAGAAAGACTCGCACGCTGAATGCACTGACTACAATGCTACAACGCTACAACGCTGAATGCACTGACTACTGTTTACAACAATAAAAATTCGAAATACTAGTGAATTCAAAATAAATCAAAGTTTATTCTAATGAATTCAGAAGTGTTAAAAAATGTGTAATAAGTTCAAAAATTTTCAAGAGAATTCTACAGAATTCAAGAGTCTTTTACAGAATTTAAGATAATTTTACGGAAATCAAGAGAGTTCTACTTAATTCAAGAGAATTCCACAGATTGCACGAGAATTCTGCCAAACTCAAGAGAATTCTACTAAATTCAAGAGGATTCTGCTCAACTCAAGAGAATTCTGCCAAACGTAAGAGAATTCTACTGAATTGAAGAGAATTCTACTGCTTTTACGAGATATTTATACTGAATTTCGCAGAGTTATGATTAATTGAAGGGAATTCTACCTAACTCTAGAATATTTTCTTGAATTCGACAGAATTTTGCTCATTTCAAGAATATTCTGCTAAATTCGAAAGAAAACACGATAATTTGACTAAATTTAAGAGAATTCTGCCAAACCAGGAGAATTCTACTGAATTCAAGAGAATTCTGCGGAACCTAAAATAATTATACACAATTTAGGAAAATTTTACATAATTCAAGAGAATTATATTGAATTTACGAGATATTTTTCCAGAATTCGTTAGAGAATTCTGTTACAGTGAAGAAAGTTCTGCCGAACTTAAAAGAATGCTACTGAATTCAAGAGAATTTTGCATAATTCAACAGAATTCTACTGAATTCATGAGAATTCTACAGAATTCAAGGGAATTTTACAGAATTCATGAGAATGTTGTTTAATTTGGTTGACTGTGGAAAATATATTTTTTAATTTTTGTATCTCGTTGTCGTTTGAAGTTACACCAGAGAGTCAAAACCTACTGGAAAAGCGAACGGAAGAGAAATGATACGAACTTAACTTGTTTATGCACACACTCTTGTCGATGGCACATGGATTGTCGACCGTCTAACACGTGTTTCTAATTGGTTAATCTTTAATTGTTAATTACTCGGTAATTATTGAATTTAGAAAATTTTTTATATCATTATTTTCGATGCCATTTTTTGGTTGGAATTTAAAAATATGAACATGTTTCTTGAGTACTGGGACACCCTGTATAATATTTTCAACCCTAGTCAAAGAATGAAAAGCTAATATTTTGAAAGTTAACAAAGTCTAAATCACATCTACAAAGATAGCGTATCAGACCATCGTTTCCTAATAATGGAAAAAAAAAACAAGAATTATTTTAGCACTTAATCTTTACTTTATTCAGGTTAGTAATAATCGCACTTCGCTTTATATTCAAGAAATCGAAAACAAATATCATCTAATTGATTGGTAACCAAAATCACTTTAAAATTAGTTAGTATTTTAATTATTTATTATTATTTAGCTTGCAGCTCGCAAGCCGAAAAAGCTTGCCAACCGAAAAAAGTTCGCGGACCGAAAAAATTTCGTGGAACAAAACAAGCTCGCTTGGCTTGCAGGTCTCGTGAAACTTGCACTGGATCACGATATTTTATCCATATTCTCGATAAAATATTACTGAATTGATTTCAGCCAATTTTTAATGTATGCAAATAGTTGATTCCTGTTAATATTAATATTCATTCTTTTAATATTCGTCAATTATTTTGCATGTTTTTAGAGCTTTCTTTCAATCAGTGATCTTTTTTTGATACGCGAGCTCTTTTCGATCTGCGAGTTTTTTGTGGCTTGTGAATTTTTTTTGGCCTGCGAGAGCCTTTCCCCTATTGCTAGCTTCTTCCTGGCTTGCGAGCTATTCTGGCTCGCGCGGGCCGAGCTCTTGCACAACCCTATAATTAACTTCAGTAAAATAAACTTGTAATTTTTGTTTACAATTCCAATAGTAAAATGCTAAAATATTACTATTTCCTTGGTCAGACTCTCAGTTACTAATCCAATTAGTAAAACTTTTAGTAAATCAGATTTGCAGGGTGAATAATTAAAAAAACCATTAATCAACATTAACACCATTACGTAAAACTTGACACGGCTAAAAATTTGCGGTGCGACTTTTATTTGAAAGAATATTCTTCGCCATTGACGTGATAATCCCAAAGCTAAAACGCAGTATATACAAAATTGAAGCGCAGTTGAAGGGTGCCATTTCAAGGGGACATATAAACAACATTTTGACGTTTTTTCAGGAGAGCCAAAAAACCTTCCCAAGAATCGAATAATAAACTAAGGAAAAAAAATTAAAAACATGATTTCGAGATACATGAGTATTCAATTAAAGCGTGAAAAGTTGGATTGAGAAACTTTATTAGGTTTTGAGAAAGTGGTGGAAGATTTTTTCTTTCATCAAAGGACAAATTTTCTCAACTTTGAACGGTGATTGAAAATCCAATCTGATTCTGACTATTAAGTCGCTGAATTGAAACTTCAGATATTTTTCATATATTCCAAGATGAATATCTCTTTGGAAGTTAAAAGAAAAAATTTCGGATTTACAAAGTATTTAAATCAGTTCTTCACCTAATGAATCTGTGAAGTTTGTGTTAGTCCCAGGAAACTTGGACATTTTTTGTGTCGATAATTAAATTTTTCACGCTTTCGACTCAAAAATGTTCAGCTATTAATTCTGACAATTTGAAAAAATATAAACTTTCCATACGGATTCATGTAATTAGACATTATTCAATTAAACGCTATTAATTTGATATTACATTCTCATCATAATGAGAAGGTATTGGTTTCACGTGAAAAACGACTTCTGCGGATTCCATCAAATGTCGACGTTTTTCATCCAGCTATTTTGGACAACATTTCAAAAAGTGAGAGCATTTTCAAAATTTTTGAGACAATCTTTTTCAAGATTCAAAAATTCTATGGACTGGTATTTGTAGTACTTGGAACCTCGAATAATGTATTCCAATTACTTTTTTTTTATTAAAAAACAATTGTCAGAGTTATAGCATTTTCAATATCCAAAAAAACAAACGAAAATTAACATTTTAATCCCAATAACGCACGATACGAAAAAAAAAGCCGCCGAAAGAAAAACGTTGCTTCTTCACAGCCCTATAAGATTACCATAACAACTTTTCGAATTTTTAAAAAAATCGAAAATTCAAATTTTGATCGCACAAAAAATAATGAAAAAAAAAAATTCCACTTCGCGATCAAACTATGCAAGATACAAAAAAGATGAATATACAAAAATTATGCACCCAAAACAGATATACAAATTTGTTATCAATCACTTGTTGATTCGACGCGTAGTTTTTGCTTTATTCGTAAGAAACAAAATTAAAAAATTGAAAATTAAATTGTTGGGCAAACGACACAAGCTACGAAAAAATGAATAGACAAAAGTTCGACAAATCGAAAGCGAATCGCGAGAGTCGACAGTCGCGCAAACATCTGAGAAAAATAAAAAGTCGCAAAAATCGCATTTTCAAAAAAAAATCGAAGAACGTCGAGAAAGACGCAAGAAATTAAATTCTAATAATTGTTGTTGTATGATAATCTTGTAGGGCTTTCAAAAAGCAACGTTTTTCTCCTCGTGACTTTTTATCATATCGTGCGTTTTTTGGCTTAAAATGTTCATTTTCGTTTGTTGTTTTCGATTTTGAAAATGCTATAACTCTGATAATTTTCTTTCCAAACAAAAATTTCTTGAAGATAAATCGGGAAATATTTTGAAAGTGTATTTTTAACGTTTTTCAAATATTAAAAAATATTGAACGTCGGTGTCGCATTATGTCACGTAGCAAATCTCATTTTGTTGACGAGAAAAATAATTTGCTCATTTTAAATAATACAAGATTTTTTGTACATTGTATTAAAAAAATGTACCCTGTCACATTTCTGGAACATGGACCGAGTTTCCTTCTCAAAACAGAGTGTGATCAGGGAATGGACCATAATATATATACTTAATTGCAAATTGTTTCAGCAGGAATAAAATAATATCACACACTTTGGAAACCCTAATTTCACTTTTTAAATTTCATTTGACCTCTACTAGAATTTGTTATTTCACTGTCCAAATATGAGACAGTAATTTCATTGATATGAATTCAAAATTATATAATTTTTCTCAAATGTAAATTTCGTAATGACAACATGGAGGAAAATAGATATTAAGAATCAATATCTGGACTTTTATCTATAGGAGAATGATCTAGATAGTTAGGTGTAATATCTTCATATTAAAATTTAATATTTAGATAGTAAAGTTAAATATCTCAATATTTTTATATTTATAGTTTTTAATACTTGGATATTGAATTATAATAACAAAATATAACAAAATATTCCAGCTTAATATCTAAATCTTGTTCCTATAGTTAAAAATCCAGATTTTGAATCCTAATAACCATTTTTCTCCGTGAAGATTTCGCGATAAAATTGGTCCACATATTTAAATTAACAAAGAAGTAAGAACTAGGTTTGGTTTATTGACGTTTGAACGTAACCTGGATCACCGTTGGCAATATTACGAGCTTTATATCCACCACCTTGATCGGTCACAATTATCTCGGAGATTTTGGGAACATAGCCGAGTTTTTCGCTGTCTAGCTCTACCTGTAACTTCTTGTCCACTGGCAGGACTACGAGAGTTGGCGTATACACATTACCAAACCCATAGCAAATGCCAAAGTGAACACAATCTTCTTGACCGCCATTTTTCACTTATTTTATTTTCACTGAAGAAATCTCTGACTGTCATTACTTCAACACTAGTTAAAATTTAGTAGAATACTAAAAATGCCAAATGCGAACACTTTTTGAACAAGTTTTTTAAAGATGCTTATCAGTCTTTAAACACAGTACGATCGGCATTGCTGATGTACGCAATACGGGAATCATCACTTTGTTGTCAAATCAAGAATTGAGGTTCAAAATAACTTGTGGAAGGCAACTCTTCACCGACTTTGAATTTTTTCTTGAAAAATGCATCATTAAAATTTAAAGAGATCTGAAACGGACAATTTTGGGAGGTTTTCTTCTTTACGTTGAAATTATCATGTTAATCAGGCCCAAGTAGCAAAATATTCTGACGCTGACCCGGCCCAGGCCAGACCGCATGGTCGGCCACTATTTAATGGCTAATTAGCCACTAGCTGGAGGCTGGTCATCCGCTGCCTGGACTCCCTTTATTTTTTTTAATGACGTGGAAAAAAAAAACATTTTAGACTGCAAGTATACTGAGCTGATCAACGTCAAATCTGGACAAAACCAGACTGTCAAGGTCATAAGAAAAAAATTCTTGGTTCGATCGCGAGCATTTCTTATTTTCAATCATTTTAGATACCCTGTAACTTCTTCGAAATATGGCCAAAAAAAATTTGCTGATCGAACTTAGAACTTTTTTTGGTCTTGGATAGCTGATCCGCGACAGTCCTGGCCCAGACGATACCTTCCAGACTAGACGATCTAGATAAAGTCAGACCTGGGCAAGACTAGCGCCAGACCTGATCTAGATCAGATCTCCAACACTAGACAGTCTCGTATTAAAAATATGAGATCTAAAAAATTAAAATGGCCAAACTCAAACCTTTAAAAATTAAATAATTTTACAATAATTTATGGTCTTCAAAATTCAATAATTTTCAATCAGAAGCGTTGAAAGTATATTTTCACTAAACCTATGAGAATTAAAAAAAAATGAATTTCTACTTTAAGGCATTGTTTTGCAATTTTGAATAAAATATTCGTTTTTCAACTGAAAAAGGTGGAAAGGTGACAATTTCGAAACTAGGAGAAAAAGGTGACCAGTTTTAAAATGTGTGTCAGAAAGTGAACAGGTGACACACTGTGATGACTGTTATTTGTATGAATTTGGATTGATGGTACATGCGTTCTTGCTTAAAAAGTTTGTTCCCAAAATATCTTATTCATTCAGTCATTTTGTATGATTGTCATTGGGTCACGGCCACGATCGAGGCTCTAATGAAAAGGTACTTCTTCGTTTTTATCGTATTTTTTTTATTCAGTGAAATTTTAATTTTAAAATATAGTCTGTTATTGGAATAAGAGTGGAAACTGTTTATCATTATTATCAAATGAAGAGTATTCATATATTATTAATAATAATGATAATCGCAATAATCACAATAATATCAGGGAAAAAAGTATTTTTTACTTGAGATCTGCTATTATCACAAAATTTTCAATGGAAAAATAGCTCAACTTCTTTGATGGTTTTAATTAAAAAATTGAAAGTGCTGCATCAGAAATTCGATATTGAATTTATACAAATTGTAGAAATTTTGCGTCAAATCATTTTTTTCAAAGTAGGTGGCTTTTTCAAAATATCGTAAAATTTTTTCTTTAAATTCCTACTATGGTAAATTAATTATTTCGTTCATTTGTTTAAGAAATATGAAATATATCTTAACGCGAATGTATTGGAAATATATTGCAATTAAAATATATGAAGAAGATTAACCTATGGATAATTTGTATCATCTTTGAATTAAAATAAAACATCTTGAAGTGACAAAAATTGTTTTTTATTTCAGGATAAAATGTGTAGTGAGCAATCTATTTAAAAATTTTTTTTGCCTAAGCGTATTTAAAATTTAAGAAGGAAATTAAAATTTTGCACAATTCAGACACGGGAAATTTACTTTATCGTGAAATAAATAGCCATATATGACTTTTAGACAATTTCTTGTCATTCAAAGTCAATAAAATTATAAACTGTTTTTCTACATCTCGCCTAATATGTATTACCGTCAATTCAATAATACTAGACAGTGCCTAACATTATTTTAAAGTTCAAACTACTTCATGTTCGTAAACAAGATGTTTTCAGAAAACGTGACATTGCAATATTACTGAAAAATACAATGTTATGTAACAATGGTTAACTTCTAAAATACAAAACTTTTTTCAATGTGCATACTTTTTTAATTTTCGAAAATTGTAGAAAATAATCAATTCAGTTAAGATAATGATTAAGTTGAACAAATTTAGTTTTAAAATGTGCTCAGAAATATTTTTCACAATTTTAAAAACATCACAATACGCATTGTTTGATATTCGAATTACTTGAATTCGGTTTATTCCTTGAATTGCGTGGATTCCTTGAATTCTGCGAATTTCTTGAATTTCGTGAACTCCTCGAATTCCGTACATTCCAAAAATTCCGTGAAATCCATGAACTCCTTGAATTATTTGAATTCCGTGAATTCCGTGAATTCCTTGAATTCCTTGAATTTCGTGAATTCCTTGAATTCGGTGAATTTCCTAAATCCTGCGAATTCCGTGAATTCCTTGCATTTCGTGAATTCCGTGAATTCCTTGAATTTCGTGAATTCCATGAATTCCTTGAATTTCTTGAATTCCCTGAATTCCGTGAATTTCGTGAACTCCGTGAACTGCTTGAATTCCGTGAATTCCGCGATCTCCTTGAATTCCGTGAATTCCTTGAATTTCATGAATTCCGTAAATCCAGCGAATTGCGTGAATTCCGTGGATATCAGGACCTCCGTGAATTCCTTGAATTCCGTAAATTCCATGAATTTCGTGCGCCATAAGAAGTTTAACTTCAAAAATTGTATTTGAGAAAAATATGATTTACAGAGGAGGTCTCAAAACGTTGAGATTTTATGAAAACCAACTGAGTCAAATTTTACATAAAACCAATACCTCCTCATTAGGATGAGAATGTGAAAAACGAAAAAATTTGCCTAGTCTTCCCGAAATTTTGATAAACATAGCCACGACTATTTCTTAAACTTCTGTAACTTTTATAAACAAATATATTAATTCTAATTGCCTAGTCAACTTTGACAATTTAATTCAAATCAACAAAAAAAACCTGTATAGCAACGTGTATTTACATCAGTTAGGAAATTGTTCTAAAAAGTTAAATATTGATGTATAATAAAGAGTCAAAGTTACTGTAAAATTAATATTAATTATATATTAATATATCCAAATGTGTTTTCGGTTTTCCGGTGGGACGCTTAATTTGTTTAGAATTAATTACAAAAGTTACAAACCCATAGATCTATGGAATTCATCTATATGAAACTTCAGGGTCATCAAATATAGCGAATATATATCAGCGTATGCTATCGTTCTCTCACAAATAAATAATAAGAATAATAATAAATATTAATAAATTATAGTAAATCTAAATAAATTATAATAAAAACTAATACACTATGATAAATAATGATGAATGATTTTTTCTCAATTTAATAATTGTTTCTCAATGTATGGAAACAAAATTTTTATAAATTTAAGAAAACAGAATATTCACATAAGGTGTAAAGCTGTCTCAAATAAAAGTGCACTCCTTTGTTAGTTCTCTTTTGTCAATGAGTGAAGGAATTACTGGTATCGATAGACGGCTTAAAAATTTTTTTTCGAGTAATTATATATGAAACATTATATATCTATACTCGATTATAAATGATTTTAAGAGGAATTGAATAAAAACACACATTTTTTTGGAAACCATAATTTGACTTTTTGAATTACAAATATTCACAAATATAAATTTTTCAACTATAAAATTTCAGGATAAAAGTAATGTACGTACTCAAATTAATAGAAAATTCATAGCTACACTGTTAAAGATTTCTGTTGTAAACTTCCAATAAATGTATTGGAAGTTTATGTTCGAAATGTAAGGTAACGCTACAATACACAATGTTATAGTTTCCAAATGCTGGTATTGGTATGGTACCTCACATGTATTGGAAATTTACAATACAAGTCCAGTAGCCAGTAACACTTCGGTATCATATTTGTGGCTGGATATCTCGACACCTGTTGAATAAAAAAATGTAAATCATTTCTCAGGACACTTGTTCCACGTAAAAAAACAAAGAAATTTGCCGACGAAGCCAAAACTTTTACGAATATATAGTATATATGTAAAGCGTCCGTATTCATAGAAATCAAGGAATTTGTAGAATTCATGAAAATCACGGAATTAATTGAATTCTCGAAATTTATGGAATTCGAGGAATTCACAGAACTCACAGTACTTACGGAATTCGTGGAATTCATGGAATTCACGGAATTAATGGAATTCGCGGATATAATTAAATTCGTGGAAGTCAAGGAATGCAAGGAATTCATCAACTTTAAGGAATTCATGGAATGCAAGGAATTCTTGGAATTCTTGGAATTCACGGAATTCAAGGAATTCAGGGAATTCGTGAAATTCAAGAAATTCAGAAAATTCACGTAATTAATGGAATTCATGGAATTCAAGGAATCCAAGAAATTGATGAAATTCAAGAAATTTATGGAATTCAAGGAATTCATGGCATTTAATGAATTGGCGGAATTCAAGGATTTCACGGAATCCACAGTATTCATGGAATTCACGAAATCCAAAGAATTCACGGAATTCAAGGAATTCATAAACTCTGGATTCCGTAAATTCAGTGAATTTCGTGCACTTAGTGAATTCCTTGAATTCTGTAAATTCCTTCAATTCAGTGAATTCCTTATATTCAGTGAATTCCATGAATTTCACGAATTCTGTGAATTCCAAAACATTTCACGAATTCCGTGAATTCCAACAAATTCAATTAATTGGCGTGAATTCTATGAATTCTATAAATTTTATGAATTCTATGAATTCTATGAATTCTGCGAATTCCGTGAGTCATAACTTCCATGAATTACACAAATTTCTCGACTTTCTGAAATTCAGTGTATTCTGTAAATTCCACAAATTCAGTGAATTCCGTCAATTTCATAAATTCAGTGAATTCCGTGAATTCTTTAAATTTCATGAATTTCGCGAATTCTGTGAATTCCGTGGATTCCATGAATCCCGTGAATTCCACAAATTCATTGAATTGCGCAAATTCTATGAACTCCATGCATTCTTCGAATTCCGTGAATTTCATCAATTCCATGAATTCCATAAATTCCGTGACTTTCTGAAATTCAGTGAATTCCGTAAATTCCACAAATTCAGTGAATTCCCTGAATTTCGTAGATTTCGAGTTTTTCGTGAATTCCATTAATTCCGTGAATTATGCGAATTCCGTGAATTTTATGAATTACGTGAATTAATTGAATTCCGTACACTCCATGAATTCTGTGAATTTTAAAAACTTGATGAATTCCTCAAATACTGTGAATTCAGTGAATTTCGTGAATTTCGTGAATTTCGTGAATTCCAAAAATTCAGTGAATTCCGTAAATTCTGTAAATTTCATGAATTTCGTGAATTCCGTGAATTCCATAAATTCCGTGACTTTCTGAAATTTAGTGAATTCCGTAAATTCCAAAAATTCAGTGAATTCCCTGAATTTCATAAATTTCGTGTTTTTCGTGAATTCCATTAATTCCGTGAATTATGTGAATTCCGTGAATTTCATGAATTACGTGAATTAATTGAATTCCGCACACTCCATGCATTCCGTGAATTCTAAAAATTTCACGAATTCCTCAAATACTGTGAATTCCGTGAATTTAGTGAATTTTGTGAATTCCAAAAATTCAGTGAATTCCGTGAATTCTGTAAATTTCATGAATTTCGTGAATTGCGTGAATTCCATGAATTCCATAAATTCAGTGACTTCCACGAATCCCGTGAATTCCACAAATTCATTGAATTGCGTGAATTCTATGAATTCCATGAATTCTTTGAATTCCGTGAATTTCATAAATTTCATGAATTCCCTAAATTCCGTGACTTTCTGAAATTCAGTGAATTCCGTAAATTCCACAAATGCAGTGAATTCCCTGAATTTAATAAATTTCGTGTTTTTCGTGAATTCCATTAATTCCGTGAATTATGTGAATTCCGTGAATTGCTTGAGTAGAGGAAAGTCGTGTCTCCCACAATTTGGGAAACAAACAAAATTTAAAATACTAAAGTTTGATTTTTTACAAGCTCCACCCTTTTAGGCGTGCTTATCATATTTCTGTCTCTCTCGCACACTCAACTCAGAATTCCCACGGGTGTTCCCAGCCCTCTTAATTACAGTTGTCGATGCTTTGACCTTTAATTTCAAAAGTTCTGTGCACAAATGTGGGTGAAGTAAAAAGACCCTCGGCACAGCGCGAGGTCAATACATTATCGAGCGCGAAGCGCGAGATCCAAAAGTCGCGGGCCCTAGGCGCGCTCAAACTTGCGAGCCGCGCGAGCGGCGTGCGATGAGAATGTGCCCGCGCAACAGGCTGACTTTTATGAATTATTAAGGGTAAAAAGGGGAAGAATATTTATTTTAAGTGCATTATTTTCCATGTTTGTATATCAAAAATTGTTATATGATTTACCCTTAAAATTCTCTTTTCAATTTCATAAAATTCAGAAAAGACAGTTAACAATTATGTTATAGTGTGTTAAGGGATGAGTTTTAGCGGATTTGAAGGTGAATTTATTTATGAAATAAATTTTTTAGCCTTCGTGTTGTTCACACGATAACTTTACATCACGTATGTGAAACTTTCACGATTCACGGTTTACTACAAAAAACTATCAAAAATTTATGAAAATATTGACATTATCCTTTTTATACATCAGATCCAGTAAAAATAAAATATCTCCCTGTAAAGTTAAATTCATGAATTTTTCTCTGTTAACTGAAAAAATGAAAGGCCCTGGGCGTATAGAAATTTCGGTACGAATAACCGCATTTTTCGGTTGGAGTGGATACTGCTTTATTTTAAAGTATCTTAATATAAACATGAAGAAATTACAGAAAATTTCATATGCCACACGTCACCCCTAAAAACTATAATTTCTTAGTCTTGTATCTTCCATGTAATATTTTCAAACCGCTCATCCCAATTCCTCAACAACAACAAAATTCCAAGAACTAAAAATTCTAGAACCATGAAAATTGCAACGAATAACACTGTAATATGTAATATCAGAAAATTATAAACACCAGATTCAATTTCCAACTCCTGAACCACTTTATGAAAACTATAATCCACACACTTATGCACAACAAAATTTAAAGATTCTTTCCAATGAAAGCAATCAAAATCAAAAACAAATTTCTTACACTTTTCCATTGAAAACAAACACCTTTCATTAATGCTTTCTCAATTTCCTACCTGTCACTGACATTCGTTGCAATTGCGACCCCAGAATTTGATGCCAGGGCTTGGATTGATTACCAAATATACCAGAAGATTTCAATTAATTTAATTGTATCTGACCACTAATTGTCGATTAAATAAAAAATCTCTTCCTAGGCTCATTGGACCAGGAACACGACAAGCGTCGCGACGTCGAGATATCGCGGTCGGTCAAATCCCGCGGTCGATGCCTGGCATCTCGCCTTGCACTGCGCGCGCGCAATGTCAGGGCTGTGGAATCCCCTTCCTCCTTTCTTTCGTCACGACACGCTCTTTCTTTGGCACACTTTATGCCCGCTACCTGAGAGTGCGGATATCTCAAAACTAGGTTATCACCGATTTTTCCTCACTTCTTTTTCACTTTTTTCTTTTAATTTTAATTAAGGAGGCGGCGCAGCTGGATTGCACGATTTTGAAATTATAATCAATGACACGGTGGCAGAGAGAAGATTCCAATTTAACTATTCGCAAATTTCAACAATTTAAATTCATGGATGTAAACATTTTAGCTACGCGGTTATCGGTCATGTGAAAAAGAAACTCTTCTTCCGATACTAATAAGCAGATCTCTGAAATTTATAATAATAATTAACGTAAATACCTCAGAAAGTCATATTTTTAAAAATTAATAGCTGGAAAATATAGAAAGAATAAAATAATCATTTTTATACACTTGAGAGTAATGCAGACAATAGAACACAATACAATTCTAGTAAATTCCGAAGGGAATTCACAAGAAATAAAATACAATTATACTGAATGCAAATTAGGGTTGGCCGAAAATACAAAATTTTAGAAAATCTAACATTTCTAGTGCTGAAAATTTGCTACATTTTATTACAAATGAAAATCTCTGATTGCATTGTCAAACAAAACATAGTCATATGGTGTCGCAATGAGGTAAAGTTTTTTGCTTTTTGAGAACTTAAAGAAATTTCTCTATGAGGACGAAAATTATGGTAATATTTCATGTAAATTTTTGGGTATTAAATGCTAATAAAAAATTACAATTAAAAAAAAGCTATTGTTTAATTTAGAATGTTTTGAAGATGAGCAAAAATTTCATGTACGAACTAAAAACATATCACACATAATACTAAAAAAAAATAATTTTAATCAAAATTAACTGAATCTTCAAAAATGTAATTTTTGCTCTGTTTCAAAAAATTCTAACAAAAGTTATAATATATATATTTTTTTTATTGACATTTGTTACCAAATACTGTGCATAAAAAAATGTCCTTATTCTGTACCCATAGGAAAATTTTATAAATTCTCAAAATAAGAAATTTTTGACCTTATTGCGACACCGTAGGATCATTTTTTATTTCAAAAAGTCATCACATATTTTGATTCGTGATAAAACGTAGAAACTTTTCCGAACTTGCAATTTTCGATTTACAAATATTTTGTATGGTCGGCCCATCCTAATACCGAATTCAATTTAAGGTGAATTTGACTAAATTGAAGTTAAGTCAAGATTAATAAACTGCATTCAAAATAATTAAATGAAATTTAATGTAATTCTAAGTAATTCAATGGAATTCGAAGAAACTCGAGGGAATGTCGCTGTATTAAAAGGCAATTACAAAGGAGTTTGACTGAATTTAAGAGAAATCAAAAGAAAATTCAAGAGAATTCATTATAATTCAGAAGAATTCAAAGGCATTTCAACTAAATTTAAAAGAACTAAAGTAGATTGAAAAGTGGTAAATAAGAATTTAATGTGAATTCGAGTAAATTCCACTGAATTATAAGGAAATTTAATGGAACTCGCCTAAATCCAATAAAACTAGAATGCACAGAATCAAATTTAATTTAAATTTAATCAAATTTAAGAAAGGTCAAGTAAATTTAATGGGATATAGAATTTTAGAAAATTGAATAGAATTTTGGGAAAATTGACTTGATTCAATTATATTCAAATTTCAATTCAGTTGAATGAAATTCAATCGATCTTAATAGAATGGAATAGAATTAAATCAACGTTGAATTCAATGCAAATTCAAGTGATTTCAACTAAATTCAATGGACTTTGGTTTTATTTATAAGTGAATACAAGACAATTCTAGTGGAATTATAACTGAATTCCATATAATTCGAGTGAATAATATGCAGGGTGAATTGAACTGAATTGAGATGAACGTATATGAATAAAAACAACTAAATTAAAAGATAGTTTGAGGTAAATTGTACTATGAACGAAATTTTAATGAATTTAACTGAATTCAGAAGAACTAAAGAGAATCAAAATGAATTTAACGGAAGTCAAATCAGTTCAATGAAACTCACTGTAATTTATTGGGATTCAAGACAATTAAATGGAATTCACTGAAACTAAAAAAAGTAATACCAAAAACTGATAAGAATTCAGCCAAATGACTTAAACTAACTACTTCAGTGGGAAGCTTTCAAACTTAAAATTCAATATATAATTTTATGATATATATGTATATATTATATAACACAAAATATGTCAGAACATTGTTCTTTAATAAATAGTAGCAAGCCTATTTTAAATTTCGGTAATGAATAACATAAATAAGGTAATTAAGAAATCATTTAACACCACGAAGGCTCTAATCATCGTTTCAAATAAAAATTATGTACAGAGATAAATACTTAACACATTGTAAAGCAAAGCTTAAGATTTAAGTTGAAAAAAGAAATTCTATTAAACAATGAGAAAAGATTGATACACAATTCATACGCAAGTCTTACTTAATGAATAATATTAACCAAATAAATTGTGTTAAACAGTTTTTGAAAACAGGGAAATTATATTTTTCCTCTTCTGTAGTTGTGTGTTGAGAAATAAATGCTCAATATGTTAGGAAGATTAAGGTTCAAGGTGAAAAATCAATATTATATAAAACAACGAGAAAAACTTGATACACAATTCATGCGCAAACCTTACTTAACAATCAATATTCTTTTCCGTTAATTTTCATTTTCTACGCATATAATCAGATAAATTGTGTAAATCAGTTAATTAAAACCAGAAAATGATCTTCTTGCTCTTCTGTATTTGTAAATCGCATAAGATCAGTTCATAATAAATGGAGATTATTCAATACCGCTGATCAAAAAAAATTAATTGACAGAATCAATTTTCATTTAATTTGGACATATTTGTAGTTGAAAACTCTCTTTTATTATTATTGCTACCCAAAATGCTCTCTTTTGAATTAATTTATTAATGCATGAAAGCAGTAAATAAAACTGTATGCAAATTTTTATTTGAAATGAAATTTAAATTGATTAATGAACAGAAAGTTATTTTTCATTTTTAAAGAATTCGTTCTCCGTTTCACTTTCGACAACAAAAACGAAAACGTGCTGATATGTCTGATGATACATTGAATCATACGTCGTTAATTTATTGTAGAGTCACGAAACTCTAAATGACCAAAATGATAATCTAACGCCTCCTTCCTGTTTTTCAAATCCATATTTACTTTTCTTCATCAGTGAGCACTTTTTGTGTTAACGAGATGTAGCGCCTTGGGGCAATATCATGAAACGCAATAGTACCGTTGCTCATTGAGTTGCATGGGAAGATTCCAGTTAAGTTAACCGACTTCGGCTGCCATCAGTAGGTCAATAGATTCTGGGATGTCTCATCGCATCTCAGGAATCCTCTTACTTTTTGACATGTGCCGTTTACAGTCTAAATTCACTATAGTGGCTATAAAGCTCCCAGCATTATCGTTTATTCCTTCATTTCTTCAATTCTTCATTATTTTAAATTGCACATGCATTTTTCTTTCATTACCATCGCTAACATCTGTAACTTCTTAAATCTGTAAAGCATCTGAATACAGACCTCAGACTCCCCTCATTCTCGTTTTTTCACTCAAATGTGAAATAAATTAATAGAACCCAATGAGAACATCTATCTTTTTTTCGTTGAAAGTTATTTCTTTTTAATTGAAAAGTCCACTATTACGTTTTTGGTTCAAAATTTTACTATTCGATTGAAGATATAACTATTTTCTTGAAATTTCGTTTTTTTTTTGCGTGGAAAATTAATTTTTCTATCAGAAAATTCAACTATTCTATTTTTTATTGAAAATTGATCGTTTTCAGTTTAAAATTTAACTATATTAAATTTTTCATCGCAAATTCATTTTTTTATATTAAATATTCAACTACTTGGTTGAAAGTAGCTGAAGATCCATCTGTTTGGTTGAAAATTGTACTATTTTGTTTAAGATTTTTTTTTTATTAACTTATTTAACTTAAAATTTTACTGCCCCATTATTGGTTGAGAATTATCCGCGTTCAGTTGAAAATCGACAATTGTGTTGAAGATTTAAATCTGAGAAGTAAATTGTTAAAAATTAATTTTGTAAGTTAAAGATCCATCTATTCGGTGGCAAATTAAACTGTTTTTCAGGACAGTCATCTTTTTTGCTCAAAAATTCAACTCTTGTGTCGAAAATTCGTCTTTTTGGGTTGAAAATTCTATTATATATTTCTCGTTGAGAGTTAACATTTTTTCGATTAAAAATTAAACTTTTTCGTTAAACTTTAAACTTTTTCATTAAAAATGAACTTTTCTTGTTGAAGATTCATAACTTTAGTTGAAAATTCAACTGCTTTGTTGAAAATTTTATTCTTTTGTAAAAATGAAAATATTTTTTTGGAAATGTAATTATAGCCTTGAGAATTTAACTGTTTTATTAAATATTCGTCTTTTTCGCTAGAAAATTCGTCCTTTTTGGATTAAAATTTTGGCATAAAAGCATTAATTCTTAGTTGAAAATGAACTTTTTTGTTGAAAATTCAACTTTTCTAATGAAAAAATCGAATCGTTGGTGAAATTTTAAATAATAAATTAGAATATAAATAACTGTAAGGGTAACTATAAAGTAACATTTACTCATTTTAAGTTTTATTTAAGTTAAAATTTCTTTAATAAAGGCTGAATTTTGAACTTGATCAAACTTTCGTCTGTTTCAGAAATCAAAAGTGCAAGAGAGTGCCGCCAAATCGACTTCTAAAACAGCTATAACAGTATCTATAAATAAAACATTCGAAACGTTATTCTTTGATTCGTTCTTCACTCTTGTAAATAATGTTAGACTATGTATAAAGTAAAACTAAAATCTGAATGCGGTCTTATAGCGTCACACAGAATTTAATGTTGCTCAAAATTTATAAGTAGCAATTACTCATGTAAAGCTTTGTAACAATCAGCTGTGATATGTACCTCACATAAAATAAGTTTTATATTTATTATTTATAAAACTATTTAATAAGTTCAATGTGAGTACGTGCTGCAGGAAAACATTATCTATATACTATAAAACCTTTAAAACTGTATACAGTATACACATGAAAAAAATATCACAACTGCTCTAAAAAGACTGTATATACGGCAGTTTTGAAGCGCAGTTTTAAGTGAGAACCAAAACTGCCGTATGAAATCTTTTTAGATGTGTTGTAACGTTACCTATAAAGTGACAACTTTACGGAACGACAAAAGAAACGTCACAAACCGAATTTCTGATACAAATGCTGAAAAAATAGTATGGGGAGTCCGTGTAAACTTTTTTTGGCCTCGTTTTTGTCTCAAATGATTTTTGTCACCTCTAGCCGTTTGGCTCGCCTTCAGCTTTGTCTTGAGCTCGCTAAGGGCTGGCCTACAACTCCACTTTTGGCTCAACGAGACACAGTGCGCTAGAATACAGAAAAGCCGGCTAAACTGCGAAAAATCAACTTTCAACATAAAATTCAATATACATATATGCGGTCACACTAAAAGCTATCTCACAATCGTGTTAAAGATATATCACGATTTGTGTATAAATTTTATACTAAATTTAATGCCAAATTAGGGAAATACATTTTTTAAGGAAGCAAATGTTATATTCAAATGAACATATATAGTGATAATAATAACTGAATTATACCTTCTTCCACCTCTTCGTCTGGTATTTTATTGTTTATGAACATTGACGTGTATGCTTCAACCCATAGAGGCTCGGGTACGAAATAGTTAACACAGGAACAAAATCAAAAGAGTATTTAGAGCAATTGTGTGTGTTGTCGTATGTCTCATTTTATCGCGCTTGTTTTCAGTAATGATTGAATAATTCAATTCAATTCAATCTTTAAATAAGATGGCGAACAAATAACGCAATAATGATATGGTACCTGCATAATCTATTCTTTATAAGTTAATGATCTGGCACTATATCAGTTAAATATTTTGTAAAATTCATTTAATAATTCGAAAAAATAAATTGTTTAATCATTTTTGTGACTAGCGATTCCACAAAAGAAACATACAAAATTTGTTTCATTCAAATCGAACAACTTTCTGAATTTGGTCTCCATATAGGATCCGCCATTTTATTTTAAATAATTAAAAAAAAGGTTAGAAATTAGCGTCCCAAAAAAACCTATGATAACAAATTTTCAATCAAGTTCAAATTTTTTTTCAGCTTTTTGGGATTCGAGCCCATTGTGTGACGGCTCTCGCAGTGACAAAAATCATTTTCACCCAAAAACTTCTCATCGTTTACATGCATGCCATACATTGAAATTAATTTATAACTAAGGGATTTGGCCTTAATACTATTATCTATTATAAATGTTAAAAATAGCTTAAAGTAACTAAAAGGAGGCTAACAATGAATTATAATTAAGAGAACGATTTATTTCTATATTCTCAAAATTTTATATGAGACTGGATTTGGTCTTTTTTCTTTATGTACGGAGAAACTTGTAAAATTTGTTGTAAAATTTAGTATTATAATATTTATTTTTACAAACAAGACAATAACAAGCCAGGATATAGCGACACTATTTCAAGAATTACTATTGTGAATGTTAAAGTTTGAAGTTATTAAGTTTATTAGAATATAATAATTAATGATTAAATATTTGTACTGATTCCAGAAGAAAGTTTCTATAATTAATATAAAAGACTGTGAACTTTGAAAAACAGAATAGTAAACACATTCTTTTTATGTTCATTATACGTATTTCTAATATTTCGCATAGAAAATCGGAAAAACTGCCATGTTCGGAAGAGCAGAATAAAAATAAATTCCCATTCACTTTTTTATATACATATATATTAAAGTTGCACCTATGATAAATTTTATACATTAAGCATACATTGAGATATTAATAATATATTCTAAGCTGAAATAGAAAAAATCATGTTAGAAGAAAGCAGCGCTGTCGGGAATCGAACACGGGTCTCCGGGACAGCAGAACGGAGACTTTTTCCTCTGATAGAACAAATTATAAGATTTAGGAATTTGAACATCCTCATAGAGCTCGGCGCATATGACATCATTCAGCACTGAATTTCCTATTTTAAATGAGAATTTTTGCAAAGCACTACATTCAAGTGTTTTTCCTCTCATTGAACCTTCCCATTGAGAATGGTAATTTTTCTAACCTATTTTGCAACTTATATTATTTAAACTGTAAGTTATTGCAACTACGGTTGTATTATTTAATTTGTGAATATTACTTTTTTTAAATTTTAATTTACCATCGAAAATATTAGTCTTTCCAACTCTAAATAGCAATTATTAGGTTTGAAATATATTTATAATTGATATGGAAACAGTTCTTCTTCGTATCGCTGTGGCAATTAATACTATTTTCTCGACTATATCCTAGATTGCCATCAAACTCTTGTAAAAATAAATACTATAATGCCAAATTTTACAACCGAAAGTTTCTCCGTGTGGAGAATAATTCCACGTTCGCATGTCGTGCTACGTTAAAAATTGTACAGCGTAATTCATAACAATATGTAACTGTCGTCTTGTTTATTGCATGCCATTGTATATTATATATTATATTATACTATGTGAATGATATTCGCACTCGATTGCGTCTTTGCAATTCAGTTTTGGTGTTGAAGACCCCTCTCTTCGAAAAAAGTACCTTCTAATTGGTTAATAAAATGTTTCCTTAAACGCCTGACCACTTTCTCTCTATTCCGTTACTCGATACTTTGAATGGGAGCAGCCAATATGGAAAGGTATACCAGGTATACTGAACTTTATAGAAAGTAGTTTGTGAAACTCTCGCCTCTGCTTATATATGTGTATCCAGCCCCTTTTATTTATATCCAAAAAAACAACAGGCACATTTTTCTAGACTGTTTCCTTCTATATCGAGGCACGGAATTTAACCATTACATTAAAAACATATTTCTTTTCATGCGATTTATAATTTAAACTTATCACTCAAATTTTTATTTTAAAAATTAAGATTTTTTTACAATAATTGTTTATATTGTTGGATGTTTTAAAGATATTGGTAAGTCTTTGTTGAATGAATTTGCAACTAAAAAAGTCACCCCCCCTCCAACGATTGAAATACTTATTAAAATTTATATTATTGCGTGAAAAACCAATTATCAAGAATCTAATTTTCATAAGGAAACTAGTATTTATTGACAAAGTTGCACTTGTGCTATAAATTTGTAAGTTTTTCACAGTATTCTTAATGCGCATTCAATAAATTAAGAATCACTTGTGCATCATCATTCAAGATTAAACACATTTAGTTCTCTTTCCGGGTAATCGGGAGTTTTCTTCTCTCCAGTTTTCACCACTTCTCGATCCTTAAGCATCATAACATTATGATGAGCCTTATGAACCGTATCCAAATGAAATCTCCTCCAAAGGAAAGCATTTTTATTAAGATTCTGCGTGAAGACCTCCCATTGACCACGAGTAACTTTATTATCTTGCATTTTCTTAACCTCTTCAATAAGCTTTTGTAACCAAAGTGACCAATTTCCAGCCGTTTCTGTGGTATGGTCAATCCAATTAGACCAATCTCGAACTTCTCTCGATTCAGCTTCAGGAGGATATTTCTCAAAAAGAAGAACCTGAGACTCAGTCAGAACTTTGCTGAGCCAAGTTGCAATCTTCCCAGCCATTACATCAATCACGTCTTTAGTATTATCTGTCAGTAAGGACGGATTTTGAGTCAACACTGCATTCTGAAACATTTCATAAACTGACCGATGCAGACGATTTATAACTGGATCTTGTCCAGTATTTCCTTTTTCATTTTCAATCATGCTGTAGAGTGTATTGCATATTTTGATAAATGTGACAAAAGGAAGATCTGATTGGAATACTTTGATTGGGTGACCTGTCTCTATGGGAATGAACTCTTTTGTTTCAAGTATCGACTTCTCTACTGGCTTTGTTAAGTCCATTTCATCAGCTGGTGCAGATTGATCTACCTCTTGCAATTTTCCTTCTTCTAACGCTTCTTCTTCATTTCTGTTTGATTCAGCTTCTTCTTTGTTCTCCTTTTCGGTCGCTTCTTCTATTTTTTTTTGTTCAGCTTCCTCTTCTACGAGTATCTTTTCAGCTTCTTCTGCCTTTCTCTTCTCAGCTGCTTCTTCTTCTGCTCTTATCTTCTCAGCCTCTTCTTCTAGTTTCTGCATTTCAGCTTTCTCTTCTTCTAGCCTTGCATTTTCAGCTTCTTCTATTCTTTTTGCTTCAGCTTCCTCTTCTGCTGCTCTTTTCCTTTCAACCTCTGCCTCTTCTAATCGTTTCTTCTCAGCCTCTTCCTCTTCTAATCTTTTCATTTCAGCATCCTCTTCAACCTGTTTCCTTGCAAGCTCCTCTTCTTCTGCTCTTTTCCTCGCAATCTCTGCCTCCTCTAATATTTTATTCTCATCTGCCTTCTCATCAACTATTTGCCTTTCAGCCTCTTCTTCTTCTACATTTTTCTTTTCAGTCTCCTCTTCATCAGCTTTCCCATTATCTGACATCACTTCTTCCTCAGCTTCTCCCTCTTGAATCACATTCTGCTCCTCAGTTTGAGCCGCACTTTCCTTTTCAGATTCTTTGTTCTGATTCCCCTCATCTTCCTTATCCTCATCTTTCTCCTTGTCCTCCTTCTCATCTTCACTCGCTTCATCTGACTTCCTGGAAAAGGTGCGTTCTGTTTCCTCTTCACTTTCTCCTTCCTCATCTTCACTCTCTTCCTCCTCTGCTTGCTTTCTTCTTACACACTCTTCTTTCAATTCTTTTTTATGAGCCTCTGCAACTTCCAGAAGGACTCCAGAAATCCAACATGATATCACATCTGCCAGAAATCGCATTTGTTGTGATTTACGATCTCCATTATCTATTGGTGTATACTCTATGATGAAACTTAAACGTCTGAGGATCACATCTGCTATGTCTCGGTATTCTTCTTTTGGTATCGGGCATTTCCAGTCCAAAATACTTTTCACGAATCGCTCTGCCATTAGGTATTGACAACAAACTGCCTCGGGGTCAAATAGTGGATAATCGCCGTCCTCTTTTCTTTTTTCTTGCTCTTTCTCTTTTTTTGATCCACATTTTATTTTTCCTTTTTTTTTCTTACATTTTTTGGTTGAGCGACTTTTCTTGTCATGAAATAACGGCGCTGCCTGTCTAGAATAATAGAAAGAAATTAGCTGTTAATTATCACAGGAAATTACATTAGTAATCTCTATAATGATACTATCTTATTATTATTCTTAAGAATAAAAAAATAAATGTATGATTTTTTCATTACTCTGGATTCAAGGAAGCTACAACCTCGACCATATTGATCAAATTATTCAATAATTCTGGAGCTATCATATCTCCTCGATCTTCGATAGTTCTTAATATGCGCTGCATTGGAGGTCTAGCAAGTTCCGAAATTCGAGGCGAGATCGGTTTTAATTTTCGGTTTACAGGTGTCTTCAAATATTGAGGTTCACGTTTTCGGCTAATTGAGATGTAAATAATTAATTTTTTAAATTATGGCCATGTCATACTGAAGATAATTGTCTCAGTAATCGTGACGCGAATTTTCTTGCTTTTTTCAGGGCTTCGCAGCCCCGTACCGGGTAGAAACCCTTATAGTTTGGGTCAGGTTTCTGTCGTACTTTTTTCCTGGAAGGGGAAGTAGGGGAATTCAGGCGAAGTACATCCGACTCTCGGATTAGCTACAGCCTCGGGGGTTGCCTGCAAGTAGCCGTTTCCAATTGGAATGCATAATATTGCACAATCTGCGCACGTGAGTACCCGCGCACTGCTCCGTCCCGCCACGCTGCTAATGTTTTTCAGACAAGAGTCTCAACCGTCTCTCGCCTTGCGCGCTGAGAAACTGCGTGGGCCAGCAGTTCTGGGAATTACTAAACTGCGAGTGGCTAAAATGAGAGTCGGGTGTAGATGAAATGAGGGGTAGTATGGGTGGTCAGAGGAATGAAGGGAAATTAGGGGAGGGAAGTTAAGAGAATTGAGGGGTGGAGAAGTATAAGAAATTAGGGGTGAGAATTGAAGGGAATTGAGGGGTGGGGAAGTATGGAAATTAGTAAATGGTGAGTAAAGGAAATGATGGGAAGAGAGGAAGGGAAGTAGTGGGTTAGTGCGGGAGAGTGGAAAATGGGTAGTAGGGTGAAGTGCGGGAAAGTAGAGAAAGCAAAAGATTTGAACTGCTTGATTAACATCGTGATAGGCTACGAAACGCTTTTTTGTTGACGCGCTGCGCCTACTTTTACTAATTTTATAAAATTTGAATTAATTGAAACTCCATTTGATACTATGAAATCCTAAGAAATGGGCTTGATCATCAAATGTTACTTTCAATATATTTTGTGACAATATATTTAAATTATAACCCAGTTTCAAGATTATGGAGACCATCACGATTACTGTGACGTTTAACTTACCTGATATTACCGACATTTTTTTCAAACATCTCACGTCCACATAAAATAAGATTTCGAGTTGAAAATTTAGGATATTAAATATAAATAGCATGAAGACATTTTCTTCAACAAAGCCACAAACGCGTCCTCGGGTTGCGGATAGAGGGTCCCTGTACCAAGAGTTTCTGCTGAATATGGTTATAATAATTAATAAGCAGTCGCGGAAAATTGTCCAGAGATGGTCCCGAAGGAATAACCCCTAAGCGGAGGCGTAGCAACCGTGCCGAAAGCTGAATGGGGAACAACAATGACACCACCAAAACATAAAAAAGTTGTAGATGCGGTTCAAAACGATCGAATGCGCAGAGCACTCGACAATGGGTCGGCAAACAATGCCGATCATCCTAGAGTTCGGGGTGTTGAAAATAATTTAGATAGAAACACGACGACGAACCGGCGAAACGCCCACATTGAGCGGACGAATCAACTCAAGGATGACTTGCTAGACTGCTACGATGCCAGCATTATCCCTGTTCACCGAGGCTTTATGGCACAACGATAGAAACGGAGCAAAAAATTAAAATTAAAATAAACGCCCCCCCCCCCCTCACCCCATCTCATCCATTATGACGGCTAACGGTTTCAAATTATGGGAAAAATTTGTTTTGATTTTATGCTTTCAAATGTCTGACAATAATAAAATGCCTGACTTTTATGTTCCTTTCTTGGAACACGTGTGACCAATTGCGCTATGGAACCGCTTGAACGTTCGTGACAAAATCTCATTTATGCTTTTTAGCTGAAAAAGCGAGGGTCATCTCAAAAATATATTCTTTATTTTTTTAGTTGAGACATATTATGAGAAGAAGGGTTTAAAAAATTGTAAGGTGCAAAGCGTGTGGCAGGGTAAAAATGCAAAATATGCCTCCAAAGGGAATCCAATGTTGAGTCAGCCATCTAAAATCATACAATCAAAAAAAATTTGTTCAAAAATTTAAAACCATTAGCGGCCATATTGGATGAGTTAGAGGGGGTAACGTCCCCATTAGTTTTCATTTTTTGTCTCTGTTTCTATCGTTAGAAAAAATCTGAAAATATTTGCGTACGAATTTCGGTCATCTTCTACGTGCATGATTTTTTCTAAAAAAATTTGGCGGGAAATTCAAACTCAAAAAATTTTCAAAATTCTTTTTTGTATTTTTTTCGTGTGATGAAATTCAAGTACTATCTCAGTTTGTTTATCATAGAATAGACACACAAACAAGTATTATTGTAATTTTTTCAGAGTTTTAAATTTAGGGAATCTTATGTAAAAAAATAAAAAACCGTAATTTTCACATATTCCAACTTCTGAGTATATTTGAGTTACTTGACTACTTGAGTTTTATCACACAAACAAATTCATGAAGAATTTTGAAAATTTGTTCGAGTTTGAATTTCCCGCCAAAATATTTGTGGACAATCATGAACGTTGAGAATGATTGAAAGAAGTCCTGTGAATTTTTTCAGATCCTATCTCATCCAATATGGCGGCTAACGGTTTCAAATTAAGGGAAAAATTTTTTTTGATTGTATGCTTTCAAATTCCTGACAGTAATCAAATAATAAAATGCCTGACCTGTATGTTCCTTTCTTGGAACACGTGCGACATTCTAGTGACATAAAGGTTCTATCACTCTGTTCAATATTGGTAACATTACAGAATCCCAGAACTGTTACGTATCCTTACAGTAACTGCGTTACAGAACAGTGTGACCTTTATGTTCCGGTCTTGGAACACGTGTGAAATTCTAGAGATATAACAGTTCTGCCACTCTGGTCTGTATTAGTTACATTACAGCATTTCAGAACTGTTACATATCCTTACAGTAACAGCGTTACAGAACAATGTGACCTTTATGTTCCTTTCTCGGAACACATGTGACATTCTAGTGACATAACAGCTCTATCACTCTGTTCTATATTGGTTACATTACAGAATTCCAGAACTGTTACGTATCCTTAACGTAACTGCGTTACAGAACTGTGCGCCCTTTATTTTCTGTAATTGTTATGGCACACGATTGTAACAATGTTATGTATAAATGTTTCCTTATTGTTATGTAACATTTACAGAACTTGTCCGCTAGGAAGTAAGCTTTGGGAAGTCCTGCAAGAGTACGGAGTCAATGGATGGCTCCTAGAAGCAATAAAAACAATCTATGCAGGTAGCAAAGCGAGTGTAAGAGTAAATGGGCAACTGAGTGACTGGTTTGATAATAGGCAAGGTGTTAGACAAGGATGCTCTATGTCATCTTGGCTGTTTATTACATTCATGGATAAGTGTCTAAGAATGGCCCTATTCGTCGAAGAAGGTATGGATCTCGGGACCGTGAAGGTACGTGGATTACCGTTTGCAGATGATAAGGTTCTTATGGCAGAGTCAATCGAAGGCTTACGGAGAATGTTGAGCAGACTGAATACTAGCATGAAGAACATTGGCCTTAAAATTAACGCGAATAAAACAAAAAATATGCTGTTTGAAGTTACATTACATTTACTCATGATGGGAAGATCGACAGAAAGATAGACAGGCGTATAAACGAGGGTAGGAAGGTTATCAGTTGGGTAGGAGTCATTGCCAGAAGTGAAAATATAACAAATAAAGCTAAAATTGCGATATAGAATTATATTTGCTGTACGGTAGCCAGACCTGGACCTAACAAGAAAAGGATAAGAGTAAAATTTACGTGGTGGGCATGCAATACCTGCGCAATGTGTGCGGTAAAACGCTAATGGACAAAGTCAGCAATGAGAGAATCCTGTTGAGAGCTTGCATAAAGAAACGTATGAACGTAAAGGAAGCTCAAGAGATATACCAGGACAAAGAAGTGCGGCGACAAATAGTTTATAAGAAATGCATGATGAAGAGTGTCAGTGGAGTCAAAGACGCCTGAAACGAAAGACCTTGGATACTAATGGGCCGGAATGGAGAGCTTGACTGGGGTGCTTGCTAGAGAGATTGATCAGCGACCTGGGTTGGAGCAGTGCTGCGGAACGAACGTGTTATTTAAATAAACAAGACGGGAACTCTAGATTAATCTAAAATCTATATCCCCCCTTATACCGCCTCGTACACTGAATTCCTTAATCCCCGACAGTATAACGAGGCTAGAACCGAGTGAGTCACACTTAGCCCGACAGGGATTTGGCTTAATGGTATAATAATAATAATAATAATAATAAATCAGAAAACTGCAGCAAGTGATCAATGTCACAAAGCAGTTTTCCAATGATATCCACATGGAGTTCGAACTAGATAAATGCAGAACAGTGCATTTAATCAGAGGAGAATTAGGGACCGCAGAGCTAGAGGACGATTTCGAGAATTACATCGTGGCAATGGCTGAGGGCGAGTCATATAATTACCTAATTATTCTCGAATCTAAGGGTGTTCAGCATACAATAGTTAAGAAAAGCCTAACGACTGCCTTCACTAAAAGACTCAGATTGATTCTGAAGAGTACTCTTAACACGGCAAACAAGATCAGGGCAATTAACACCAATGCCATCCCTGTTCTCACGTACTCCTTTGGGCTCAGCAAATGGCTGTTTTGAATTCGACGTTGGTTCATTGCAAATTACATATGCGCGCATGCGCTCAGTAGGCCTGTGTGCGTTCTCACGCATTACCCCCGAAATCTAAACGTCGCAGGAGTGGGAGCCCCTTTCACGCACGTATCTTTGGAGTAACCGATTCCCGAGATTCTCGTATCTTTGGAGTTCGAAATGTAATAGTGTATATTTCAACCAAAAAATATGAAATTTCATTTAAAAAACAGAAGTTTGAAATAAAAAAGACGAATTTTCAATAAATAAAGTGTTTTCAGTCAAGAAATAAAAGAAAGTTTACCTACATTTTTTAACCTTCAAGCTAAAAGACGAGTTTACTGTATAAAAGATGAATTTCTAACTATAAAATATGCATTTTCAGCAAAAAAAAACTGTTAACAAAGTAATTAAACTTTTACCTACGCAATTGACAAGTTTTCAAAAGAATAGTTGAATTTTCACCTAAAAAGATTTCAGTTGACTCATCAACATCAAAATCTGAATTTTAAACGAGAAGTAAATTTTCTACGAAAATAGTTGAATTTTTGAAAAAACAGTCGAGTTTGAGACCAAAAAGGATGACTTTTTAAATTTTTCATTTGCCCTGACCATTAATAATTAAAACCCAGAATCTCAAACTTGTAACAAATTTTAACCTAAAACCTTTTATAAATGGAATAAAACAATTTCAAATTAAAATTGAGAAATTTCACATTTATTCTATTGAAATATATTTAAAGTTATAGAAATTCCTTGACTTGGGCAAGATTTTTTTTTCGAAATCGCTGACTTTTCCCTGACCACTAAAATTCCCTGCCTTATTTCTAAATTGCTGTTGGCGAAGTTTGTTCTTCACTCATCAGGTTTCTTTGACGCGTAAAGTTAAAATCATATTAAATTTCTCTACAATTACTGCGAGTTATTTGTTTCATTGGTAAATTTCCCAAAATTGCGTACACGAATGAATTATTTATCCCCCCTCCCCCCAGCGTAATAAGTCGTAACAAAATCTCCCGACCCTCCTTTCCCCTTGAGCTGTTACGTAATTTAAGTATGATCCCCAACACACTCAGACAGACTCTTTAAAATTAAAGGTCAAAGCGTTAACAACTGTAATTTGATGATTGCGAATTCTCTTTTGTTAAAGCTCCTTCGGCTTTAAGGAACATATTCTTATCAACTATCTCGTGCTTCACACTCGATTTTGTCCAAAATGTGAACTTTCTTACATTATGTTTAACACTATCATATCTAATGTATATCATATTTATTTCTGTACCTCGATCTGGTACTGCTTATTCAGATATAGCAAAATAATTTACAATTTTTATCTTTCATGATAACTTTAATATTTTCTCCTTACTTTGCACTAATTTTCATTCTGAGCTGCCCTGAATATGCGTCCAGTTTGAACGCGCAAATCAAAAACTGTAATTCAAGCCCCTCATAAAATACAATCATAAAGTGAAATTAAACATGTTTTTTTCAATTTGACTTTGACGACGATTCCATTCTCATTGCGATACTCGCGCTTCGCGCTCAACAGCTACGTTATACAGACGATTGCTTTTGAAACATAAAACCATGTAAACAAAATGAAACGCAAGATTTTGTTTCCAAATTCGAAAATGCTCTTATTTTTCGAATTTTGATCCAATCGAAAAATTTTAAAAGAATAGTTGCGAAATATATTTCATATCTAGTAAAAATTTTCAAAAAGTTTAAAAGCATCTAACTTTTTGAATTTTCATCAAAATAAAAAATTTCATTAGGATAATTTTCAAGACTGTCTCCCATCTTAAATAAACTTGGACAAAAATTTTTCAAACTTGAAAACATTTTTTTTCAAGTTTTCAAAGTGCTCTAAAATTTTTAATTTTGGTCGGAAATATCTGGTTAACGAACTTAACCTTCATTTTGGGACCCTCAAAAAGTTTATCAAAGGCTGACTCGATTCGACAAATCCTTCAAAAGTTAGCGTGGCTACAACATTCAGGTAACCATACATACAGACATACATACAGACAGACAGACACCGACAAAATTTTATGATTTTCGGAATCTGTGAGTGCCAAAACGTAAAGATCCGTTGAAAACCCGAGATCGCAAATTTGGACGATTACATTACACTTTCATGAATGAGAATGTAAAAATTTGATATAAGAATCCACTGATTCCATGAGAATTGAAATTGTTCAGAAAATATTTGTTTGGAGTCGTGGAAGGCGAGTCAAAAATGTATAGCTGATAATTTTGAAGAACTCGCTTCAAATTATTTTCTGTATAGTTTTGCCTCATCATTCAATTTTGGAAAATTATGTATAGTCTTATAATTTTTTGATTTTTTCTACAGAGCACAGAATAGGAAAATCATTCATTGTGAAAAAATTTCTATCGAATCTAGTTGTTTTTATGGGGATAAATAAATATGAAAAAATATGTGCAATAACGTAATTAATAAGCGTATAATAATGTCGTGATAAGGATATTTCAACTTGCGCGCTTGTATTCTGCTTTTGTCACGTGATTGGATTCTAACTGAAGCCTGCCCTCGCCGGCCCCCACCTTTAAGGGGGATTACTAATGAAGAAGAATTTGGATCAACGAAATTGTGGTGAGTACATTATTAGACAAAAGCAAAACACTGATTATAGCCATAGAAACCCTTTATTTACGTATGCGGAGACCGAACGAGAGGCCTACGAAAGCCAGTCCCACCGCTTACCACACAACTGTACGTGACGTGTCCGTGAGCTCCACTGGCTCGTGTCTAAAAGTGTTGTGGTAAGTGGAGGGAGTGCTTTTCGTAGACGCATCCCCACGACTCAAATGCTGACTTGCGGGCTCTGCTACGATCGCCCGTCCTGTAAAATTCAGCTTTGACGCATTAGGTCCCTTTGTTCGCGGACGGTCACGTATGCTAACGGCAGGTTGCCAGCATGTCGTGCCGGCAAGGCCAGACGGCGTAATGATGAACATATGCAACCGCATCTGTCTCAAGAGCTACCGACATGGCCTGCTGATCTATACGCAGAGCCTGCCGGCACTGTGTAGTTACCCAGTGGGCACACAAGTCCTGAAGTTGTCATATAGACGTTTCGTGGCTTACATCTTGAGGACGTCCTGAGGACCTTTTAGAGATATGAAAAGATCCAAAGATTGTCCTAAGGTCTTCTAATGGCATGACATGGAGGTGCATTCTTAGGACTTCTTAAGATGTCCCTGTGCACACTGAGTAGTGTACTGATATGAACATAGCCATTAGTATAGTATATACTATTCTGTACTAAACTATGCGGCTCTGCCCATGCATAGTCGCCATGGCGCGGGTATTCACTCATCAGTGCCCTCGAACCGATTGTGCACTACCCCGCGTACAATGTCTGGCATAACCTAGCTCAAGAATCTACTTTACCTACTAGACTTAACACAATTTTGCCCATATATCTTTTCATCTTGAATATGGGGTCGCTAGTGGGCGTGAAGATACACAAGACGTCGGTTCCCATAGTAACAACCACTGCTATTCGCATTATATCAGTCCTGCATAACGCAGTATCGAGGTGTTAGTTTAAATCACTATTTTTGAAATGCCAGGTGTGTATGTGGTATATAGGTATAAAAATAAAGGAGAACGTCTCTTTCCAAATATAAAAAAAAGTAAGGAAACTGCAGATAATGATAATGCCTGCGTACAAGGTATGTCTCCACTCTCGGTGCTGTCCTCTAAACTGAGCTGGACAAATCTCCGTCGCCATAGAACAACTTTACACCTAAGGAATTTAACATGCATATGCCCTACTATTCTAGGATCCGTAAGGTCCAAATTATCCTAGATAAGAAGGTTTCGTAGGCAGCGTGTCAGTTTGTTCTAGGTGATCAGTTGAGGAGGAGCTTTGATGTTTTTAGGTCCACCTTAAAGTTGATAATGATTCTAGTACGCACTTCAGATTACATGCGTTGGCTTCATACTGACTCTGCAGTCATGGTTAGGTAGTATGTGATTTCATGGATGGTGATAAAACGCTAGGTTTGTTATCTGAAATGTATGCGGCCGACGGAGCAGGAAGAGAAAGGGGTACCCGCACACGGTTATACGCAGGGATCCCCTCCCCCTCCAGACCCGTGATGCGCGGGCTCACATATTCGGGAATTTCGAAGCTTGGATTCCGTGGGAGTTGTTTTTATATTTGGAGTTTGGATTTTTAAAGGGTTCTAAAAACGGAGAAACAACCCTAAAGGATGGATGAGCTAGGAATTGATTTCTATGAAATGGGGTGCAGCGTTAAAAGAGACAGATTTTGCGGCCACATTCCTGAGCTCATTTGTCGGGATGATCTTGTGGCCCGGCACCCATGCTAGGCTTATATTATAATTAAGCGCAATAAAGGTGGTAATTCGATTTCTGATTGGGAAGATAAAATAAGACGAAATGGCTATTGCTTCAATAGAAAAAATCGATGCAGAATAATTCATTTCCCATGAGTGCGTAAATTAAGCAGCGGGGCAAATCGTGGCACAGCCCACAGATTTGCCGTCTTGAGACTTTGAGCCGTCTGTATAAAAAATCGAGGATGCTCGAAAATCCCCAGTGGCATTCTGGAAGGAAGACATTAGGTCAGGAGAATTTTGAGTTAGATAACCTGTTTCAACATCTATTTGAGGAGAGAAAGTGTGATCACTGTTTGGAAATTTAAAGAGGCAATGGTGGAAAGATCTGCGTACTTGGGGCACAAGGTGGCAGGTCTGATTAGAGGCAGCTATAGGTAAAAATGTATATGATTCTATGAGGGTTGTTTTGATATGGTTATTCCAAATATCATGAAGCTTGTTTTTCAGGGGGTGATTAATATTTGAGAACATCTCTACGATATATTTTTTGGCTAGAAAACTGAAGCGAACCAAAACGGGGGCAGGGTAGGAATATGACTAAATCGGGGTTAGTTGTTCGCGCTGAAGCGAGAATCGCAGTGCGGCAGCTTGTCGGATTTTCTGGGTCTGAGGATGGCTTTTGCCTCCACGAATGTTAGGCAGTTCTAGATGGCATAGAAACGAAAATCCTTCGGGGAGGTGAATTCTGGACATTCTCTTGAATTTGGAACGTGGGACCCTGAGCAGTGAACGCACTTGGTGGTTTTATTCGAGTTAAGGTACGGGGAAGCATCAGTGTGCGCGTCAAGGTCAGAGCAACGTTTGTAGCGAGCCTTCAAGTGGCATTGTTTGCTGATATGTCTATATGGGAGGTATTTCCAGCATTTTGAACTGGCAGGACATAAGGATCAACCATCTTTGAGACATTATAAATGATCACCTTTTCTGGTAGAGTTGTTGATTTGGTGGTTAGCAAAATCGAGCACGAGGGGACGTAGGGAACTATATTCGTGTCTTTGTCAACTTTTTATCCGTCAAGGCGTCGAAAATCTCCATTCTTAGTCATTTGAGTAATTTTCAGGATAACTAGGTTGTCTTTGATTTCCTCCTCGGATAGTTTGAGGAGGATGTTGCAAATGATACCCTGGCAGGTGACGACATATGATTGGATGGAAGCCCTCTAAGCCATGCCCTGGAGCGATTTGTCGCTTAAGATAATATTGGCTTCGCAGGCTGACATTACCAAGATTGAAAGTTTACACTGGAATTCTTGTAAGTGTTGTTGAGAAGTTTCGCGTATTTAACTCTGTCAAGATCATTATCTGCGATATCAGAATTAGCAAGGCGTTCTATCGCCATCTTAGATGGAACCCGTTGAGTTATTTGTATCGAAATTCGGGAGTGGGCTGGTTATGGGGGCCTCCACTAAATTCACCACCCTGCAGACTGGCATTGAATTGGTGTTGCATTATCGTCTGAACCGGTGGGGGGAAGGGGGGAGGGAATTTCTTCATGTTAATGAGGCATTCGGCGCCTTCAAAAACATCTAAGGTTACTTCGGTATTTTGTCGATTGGAGCGATGTTATTATTACTCATCAGGGGGTCGGGTGGGTTCGTGATTACAGATGCCACGTCTCCGTCTAGGGAAGTTCCCGTGTAAAAATGTGAACGCGCGCGTAGCACGCCAGCGCCCGCCGTCCTAAAAGTTATATTACCTAAAAATAGAGTTTCCCATTGGCACCTAGGCAGTGCAAATAATCTACTGTTCCTCCTTGATAATAATCAAAACCTGAACTCCTGTGATTAGTCCACACCCAATGGTAGAGAGCGCTTATACTCGAAAAATTCACTTCGCAATCAAAACACGTCTACCATAGACCGCGGTAGAAGAGAGACTCGTCACCTGCAAGTTAGTCGTGTGAGTCGAAGTGCGCATTTCCAGCCATAGAAATAATTATTTTTCCCACATGTACATATCAGGCGATTTAATCTATTAAAAATGAGACTAAAGTTGAAGTTTTTAATTCATGGGCCTAAAGACAATTTTTGTGAGTGCGCACATGGCCATTGCGTTTACTTTAGTCCCAAGAGAGAATGACTAAAGTACTTTAGCCCTGCTCCTTAATGAAATTTTCACGGAATATAGGGCCATCTGTCAGGTAAATTATTTCAACTTATGTCTCTTTTCGTGATATTCTGTCGATAATGGTAGATCTTCAATTACTTAGTCATTTTCTTTCACGTTGGCCGGGCCAACATGAAACTTTACGCCCGCTACACATACACTGTACCACGTAAGTGAGAATATGAAGGAAATGATCTTAATCTTAAAAAGAAATTGTATCGCTGGACCCCACAATCTCCCTTCGGGAAAGTACGTTATTTCTTCCTTTCACTTATAATCTAAAATTGTTGAGTACACCAGACATCCTCTATCTGCTTCACATGCTTGTTTTCAAGGAGGGTAGGACAAAAAGTATGGTGTGTATCAAGAGTGTACGGCTATTTTGCCTTATTTACGCCTTCGATACACAAGGTACTATTTCCTGCTCGGAGTGTACATGCGCGGCGATAGACTTAGTTTTCTTTCTGAAAAGATTCCGTTTGCACAGAAAAAACTAGGGATTCAAGTGTGTTTCAGGTCATTTTCTTACAAACTGATTTTGAACCCCAATTATGGTTCAATTTTTTTCAGTACATTTTGATATTGTTTCTTTGTTAAAGATGAAACTTTATTTTTCTCAGTGTGGACACAAAATACAGGCTTCAAAAGGCGTATTTTCGTGGCAAGTGTTGCAAAAATTACTGTAATATATTAATAATTCTTTGTTCTTCTTTATTAATAATAAAAATAATGCACTGAGTATTATGATGTTGTTTCTGATATTTTTAGTATTCATGTTATTATTTTCTGCAGTTATTCATTTTTTCTGCTCGAATCTGCTGTTGGAACTGCCCTTTTACCAACTCCAATGGATGAAGCCTATCGGGGCCGGCAATTCCAAATTCCTTGCAAGTTTCACCAAAGGCTTCCCTACAGAGAGGAAGATAGTAATGGTCTACAGTTGGTAGTAAATGATGAATAATGTGGGAGCCAAAATTTGTCATAGTTAAGAAAAAGAAATCATCAATTATTTCCCTGTCACGAACGGTGTCGATTGCAAGTAGACCCCAATCTAAATCCTTCCTGCAAATAAAATCATTGCATAAAATTTTTAAAAGAATCCAAATATAACAAATTCTGAATTATTGAAAGCTGTTCAACTTCTACCTAATTCAACTGACTTATAAAGATTCTGAGTTATTTGAACTGACTTCAACTTAAGTCAAATGAATTCAAGTGACTCATGTGATGGTGAGTAACTTCATGTGACTAGAAGTGATTTCAGGTGATTTCAAACAAGTTGGAGTTCAACTGACTTCAAACGGCTATAACTGATCTAAGTGATATTATGTAATCTCAAATAATTACGATTGAATTTAAGTGTCTTCAATAGAATACAGATTCATTCCGCTAACACTACGTCGACCTAATTGCAATGAATTGAGTCAAATGAACTGAATTTAACTGACTTCAATGATTTCCGGTTTGGATATCTTTGACTAAATTTAATAGAATTTAAATGACTTTTGAGAACCTTAAGTGATTGCAGTTCACTTAATCCCATTTCAAGTGACTTCGAGGTAATTGAACTGGTTTCGACTAACTTCAACTTAATTAAAGTGACATCAAGTAACTACCGTTTGACTGCCGATGGCTTAACAAGAAATCAATTTCAGAAAACTTCAGGTGACTTTATCTTCAAGCAACTTTAAGTAATACAATAAGTGATTAAGTCTGACCTATTCTACATTTTCTACATTAAAAAGTACCCCAACTGAACACATCAGAATGTTTAGAAAATCAAAAACTTTTCAATGCCTTTTTTTATTCATACCTATAAGTATCTCCATCATGGAAGATATCAGGATGATGATGAGCAGCATTCGTTCCAATACATAAGAAAATAAAACTAGCGCAGGTAACTATTACCAGCCAGCTTTTAAACGCTGACACAGGATTGGGTGCGACAATACACATCAACAATGGTAGGGTGAAAGGTACAAAATCCCTAAATTCAAATTTCTTCCATACCATAAATACCAGGTAGTATCTATTAAATAAATAAAAAACTAATAATAGATCAATCTATGTATATAAAGCTAGACAAATTACTGGCAACATTAAGTTATAGCATGCACACCTTCTAATACCATCCTTCAAAAATCCAGTAACCCAAACTACGGGTGTGAGAAGAATGCCTGCAATGCTGCTGAAAACTGTCTTTTGGTGTGGTAACCAATTCATGACAGGTTCAAAACTGTAGACTTCCTGATCCCAAATTGTATTTGGATAAAGGTGATGGCTGAGGGCATGCGTTATGCGCCATTCTTTGCTCGACATCAAGCTTAAATCAAAATAGTACATTCTGAAATTCTGCTTCATGTGGATGTAATTATGAGAAGCTATGGTGGTCCAAGCCAGAAACATTCCTGCAATAATAGATACTTCAGTTATTATTAAAAAAAAAAATTTTGTACTAATGTTTCTTGAAAACGTACTAAAGATGTCTCTAGAACTTTTACGACCTCATTTCTATCAAATGAATGTCTTATGTCTTGAATACACATTTGGGATACAAGCTCTCTGTGCATGAGAAATTTAGGAGACACTGGCGCCCCAGGTATGTTCCAAACTGTCACTGACTGGAATCTGTCTCTAGGATTTCTCCAGGACGTCAGCGTGTCCAATTGCTGTCACATGGACGCCTTATTTCGTCTCATATGGAAAAAACAAGTTCATGGAACAGCAATTTGATAGTTGCTTGATTGTCTTCAACTTTCCCAACAGAACAAAATCTGCAATCGTGTCTTCAGGACATATTAAAAACGTTTTTTGAACGCTAGTGTATCTCCACGGGAAAGACGTCCCATAGACATCTTACGTTGGTGTTCTGGGATAGACCCACAAATATTCCAATTGTGAAAAATCAGTCTTTATATCCTTGGGACCTAATAGTACTAAAGACTTTCCTACAACGTCAGTGGCTTTCCATTTTCTGTCCCATAGACGTTCCATGTTTTGAGGACATCTTTGGTACATGATACGCCTGCACCGATTTTTTTTAAGTTTAGGTGCTTAATGCAAATATCGTACTAGATCAAAAAAATAACTATTTTTTTATATACGAGATCAAACGAAGCATTTTGTGTCTGAAACCATTGGCGATACGTTATACTAGCAGAGTTTAACCTTAAGTAAAAGCTTGAGGTTATGAACTACCACAAATCTAGACAATACCCTGGGCCGTAATGCATTAAGCGATCATATTCATTAGGCTTTCATTGTTTGAGACAACTTTAAAGTGTTAAAAAATGCATTTTTTAGTTTCAATGATTTTGCTTTTCGTTGTTTTTGGCCAAAAAGAAATTTTTAAATACATGTGTAAGCTGAATTGATTGAGCTTTAAAGCTGTTGGAGCGGAGTGCACAAAAATGCCGAAATCTGTGAGGCACTCAAAACTTACCAATAACGGACTGTCCATAAATTACGGAACGCCAAATTCGACTCTTTTAGAATCCTCCCTCCCTCCCATGTAACGCAGCCGTAACAACAGGTCGACCCCCTCTCCCCCCCGTATGGCGTGACGTAACGCTAATTCTTTTGAATACTTGTAATAAAAATGGTATTATTCGTACTTGCTCTTTCTTCTAGTATTTATTACACATTGTTTATATTTATATTATTATAATATTCATCACAGAATTAGTAATAATGGATACTCTTACTTAGCATTAAATATTTCAGAATATATATCGCCGCAGAGCTTACGATTATCTCTATGAGAACGCAGGAGATGAAAAACAAGAGATTGACTCAAAGAGACGCCATATTGCAACCTGAATATAATAGAGTAATTCTTGTAGAATCTCTAGATATGACAAGTCGTTACATGCGTATAGCTACGTAGATTTTCCTTTTTATGTAAAATTGGCATAATTAAAACAAAAGCAGGTCATAACGATGAAGCTTATTAAGAGAGTATTTGCCGACGAAGCGCGTAATAGCGAGTACACGAAGTGCGAAAACCTACAGGAACCGAGCTTCAAGCGTCAGGTAAATGTATCCGAGCGCTTAGCGCGAGGTGAACACATTATCGAGCGCTTAGCGCGAGATGAATACCAAATCGAGCGCGAAGCGCGAGATCCAACAGGTGCGCGCCCATGGCGCGCTCAAACTTGCGAGCGAAGCGAGCCGCGCGCGAAGCGCACGATGAGAATGTGCCCGCTAAGCGGGCAGATTTTTTCCTTGAGAGTTGGCCTCCAGTGCTGAAAGCTGCTTTGGAATGAAAAACTTGGAGCGGATATTGCAAGAAGACAATGATCTCAAACACCGCAGCAAGTTGTGCACAGTCTGGGAGGCCCAAGCGGGAGTGAAAACGCTCGAGTGTTCTTCGCAGTCCCCAGACGCGAATGTTCCGGGGAAAGGCTCTATGAACTTTGGCTTAGTTGTTTTGTGAAATTCGCAAAATTTGTAGGACACTTCCACTTCCACTTTGAATATACAGAAAAACTGGTAGACAGCGTGCCTCTAAGATGCCAGGCAATCATTGATGTCAACAGAGATTGGACGACATACTAAGGTGACTTTGTCGTTGTTTGCATCTAACAGAATGTATGCATGTGAAGAAAATTGGTCTTGATACAGTTTTCTAAGAATGCTACGAGGCACGCTCTTGATAGACTGTAACTACAAGGCGTTAGTTTATTGCGATCAGTGTCTTCTCAACATCCCCGAAGGAAAACGTGTCACAAACTCACTCAACATTTCTTCATTCATTGATATAAAAACAAGAGTTGCTAGATGCATTCTACGTAGTCCCTAGCTTCTAATTTTGGACGCAATATATTCTCAAATTCAGATAGACTGTGTTTAGTCGTCCCGAAAAATTCAGGAAATTGGAAACTGGAATGGACTACTCCTTTCGAAAATTCGGGACGACTAGAAAAGCTTATGAAAAATATTGGACTACTCATCGCGAATTTCCGGAAGACGAGACACATCGTCTTAGATCATATTTAATTTTTGATATTCTTAAGACCTTCAGCTATGGGAAATATTACCTAATTAATTTTAGGGGAAAATTCCTGAACGTCAAAGCAATATTCCACAAAACTTTATGGAATTGTTCCAAGAAATTCTGACGGAAGCTTCGTAATTCTTTAAGCAATAATCAACATCAATTTTTGGGTAATTATCCTACTTAATTTTGGGGAAAATTGCGAAAAGTGGAAATTAGTGTCAAGACAATGTTGGGGAAAATTCACCAAAACATTTTTTGCAGTGCATATGTGACAAGTCGTAGCTATGACCATCGTTGGTTAAATCAACTCGCAGACTTTTTTAGGTCTGCACGATCTTACGGGAAAGTTTGTTAGGGTGAATAGTGAATACTCCCTGAGGGGTTAGTTTAACCTGGGTTTTAAACTTGTCTTTCGAAAGCAGCTCTCTTTCAACGGAAAACCATTTCCTGCGTTCCCTCGCGGAAGAACGTCTTCGCTGAACCGCTGGCATACAAAGCGCCTTTGGCACTTGTTGGCTTCACGTGAAATCTATGTTTTTAAGTTCAATGAGATACCTGTCTCCTTCCGATAACTAGGTGGATCATGTCAGTGCATGCCGAATGACGATGCTAGTACTTTGAGGGATGTTTGCGTAGAAGCAGAAAAAAAACAAAGTCTCATTCATCTATTTTTATTCTAACGAGCTTCTTTTTAAAGTACTAGAACATTTTGCGCGCTACACGCCCACTAATTACTTTTCTTTACAAAAAATTTACTAAGTGGAACTACTTGATTAAAAATCAATTTTTTTCGTTGATGATTTATCATTTTAGTTGAAAAATTTGTTTTCATTCAAAATTTTAACTATTTTTTGTTAATTATGTTTTCAACTGAAAATTTAACTATTCAATTTTTGGTTGAAAATTTGTCTTCTTCAGTTAAAAATTCAACTATGTGGTTGAAAATTCATGTATTTTATTAAAAATTAATCTTTTTTGGTATGAAATTAATTTTTTTGGTTCAAAATTAGTTGTTTTTTTTTTATTGAAAATGCTTATTTTGACTGAGTTTTTAACTATATCATATTTGTTCGAACATCAATCTTCTTCAGCTTAAAATTCAACAACAAATGTATTTTGTTGAAACTATGTCTTTCGTGGAAGAATATTAATCTTATTGGTGACTAATTCACTTTTTTCGTTGAAAATTCAACTATTGGGTTAAAAATTCCATTAACAAATAAAATATTTGGTTGAAAGTTCATGTATTTTGTTAAAAATTATTCTTTGTTGGCAGAAAATTGTTGTTTTTTTCATTGAAAATTAAATTTTCTTTGGTTCAAGATTTTTTTTCTGTTACAAATTATTATTTTCATAGAAATTCAATATTTTTGGTAGAAAATTCACTTTCTTGCTTGAAAACTCATATTATTTGCTTGAAAACTTACTTCTATAACTGAAAATTGAAATATTCTATTTTTCATTCAAAATTAATTTCTTTGGTTGATGATTTATCATTTTAGTTGAAAATTTTTTTCCATTCAAAATTTTAACTATTTTTTCAACATTTTTTCTTAATTATGTTTTTAACTGAATATTCAACTATTCCATGTTGGTTGAACATTTGTATTCTTCAGTTGAAAATTCAACTATTTGGTTGAAAAGTCATGTATTTTATTCAAAATTAATCTTTTTTGGTATAAAATTATTCTTATTGGTTCAAAATGAGTTGTTTTTTTATTGGAAATTAATATTTTGACTAAGTTTTCAACTATATCAGATTTGTTCGAACATCAATGTTCTTCAGCCTTAAATTCAACTCCTTTTTTGAAAATTTCTGTATTTTGTTGAGAATATGTCTTTCGTGAAAGAATATTAACCTTCTTCGTGACTAATACACCTTTTTCGTTAAAAATTCAACTATTTGGTTGAAAATTCCATTAAAAAATAAAATATTTCGTTGAAAATTCATGTATTTTGTTGAAAATTATTCTATGTTGTTAGAAAATTATTTTGTTTAACTGAAACTTTTTTTTATACACATTCAATATTTTTGGATGAAAATGCATTTGGGTCCTTAAAAATTTATATTATTTTCTTAAGAACTTGTTTCTCTAACTGAAAATTGAACTATTCTATTTGCTATTAAAAATTAATTTTTTTCAGTCAAAAATTCATCTATTTTGTTGGAAATTTTTCTTTTTTGGTAGAAAATGAACCATTTTGGTTGAAAATTGTATTACAAATTGAAATATTTGGTTGAAGATTCATGTATCTTGTTAAAAATTATGCTTATTTGGTAGAACATTCTGTTTTTTTTTTAATTGAAAATTGATATTTCTGCGGTTAAAAAGTATTTTTTTTATTGACAATTATTTTTTGCTCAACTAAAAATTCAATTCAATTTTTTTCTGAAAATTTTTATCATAGACATAAAATCTCTCTGGTACAAAATTAACTTGTTTGCTTGAAAATTATTTTTTTGTTCAGCTAAAAAATCATCTGTTTTGTTGAAAAATTGTCTTCTTTGGCAGCAATATGACCTTACTGTTTGAAAATTCAACTACTAGGTTGAAAATTATTCTGTTCAGTAGAAAATTTATCTTTTTAGCAGAAAATTTTATTAGAAATTAAAATATTTCGTTAAAAATTCACCTATTTTGTTAAGAATTATTCTTTTCCAGTAGAAAAATAACCTTTCTGCTTGAAATTTCATTTCTTTGGCTGAAAGTTGGTATTTTTCATTGAAACTTATTGTTTACCAACTGAAAATCTATCTACTAAATTTTTTCGTCTAAATTTTATCTTTTTTGATAGACATTTAATCTTTTTGTTGAAAATTTATCTGTTTGATTGAAAATTTATTTTATTTTACTAAAAATTTATTTTTCTAACTTTAAAAATAAACTATTCTGTTTTTTTATTGAAAATTATTATTTACTAAGCATGTTGCTATTTCAATGTAGCTAGAAAATTGATCTATTTCAGTTGAAAATACACTTATTTTGTTGAAAACTCGTATTTTTTTAGTCGAAAATTTAATTATTTTGCTAGGAAATGCATATTCTTAAGTTGTGAATTCGACTTTTTTTTTAAATTCGTGTTTATCACTTAAAAACTCTACTTTTTGGATGAGATTTTTCTTCTTCATGGATTGAAAAATCTTTCTTGGTTGAAAAATCCACTCTTCTCTTGAAAATTTGTATCTTTTGGTTTAATTTAACAGTTCTTCATTGAAAATTAAAACCTTTTTTTTTAGAAATATCAAGTATTACACTTTTTGTTTAGAATTTATTTTTTCCTCTATCAAAGATTCATCAGATTGGTTGAAATTTGAAAATGTAACTATTTTGTTGAATATTCCCTTTTTCTTGTTTACAAATTAATTATTCTGACTGAAAATGTAATAATACAATTTTCAAGTAATAATTCTGAATCAACTGACACTCTATTCTTCATTATGTGCGTGAACTTGGCAATATTTCTTCGTTCGAGGTTTTTAAATGACCCAATCGGCATTGAGGAAAAGCGACAACAATCCTTCCAAGATTTTCGTTACATAACTATTTTTTAGAGAAAGACTGTACTATAAAGTACAAAGAAATATTATAATTTATTTGGAATTTACATTGGGTAAAAAAATCCTCCTTTTTTCAAATTTAGAATCAATAATTAATTTTTAAATAGTAATATTAAATCATTAATTTATCTTTCACTTTAAAATACTATTTTGTGATCTGAAAGTTAATTCAATTAAGTCTACAATGATGATTCATTATATCAAATTGATTTATACATTCAATAACTTCAAAAAAAGCGCGCCATATACAGAAAATGAGACTATTGAGGCGACGCCTGCACAGTACAGTTGCGGAGCCGAATTGGGAGCACTGGATCCAATTTATTGAATTTATCGAATGCTCACAGATCCATCATAGGGTCCGGGAACCGAAAGAGGTTGTCGATTCTCGATTCGTTAGTTCTGGAAAAAATTATCGGTTACGGTAATCGAATAATCGACCGTGGGAATTGAATCTTCGACTTCGATTCCTCCCTTTATAGAAGCCTGCGGATATTTGAAATTTGATTTAAGTTAATACTTAATTTTAATTAAAATACATGATTATTTTATTCTAAATGACTAATTAATAAATTAATGATAACATCAATTAAAATAATTAATTGAATCTAATATTATTACAAATTAATATTATAATTAAATCTCAATATCTATTATTCGATTGTCGTAGTCGAATCCCGGCGTTGAGAGCCGATTCTGGAGCCGATTTCGGGTAGGCGGCGTCGATTCCAAAAAACCGATTCTCAAATGCAAGGAGTCAAATCCTCCGAAGAACTGGACACGACTCCGGGATCCCTAATCCATCAGTAGGAGGTAGTGTCCTAAGCGAACAGGGTCGCCCTGGCGAAAGTATCAGATAGGAATTCCTTCCGAACCAATCCGAATCATTCCGGAATATGTATCCGAGTTAATTCGAACCAATCCCAAAAAAATGTCTGCATATATTATGATACAAATCGGTCAAAAATGAATCTGACTCAATCCGGTTCACTTAGAACTTCTAATCCGAACCAAATTATCAATCCGAATGAATCCGAACTCGGATTGACCAAAAACGATTTTCAATGCCAATGAATCTAATTCAATCCGGACTGGGATTCGGATTCATTTGGATTGAAAATGCAGTGTATATAAAATAATTTCGGATTCATTTGGATTGACAATTTAGTTCGTTTTGGAGTTCGCATTGAACCGGATTGTGTCGGATTAATTCCTGAACGATTTGGGTCAAACGAAATGTAAAACTTTTTTTGGATTGATTCGAATTGACTTGGATTGGTTCGGATAATGATTCCGGAATGATTCGGATTGGTTCGGAAGGAATTCCTATCCGACACTTTCGCCAGGGCATTGAGTGACGAAAGGAGATAGCAGGGGGATGATGAAGGGTGAATTTGTAGGAGAGGAGTGCTATGTTTGCTAATTACTTGGCGTCGGCACATTTGCTGCACGTTCGCGCCCACCCTTGGCTGGTGGCGTTAACCTTCTCATTAAACGTAATTGTTTGCAATAATTTGATGCCACCTGTCTCCCTCCGTCGTTTCCGGAGCAACTTCTCTTCTCGCCGACTCCTCGCCTCCTTGACTCGACTTCTGTTCTGCCTTGGTGACAATGCATTCTAGCAATCTCGGCTCGGATGTGTGCAACTTCAACGCGCCTCTTAATACGACTTGTCTCTAACCGGCTTTACACTCGCGATTTGTTTCGAGAACCGATTCAGAATTCTTTAGATAATTGCGCGAAATCCTTGAAATGCTTCCGTTGGTATCCAGCACATGTTGTAGAAAATAATTTGAAAAAAATTTCTCATCGCGTGATTCGCGCGCGTCTGTCGGATCTGGCGCTACTCGCTCGATATTATATTTGAGGCTCTTCAAATGACTCGGGTTTTCGTCAAATCCATAATACGTCTACAAGAATGCATTGTGTAATGTAAAATTTCAACCACGTAATCTCAAGGCAATTACGCCTGCCGCAACATAGAGATTTTGTCGAAAATGTTCTGATTGTTTTTTTTTTTTTTTGTAATTGAATATTGAGTGTTTTTGCGCCTGTAAAATGCAATACGGTAGCTGTTGTGTATGCCGGGCTTCAGTCACACGGTCTAGTTTCAAGTCGCATAAAATCTGCAAGTAGCGTGTCTTCGTCAATCAGACTGCACCAAATTCTGATGGTAAGTCACGACAAAAAATAATTTCCTTCTTATATTATATATTTTAGAAAAATCATCATGATATATCATTATTATTTACTTTACATTTCTTCATTATGTATGATATTATATTATATATTACTCTAATCGATAAATATACGCTACTTGCAGATTTCAGGCGACCTAAAACTACACTGGGTGACTGCAGCACGGCATACACAATATCTAGCGTGTTGCATTTCACAGGCGCAAAAAACACCTAATATTCAATTACAGAAAAAATTTTTTTTTTATAAAATCCTTATGTTGCGACCAGTATAATTTAGATTTAGATTTATTAAGCCTTGAGATTATACCAGCGATAACCCGTCGGATATCCCACCAGGCGGAAATTGGGATATCCCTAGGATTTCCAGGATATCTATGGGACATTTGAATATCTCAGGAATGTCCCATAGATATCCTGGATATCCTGGGGATACACCAATTTCCGCCTTGTAGGATATCCGACGGGTTATCCCTGGGATATTCCTGGGGCAACCTGGGTGATAAATAAGTTCAAATGGGATATCCCGGTATATCCTATTGCTGTGAGGGCAGTGGATTAATCTGAATAAACTGGACTCATGCGATTTTTCACCTACGAAGATTAATTTTCTACCTGGAAAGACAAATTTTCAACAAAAAGCATAAGTTTTCAACGAAAAACTTGTATGTTCAACTAAAAAAGGTCACTTTTTACGACAAATGGTACAGTTAAGTTTTCACACGAAAAATTAATTTCCAAACAAAACAAAAAACACATTTTCAGCAAACTAGTTAAATTTTTTAATAAAATGATGAATCTTCAACTGGAATAGTTGAATTTTCAGTCAAAAATAAATTGTCAGCAAAACAACAACGATTTGTCAACATGAAAGTTGAGTTATTAACCAGAAGAGATGAATTTTCAACTGAAATGGAAAATATTCAACCACAGAAAATGAGTTTTCAACCAAATTTGGAATTTTCTACAAATTATAAGCATTTTTGACGGAAAGAGATGAATTCCTAATGCATTTTTGACGGAAAGAGATGAATTTCTAACGCCCAATGTAATAGTTGATACATTAACCAAAACGGATTAGAATCTCAAATCAATAACAGTTGAAGTCAATCAGAAAAGACGAATTTTCAAAAAAATTGTTGAATCCTCAACCAAAACGTCAAAATTTAAATAAACCATTTGACTTTTTAACAAAAAATGATACTTCTTAACAAAATTATTTAATTTCCAACAATGCAGACTAATTTTAAACTGAAAATGAAATAGTAACATTTGCGATTGAACAAATTAATTTTTCAACGAATAGAACGAATTTTTTACAAAATATTTCTATTTTCAACCAAACAGATCAATTTTCAACTAAAATGTTGCATCTTCACCCATAACTGAATTTCAAACAAAGTAGTTCCACGAAGTATACTTAAACTTTCAACCAAGAAAATTAATTTTCTACCAAAAAACCAATTTTCAAAAAAATAGTTACATTTCCAACTACAAAGATGCATCTTCAAGCAGAAAGATTAATTGTATACCAAAAAAGACGAATTGTTAACCAAATACTTGAATTCTCAACCGAATATTAAAATTTTTAACCCAAACTGGTTTTCGACCAAAAAGATAAACTTTTAAGCAAGAATATCAATTTTGTACCAAAAACACGAAATGCCAACTAATTCATAAATATTGAACCGAGAAAGACAAATTTTCCAAAAAATCAAATATTTACAACTTTAGTCCAAAAATTTGATTTTCAACCCGAAAAGATAAATTCTCAACAAAACACATTGATTTTCAACAAAATAGTTAAATCTTCAACAAAATAGTTAATTATTCAAACCAAAAGGATTGATTCACAAGCAAGTATCCTAATTTTCTACCAAAAGCAATAGTTTTACAAAATAAACCAATTTTCAACTAAGAAAGACAGGTTCTTACCAAGAAAGGAAATAATTAAATTTTCAGTTCAAAACATTTATTTTCAGCCAAAAAATCAAATTTTCAAGAAAATAGTTAAATTTTCATTGAAACCAGTTTTAACTTAAATAAAGATTCTTCTAACAGAAAACTGAATTTTTTATTATTTTGTTGAAAATTAGTGTTTTTTTTATTGTTGAGAATTAATTTTTCAACGTATTCTGTGTATAAATCTTGTAAAGGTCAGAGTATTACTATAACTTTAAATAACTGTCAAGCAGGAGAAGTTGGAAATTTTTCAATTTTAATTTAAAATCGTTTTATATTCCGTTTATAAAAGATTCTAGGTTAAGAATGTTACAAGTTTAAGATTCTGGTGCACGAGAAATGCCCCAAGAAATGCAAATAGCAGTTTTCTATAAAATTCATGCTGAGCAATAATTTTAAATTGTTCAAACAATTATTATTTGCCTTAAAAAATTTGGTTCCACCGTAAATCATGAAAAGTTATTATCTTTCGGAATAAATCGTACAAAGTTGATGAATTTCAAGAGTAGTAGTTCTTGTTTAACTTATTTGGTAATGACTTAAACAATTTTCATTCGTTTAAACAATCTTTTCTCCCTTAAAGAGTAAAAAGTTATTATTTTCTGGAAATTATGACACAAATAAAGAATGTTGAAAGCCATATATTTTGTAATTATTCAAACAATTTTTTCCTCTTGTGAAGCGTGAAGAATTATTACTTTCTGGGGGGGGGGGGCACAAAAAATCTAAAGTCGAATTCTTACAGGTACAAATTTGGACCACTCTAGTATACGTCTTACAATTTAATTTAGATTTTTCACTTATGTTTCAATATTCACTGTTGCTTTTAAACCAAACTTTTCAACCTTTATTCAGGTTTGAAAATGAAGGTAAATCCTTTTAATATCATGAATTTACTGCTTGCTACATTCCAAGCATTAAATATAAAAGAAACTCCGACATTAAGGAAATTGAATTAAAGGAACATTTTAAAGCAATTTTGTTGGATGCCTCGGAAGAATTTAACAAGGTGGAGATGATGATTGAAGAGTCCTTAGATAGAGTCCATAGAGGATAATATTCAACACCATATTCCTGATTAGCCTTTTTCACGGACCGCGCACTGCTTGGCCGCATTCGGCGAGCAATTAAAAATTGGAATTAAAATGAATTCTCATGAGAATACATAAAAAATATTAAAAACATTATAAACGATTATTTTGAATTAATTTTTCAACAAATTTCTTCTGAAATTAAATGTTTTGTGAAATATAAGTGATTCTTCGGGAGTCGAAGAAAATAAACTGTTATTCAATAAATATATGTGTTATAAATTTTATTCAGGTCTAAAATCAGAAGTTGTACAATTTATATACATTCTTGTGCATTTTTCAGTATATATTTATTTAAATTACAAGAGTTGTTTTTAATTCCAATTTTGAATTGCGCGCCAACTGTGGACAATCAGTGCGTGGCCCGAACGCAAGCGCAGTAGTAAAAGGCGCCCACATTGGCATCACTGGTTGGGCCCACACTCTCCATTAAGGCGGTACTTATAGAGAAAAAGTTGCTAGGCTATGTGACATTACATTAGAAAAGTTCAAAAAAGCAGTTGATAAAGGGCTAATTTTTCACGATAAAGACATACGCAGATGAGCATTACAAGCACAAAAAGAGGTTAGCCATGAAGATTTTCGCTTCCGCGCTCCTCGAACATGGCCTGCTACATTTAAAAGCAAACACAGAATAGTTTCCAGAAAAATAAAACAGTTTGTTAACAGAAAGACTTTGGAAAATGTCGATGAGTTAAAAATGAAGGCAGATGAATTTGTAGCCAGTGTGAAGCATGAGCTAGCAAATGTTGAAATACAAGATGTTTATAATTCGGATTAAAGTGATTTTTCAATTGGCAATTCATTTGGAAGAACTTTGGCTGTTGAAAGAGAGAAAAAGGTGGAATGCGTTGTCCAGTCTATTTCCTTCACGATCCACAGTTACACTATCCAACCACTAATATATGCTGAAGGGAAACTTCTTTCACCTCTATTCTTAGTTCTAAAAGAACCGAGCAGAAAATTTAGACCAATTGTAGAGAGGACATTATTTAGGCCGAGTAATGTTTACGTAGATGCTTCAATATTATGGAACAGTTACCTCAGGTAACATTACATTATCTACTTCCATTAAAAATTATATTAAAGCATTGATAATTGGTTTTATTATTGGCAGATCACTTCAAGACTTGGTTGGAGGAAATTCATTTTCCAAATGTAGGACCAAATAGCGTTTTACTCCTTGATTCATGGACTGGTCATTGCCCAACTGTAGTAGAAGAAGCAACACCTTGAGATAAAATTGTAAATTTCAAAATTATTCCAACAGAAACAACAGGGAAAATTCAAGCTTTAGATGTATTTGGGTTTAGAGTTTAGAAAAATTATGTGCGTCACTGTCCCGATTCTGTTATTTTGATAAATTGCGATATCAATTTACATATCAGGAATAATATTATTGAGCTTTAGTGTTTGGTGCATAATAAATTAACCTCGCGAAGATATACTAATCTTTTAAAATATTCATGGTACAAAAGCGGATATATTGCAGAAAAATCTGGTAAATTGGAAAATCCGGTGGACTTTAGCTTCGGCGATTCTTGTAAAACACATTGTGACATAGGTTGTATGAATATCGCTGTAATTTGATGTTTGTGGTGTAAGAAGTCATTATGTTTTTAACACTTTTTTTGATGAATATCATTATTATTCAAAATTTGAAGAAATTCTTTTCGATATACTTTCTAGAGCTCAAAAGATTATAAATGTGACCTGAACGTGCTATTTATTTTCATAAAATATGTATCATTTTTAATGATTTCAATGCTTTTTTGCATAAAAATAGTTTAGTAGTAGTTACCCTCTTCAATGCTCTTTTTTTTAAATACATAAATACCTTCATCCTCTTTTTTGTGTTCAACAATTATTTTCTTCGCATTTTTTGGCTGGATTTTATACTTATTTTGCAATTTCATACATAATTGGGGGGGGGGGTTACCCCCGCCTAATTTTTTATCATGTTGGATGGACTCTATTTTACTTCCTTCGTTATAAAACTCATTTCCCATCTTTTTTGTGTATGAAATTATATATTATCATAGACACAAAATAAAAAGTGTTTAGGGGTAGCTACCCTCATTAAGAAAAAACAAATTGGCGAAATACTTAACTTTATTTTTGCCTCATGGGCAAAATATATATCTTTTTAAATTTTTTCCTGTGAATTTAAAAATTTTCAGCATAACTTTAAAAATATGTAGGGCTGGTTTACCCCCTTCATTTTTGTTGTTTTTTCAGAAAATTACGTTATTCATCTTTCATCATGAGGAAATTTTTCCTGTATGTTTGATAGAAATCGATTTGGTTTATTTACACAAAACTATACAATCGACACTTGCGACCCTTATTTTTGAGAAGCTCTTCCACTCCTTTGAAGTGTTTTTCCGCAGATAGAAAAAAAACGTATAGCTTAGTTTTTCGAGTACTACAACATATATGAGGGAGAATCAAATCGGTGAGGGACACCTGGAGTACCTTCCTTGAGCTGATCAAGTTTAAGTCCAAGTATAAGGGAAGAATGAGGCTTGGCAGGCAGAGACCAGGATCTTTTACGAAGAAGTGGCTCAGCAGAATGAGGTCTGCCAGGAGTCCAATGTGCCTCAAGAAAAAGAACATTACTTATTTCATAAAATACACAATGGAAGGATAGTATTGACTCATTGTCATTCCCAAATAGAATGCTAGAAATGGCTGACAGCGCGTGGGGGAGCTACTGCAGAATTAACGGTTTTCTATGTCTTTTTTATATGTGGAGAGAGACTAAGCGTGAAAAGTGAAATTATTCAAGTTTTTTTTTTAAGTAGGTGTAAACAACTGATTTTGGATAAGTTCTTGTTGACTCGTATAGCTAAGAGCAGAGAAAGTAATTAAAAAGCAGGTATTGAAAGCAATATTTGCATTTGTAGGTACAGTGATTTTTGATATAGGCCTACGCACATATAACCTTTTTCCTTTAATTCATTGTTTTTAGTTGCGAATTGCATATAAAAATAAAGCAAAGTTTGCAAGAGTTTTCTGTGCAGTGAATTGGTAAAATACAACGAAACATGATCCACCTGGGACAAAACTTTATCTTTTATATGTTTCACAACTTTGTATAGCAATGAAAATTCACTGATCGTACGAAAACGTATTGAAAAATCGTTTCAATATTCACATCGTTGTTATTTAGCAATACATGCGGAATTGAGATTAAAAATGATTAAGTGGGGTTCTTTTGTTGAATTTTTCAAAAGCTGCTCGGTCGAATATTTTTTTCATAAAAAACTCTTGCGAGACATCCCAGATACAGATTAGCAATTAAACTTCTTGGCCTTCACACCTTTGGGACTTTATTTGAATATGAAAATGTTTATTTATTGTTGAAAATACATATCATTCGACCTTGGGTACATTCTTTTCTATATACTGTAGAGCGGCTTCGTCAATAACACAGGCCGACAAATTTCAAAGCCAGAGACCAGACCTAACATTTCCGAAGGATTTTGATGCGCTGAATCCGAATCCCAATTTTTTTCGTTCCTCACCTTTGAGTATAGATATAAATAATTTTCCTGGATTTTTGACATAGGTGTTCTTACATTCAAGCACAAAATACCAATAGTAGCGCTGTTTTCTTTTAGTTTTTATGAACAAACGTGAATCACCCGGCTTATTTACAAGCGTTTGGCGGCGTGCAACGTCACATAAAGATGGCGGAATTGGCGCGACAGAAATAGGCATTTTAAATATGTACCCATTTTTTTGTTCAAATATGAATTCGAAAAAAAGTTTTTTTTTGCACTATGCTGATATTATTAGTGATTTGAGAGCATATACTTTCATATGCAAAAATAAAAAATAAATTAGTGGATGACCCTATTGTTCAAAATGTTCCACTCAATTTGATTTTAATAATACAATTCAGATAGAAAAGTTGTACTTATTATTGAAAAGATTATAGCTGAATTTATGTTTATATGTAATATTTTATAAATAGTACAATATAAATACAATTAAACTCCTTATACTAATACACTCAAATTCCGATATAAGAACGGTTTCGGGCATGACTTTCAGTGGCCTTGATCCTAAATCGGGAGAATCCAAACGTAAATAGGCAGGGTCGCATGAACCATTTCTGATGGATTTGGACGCATGACGCAACCTGATGCAACTAACGCGCTAACAATACTGCCCTCATGCTGTTTATTACTAATTATGTAAAGATTGAGGAAAATTTTATTTTTATAAGAACAATACATTTTCTAACGATAGAATATATACGACACGGAACAATCATCGAGTACGCTGCTATTGTCCATTTCGAAGATTAAATTCTTCCTATGTTCACTATTTTGTTACTTAGTTTTCATTTTTGTTTGTTTCCGAGTCTTCATTAAGAAACACAGCTGATACTCTCGCTATAGTCTGCGCGCGAGTCGATTATCCGCTGGCGACTTAGACATTAATAATTTCTTGAATATCAATTCGATTGGGCTAAAATTTCCCAGAAAACTTCTTTGCACTGTAGTTAATAACTCTCTCGCTGAAAATGGTTTGGTGTTCAAAATTCGCTCTACAAATGAAACGCTGGAAGTTAGAGAAATCCGATATGCGCCGAGCATCAGAAAAAATGAATACATTTTTTTAAAAATAAATTTCTAATTTCTCTTGCTCTATCAGTCGAAGGGCATTTCGAGCCACATTCACTGAAAATTTTATTTAAAAATTCCAAAAACTGACTGAGCACGAGTTAAAGTGAAAATGAATTAAATTAGATTTATCAAGAAAAGACCGTTTTTTTACTTAAATTAGAAAACTAAAAGAGCTACAACTTTGTGTGTAAGGAGGAAAAAGATGCGCAATGAAATTCTACATCTAAATATAGTCTTTAAAAATTGAAATTCGTAAATATTTTTGAAAGTCTCCAGGGCTCGAACGCAAACGCAAATGCGTAGATGCGATCCATGTGATAACATAGAACAGAGCATAGCCCCATCCTATGTTAGCACATTGCCTTTATACATGAAGCCGAGACAGTGGAAATCGCAGATCAGCACACGGATCAGCTCACGCTCACTCATCGTATCTACCATTTAATATAGGACCACTTCACGCTTGGAAACCCCCCATCCTGTTTTTTGTTTTTATCTGCAAATTTTGTTGTTTTGTTTAAAATTATCCTAAAATCTCATTTTAATTGAATAAAATACAATTCAAACACAAATTTTTATTCAACAACATTAGGTGCGCTATTGCCGAGTTGCCGTAATTCAGGGTTAACGAAAAAAATGTGCAGAGGATTGCGCATTGTCTAGAAAAATGTCGCAAGGATGATTTTAAAAATCCAAATTTATCAAAGTAAAAGTTTTTCTTGGTAATATTATAACGTAAACTTTGTTCGATGGAACCTCTCTTCTCGGTAAAATAGCATGACGTAATTTATTGATGACGCCCTACTTTTAGAGAAAAATTGGAGAAAAATATCCCTTTTTCTACATAATAAAGTGAAACACTTTCCATAAAATAGATATACTACAAGAAAGGTGAAAACAAAAAGGTCAGTCGCAAAAAGGCAAATCTTTCTTCTTAAAAAAAATAATTATCTCCTATTGTTCCTTTTGAAGTTTTACACATCACATAACTTTAAAAGCCTTGTGCACGTTCCACAAAATTTTATACTAAAAGAAAAAATAATAGGGGTTAATCATTTGAATTAAATGTATAAATTTAGAGAATAAGACTTTTAGAAAAAATATTTAGTTTTTAAATGGGCACAATGGTATTACTAGAACCTGTTTTACTAATCAAAGTTAAACTAATGAGCAGTAATTGTTCTTAAAAAATTAATAGATTAATGTATTCGAGTTGCCGAATTCAAATAATCCTTATCCAGTTGTCATTCTCATGTCTTCATTTGCATTTAGCTGTTGGTTAAATATGTACATTTATAATCCATTTATAATCAATATTCACGATTGCAACATCTTTATTTTATTTACTTGTTACTTATTGAGTTATTAATACAACCTTAATTAATGAACTTTATAATTTTGATATATTAATTCTATGATTATTATTTAATTGCAATTAAATAAATTAGATAAAATTATTACAGTTTAGAAAATGATTTAGAAAAGCTGCTTGTAAAATGAATATTAAGTACGTGAATCGGAAGTAGAAGGCGCGAAGAGAATTTGTAATAGAGCGATCGAGTGAGTACGTGTACGAAAAAGAATGGTCTGTAAAGTCTGATTATTACCATTAAAACTAGATTTCTCTGTTTAAATCGTTGCATTTATTCTATTCTGAGCGTGCAAAGATTCTAGTGTTAACATTTCAGAAGTGGGATGGCATAAGTCTCACGAGTCATAAACGGATTTTGTGTGGCGTGGTATGCTTTGCAACAAAAGAGAACAAACGTGCGTGCAGTGAATTTCCGACGCATTTAGAAAGAGGATTGTGACTGAATTTTATGAGAATTTTTGGATTGCAGTATTGTGGAAGCATTGAGCTTCATGTTTAAGTGTATGTGCCGAGGTAACTAGAATTAATATATTTATATTTGTCCAAATGCAAAATTAATCATGAGCGACTAGCTTATAATTTTGAACGAAGATTACGAAGCATTCGTTCAACAACAAGACTTGGGTGAAACTGGTGGAAGATCGGAGGGCAGTTCGAAATATAGTGCGGACAATTGTTTTTGCAGTAACAGAAACAGTTCTGCGGAGGATAGACGCGGCGGCGAATCGAACGATCCGCCATATGATCATGACAGATTCCAGACAAGTCGATTGTGACAGATTTCGGACAAGTTGATCGTCATTGTTAGCTGAAGTACCTGCTGGTGCTACAGTGAACCCGATACAGCCGGATATACATAATGAAATGTGCCAAAGAAAAAGAACACTAACTTATTACGAGCGGGTTTCGGTGGAAATCAAAATACAATGCCGCACGTAAATCAAAATAATCGATCCGTCGCGAATCAGCTCGGAAATTCGTGACATGAACTTCGTATAGTCCCTGGCGTGATTCAAGATGGAAATGCGGATGAAGTTAATACCAATGCCGGTGCTCGATCGCAATTAGCGAATTCATTTTTTGAAGAAAGACGCTTACTGACCGATAGAGCTGATATTCATAGAACCGCGTTTTGATTAGTATTGTCAATATTGATATTGTCTTCAGTGTTGTTAGTTTTTATCTGTAGTTCAATTAATCTTATTTTAATGTGCTTATCAATAAAATTAGTTGGGTAGATATTATAGAATAATAGTTTTTTTTATCTAGTTTTAAATTTTCTGAGTGAAAAGAAACGTCTGCTAAAATAGTAGATTTAGATTATTTTAGTACTTCTCAGAGTAACGGATCAGAGTAACGGATCTGACATGGCATTCTGCATCCGGACGTGTAGCAATGGCGCGACCTAGAGCCCACTTTGTTGGAGGTAGATTTTCATGCAAGATGAGCACGAGATCATCGATCTTGATTGGCGGCATAGGCCTCTGCCACTTTGGACGAGTTTGAAGTTTTTGTAGGTATTCAGAGAACCATCTGGTCAGGAAATCTTCATATATCCGTCTGGTAAGCTGCCAGCGTTGTAGTCTATTTTGCTTAAGATCTATGAGAGATGGTTCTGGAACTGTGAAGATCGGAGGACCGATCAAGAAGTGACTCGGTGTCAACGGCATCAGATCACTCGGATCATCACTCTGAGCCTGTAGCGGACGTGAGTTCAAGCAAGCTTCCACCTGTATGAGGAAAGCTGTCATTTCCTCAAAAGTCAGAGTAGTATCTCCCACTACTCGACGAAGATGATGTTTCACAGAGCGGACAGCTGCTTCTCAAAGTCCTCCGAAGTATGGGGCGGCTGGAGGGTTGAAACGCCACGTAGTTCCGTTGTCAGCAAGATAACGACTGATGGTCGCTGAGATAGCAGAGGCCTCATCAAAAAGTGTGCGGAGCTGTTTATCAGTTCCCACAAAATTAGTACCGCAGACGCTGTACAGAAAGGTGCTTATCCCACATCGAGAAGCAAATCGTTTATAAGCGGCTATGAAACCATCAGCGGTATAATCCGAGCACGCCTTCAAATGGACTGCTCTCGTAGCGAAACAGACAAAAACTACAATTTAGCCTTTGTAGGACTTGTGGCCTCGACCTTTTGTAGTTCGCATCCAAATAGGACCAGCGTAATCCAGACCGCTTATAACAAAGGGTCTAGACGGTCGAGAAACTCTATGAGTAGGAAGTTGACCCATAAATTGAATGCATGTGGTTGCACGATGTCGAGCGCAAGTAACGCAACGACGTATATAAGGACATCGCTCGTCGAAGTCCAAAACAGCATGTTTCAAACGACTTCCCAGTCGTAATAAGCCGTCAGAGTCTAAAAACGGCAGCAAACGAAGCAAATGACTTTTTGTAGTAACTGGGAGTTGTTTGCGAAGCAACTTAAGCTCTCGAAAAAGTGTCAGCGTTGTTCATACCCAATCAGACGGGATCAAGTACGTTTCAAAACGTCTGGGTTAAGCTTATATGGAGGAAAGTCAATGAATTTATTTTGCAACCAGTCGATGAATCTTAGACAAAGAACAGTAATGCGAAGTAGTTTCTTAAAGGTCGAGTATCGACCCAACAGGGACCACGGTGGATCAAGTTCAGCCATTGCAGCATGGACAACGGTCCTTTCCTCTCTGTTAATGCTCGGATCTATCGAGCTAATAGAAGATGGCCAAAGAGTGGGTGATTGCGATAACCAAGGTGGACCAGTCCACCAGAGAGGATGGCTCTCCAAATGTAAAGGAGAAATGCCTCGAGACGCACAATCAGCTGGATTGTCGGTTCGTGGAACATGATGACAGATAGCGTCAGGCAAGACAGTCTGTATTCCCAAGACCCGATTCGAAATATATGTCATCCATCGTAGAGGATGACCACGGGTCCAATCGAGAGTATTTGCCGAATCAGAACATAGATAATTCGGCACAGTAGTGGGAAGATTTAAAACCGAGCGAAGATGAACTACCAGCCGAACAAGCAGAACAGCTGCACAAAGCTCTAAACGAGACAAAGATGTCTCCTTAAGGCGAGCAACCTTAGTCTTGGCTATAACGAGCGAGACTCGTATCTCATCTGAAGGAGTTAGGATCCTCAGATAGACAACCGCACCGATAGCCTTCTCCGACGCATCTCCAAAGCCGTGAAGTTCGCAGCCAGACACGTCCGAAGAACATCCAAACCAACGAGGGATGCTGAGAGATGACAGTTCAGGCAGATCAGGGCGGCCAAAGAGGCGAGCTATCTCGGGGAAAACGCTCCTTCTTGTTGGTATCCCAGACTCCTCAGGAATTTGAACCTGAAACTTAAAACAGTCCGAAATAGGTTGCCAAAGAATCCCGAGAGCCCTGTGGGTTGGTTCTTAAGTAAATTCATAAGAAGATGCATTTTCTTTGCAATTTTCCAGGACTCCTTGTAGAACATCCTCGCAGTTCGACAACCATCTCTTCAAGATGTAACCGCCTGCCTTGAGAAGCAGACTCGCTTGGCAGCGTTTCTCCATGGATGTAGCGATGTCGTAGGCTCTGGAGAGTACATCGTCCACATAAATTTCGTTCTTTAGAATATCCATGGCCAAAGGAAAGTTGATTCCTTCGTCCTCTGTCAGTTGATGTAAAGTACGGATCGGCAAGTAAGGAGACGAAGCAAATCCGAAAGTTGCGGTATTCAAGTATGACGTCTGGAAGTTCTTTTTGAAGTTTGGGCCCCGAGTGCAGTAGCTTATTTAGAGAAATACCCAAATCAGTTCGCTGAGAAGCATTGAAAATCGGTCTCAATTTTTTACTAGAACTATTTTGCTTGATAACGCAGTGGTGCGGTGAAAAATAACCCTGAGTAGGTTGTAGCTTATCAGGATTAGACACTAAGTCCGATCATTGATTTGAAGTTGAACAATGTAGCAGCCATCTTCGAAACTCTGATAAGTGGAGAGACAAAGTTTCTCACACCCCTCCGCATGAAGGTTGAACTTAGAAGATACAAATCGACGCAACAGGTCTAGCAATTCTTGATTTATCGTACATTGCTGCCCAACAATCTGTCGAGTAGACGAAGAAGGTTCCTCAGGAAACAGATCGGACAAGATCCTGCCCAACGAAGTTTTCTGAGCCGTAGGCATACCCAAAGGACCACTTCGGATTCCTTCCTTAATGGCGTATGAGTAAACCTATGCACCTAAAATCATGTCAATGGAACCACCCCGATCGACAAGTGGATCCGCCAATGCCAGTCCCTGAATGTGGAGCCAATGATCCGTAGACATATCACGAGGGGGTACATAAGACGTAAGCTTCAGTAAAACAATACAGCCTACATAAAAACTAGCCTCAGGATTAACACATGGCGTCACCCTAACATTTATCACACCTCGAGAGGCTTTTGTGCGATGGTCGTCGACGCCCCCCCCCCCCACTGTGACGATGTCATGAAGCCATCTGATCCTTCAGTGGAAACGATTGCTGTAGCTAGAAGCACGGGCTCATCTAGTCATGAAGGAGCTTTAGCAACATGCAAATTTACAGAAGACGTAGCAGGTGGGAACGCGAAGCTATTTACATTTAAATTAGACGTGGTAGGCACAGCTGTAGTGCCAGATTCACTTCCTGGAGCGTTATTAGAAGACCGATGTAGCATGGTATGATGTTGACCAGAGCAAGTTTGACAAGGCTTGGGTGAAACACACTCTCAAATCATGTGCTTTCCCAATAAATTAAAACACAACTCACACTTACGAATTAGTTCTCGTCGCTGATCAGGAGTCTTGGATCTGAAAAGACTACAAAACAAAACAAAGTGCTTACCAGGGCATAGCGGACAACCACCCTCTTTTAGTCCGGCACCATGTGCTTGTGTGTGAAAACCCTTCTTACCCGATTGGACACCTGTCATTTAAATTTACTTTCGGTAGACGAATGCTTGAATTGAGAACCTTACCCAACCTCAAGTGACTCCAAAGCATTCACTTGTAAAACTAAAAATGTCCTTAAAGTCTCGAACGAAGGATTAGTACGAAGTCCCAAAACATGCTCCTTAGTGACAGGTTCTATCCCACAAAGTTTCCCTAAATACGCAGGGCTCGGAATTGCTAAAGCTTGAACAAATAGTAAAATAGTAACCATACTTTTCTCAAAAAAGTAACCGTAAAGTAACAATAATTTGGCAAAAAGTAACCAAAAAGCAAGATTTTCTACAAAAAAATACGAAGTTTCCACTAAAATTATGAACCTTAAACAAAAAAATGAATGTTTAAGAAAGTAGTTCAACTTTTAATAAAATGGCTGAATTTTTTTACTAAAAAAATGAATTCTTAACGAAAAATGTAATAGTTGATATAATAACCTAGAAAGATTTTAATTTAATATAAAAAAATAGTAGCATTCGTTCAAAGAATACGATTTTTCAACAAAATAGGTTCTTTTTCAATTAAATTGTTCAGTTTTTAAAACAAAAAGACCAATTGATACAAAACAGTTGAATTTGCATCCAGTCAATATGGATTTTTATCAAAAAAGTTATCTTGCAACCAAATAATTGAGTTTTCTACTAAAATAGGGGAATTTTCAACCAAAAAAAAAAGATTAATTTTGAACAAAATAACTATATTTGTAACCAAAACGGTGAATTTTCAAATAAAATTATGTATTTTTGAACAAAAGGGTGATTTTTCAACAAGAAGATTTTTGAACAAAAAAAAAGATTTAAATTTTGAATGAAGAACTAGTAACACTGTAAAAACTATGCTTCCATTTTAATTGAGCATCATGTTTTTATCGTCCTGTTATGTATAATAGTAAATCGTTTTGTTTTGAAGCCATCGTTCATACTATTTTACGTTGCTAACTTCAGATTGAAAAGTGGTACGTACTAGCGAACTAAAATAATGCACAGGAAGTATTGTTTTAATTGCTTGCAACTTCCTGCTTAAAAGAAGCATAAAACATTTGAAACATAAAAAAATTTGATTTTACTTCGGTCCTGTTTTGATCCAAAAAAGTTGTACTAAAACGTCGTTTAGTGTCATCAAAATAAAGTGGCAATAGAATAGTGCCACCCGAGACTATATTTTTAAAGGAATTTTTCAATACCGAAAACTATATTTGAAATTATAATTTTTTTTACAGTGAATTTTAGCTTAATTGTAATTTTTATCAGGATTCATAATGATTCAATCGATAGTCCTTTTTATACATTTTACATATGAACTAATTATTATTTTATTGTTATTCTCTCATTTTCCCGGCTCTAAAGTCTGAAATTTACTGGAAAAATTTGAAGTTTTACATTTTTCACAAGTTCCCTAAAAATGTCATTGATCAAAAGTGCCGTGTTTCGAATCTTTCAAACTGAAAGTTTCCGCTTGAAACTTTTAACGGCACATTGCTAATGGAACCTGATAGGAGAGTGAACTTACACGCGTTTTTAAATAATACAATTAATGAATTTATTCATTTCGTCATTTCAGTCCAAAAATGTAGCCAAAAGTAACCTTTTCATAAAATAAGTAACTTTTTAGTACCCATGGATCAAAAAAGTAACTAAGTTACTATAAAGAAACCCATTCCAAACTCTAAAAATACGCGTTGATGAGGGCCCGTTCACTATCTTAGCGATCCATAAGTGTTGTCAATGCTCGCTCCAGGTTGTCAACAGTGACACTTATATTGACAAACAGCTCAGCAGGCTCAGCTGGCAAACCTGCCTTCAAGTAATGCAGTTTCTGGACTGACGGCAGAGTAGCGTCATTATTTACCATCGAACAAAACATATCCCGACAGGCATGCCATGCAGTGAAATCATCGAAAAACTTGGGTAATTTCAGTTGTGGAAAGATCTTTTTCACTAGTGTTAAAGGAGCATCATTAGTAGCGGAAGGGGAACCTTTGGAAGAGGAATAGGCACCAAGTGCGTCCAACTCGTCCTGTATGTACACTTTCGCAGCAACATATTTTTCTCCCCTTTAGCAAACAAATCTTGCGCTATGGATCGGTTGAATTGTCCTCACTCACAGTGAGGAGCTGATCATGATCTGTACCAAACTTGGACCACTTCTTTTTCAAGTTTTCCAAGTGCACGCTGATGAAGTTCTCGGAAAGGTTCGTTTTACCGGATTTTTTCAAATTGGAAACTGCATTGCAGATGAGTTCGTAAATCCCATACTGGTGAGCAATAGAATACTTAACGCTCATTTTGATACGGCACTACAGTCAATAAACTTAAATTTTTTTTTGAATAAAATCGGAACACGTTAAGAAGTCAAAGAGAAACACAACCCTATATTTATGACAGCGGAGCACTATACAGTTTAGGAATGAAGGTGTCGAATGTTACGAAGCACAGCGCTGCAAAGTGTCAGCTGTTCAAAAGACTTCAAACACTTACGTCAGGTATAGATCGCCGAAAATTGCCTTCACGACACTATCACCGTGTGATTTCGCAACAAGATACTCGAAATCCGCCACATTTATTTTTTCACAGAACCGCCTTTGCGCTGCACCTTTAGAACACCTCACAGTATTAGTCACTTTAATCCTGCAAAGAACATCATAATCCACTAGCTGAAGCGCTTATCCGGCTCTAAGGACCAATAATTATGGAAAAAGCACTTAAAGAACAACAATGCACATGCAGAATTTTAAGTTTGTTGGTAAAAAAGTCACTGAGTCATAATAATTAGTTCATGAGCACCAAAAACGTATAATTTATTGAAAAAGAGTCAAAGTGTTTGCCTTCTAGCAAAGGCTACGTAAGTTTTACTATTAATTTAAGGAAGACGAGTAAGATTCGAAGTTCGCAACGTTCGACACTGATCCTGACCACCTCAATCCGTCCGGTGAGGAGAGAAGATAACAGGGTAGAAAAGGCAAGGTAGACACCTATGTGAACGCAAGAAAGAGAAAATAACACTCACGCAGCACAGTCATACGATACAAACACAATAGCGAAAACCGACATGAATTATCCGGAACAGTAACATTATTAATATTAACCAGCATAAAAATCAATACTTATTTTATTAATTGATAAACTGGAGAACTTTTTTGTTTAAATTCTAAATTTCGAAACAAATTAATAGACATAACTTTGACTAGCTTTTCCAGTAGCCGAAATGCTTTAATTTAATTTATACAAAAATTTTAGAAATGATTAAGCATTTTTCAAATTCATATTCGTGTTGGTTTTAACCCATTTTCAACTTTTGTTCAGTATAAAAACCTGTAAGTTATTGTAAAAATCTTACGAATTTTCGTTTACAAGTTCTTTCACATAGATAGACTTGCCTTGACTTGACTTTTGACAACTTCTTGACCTTTCTGGCATGGTCCACTGTGCAGTGTAGGAAAAGCGGTGAATTCAAAATGCACGTATTCAAAATAGACAGAGATGTATTTCGGTTTGGTTACTTTAGTTCGTTAATTCAAATAGGCACAGAAAAAAACCATTTTGATCTAAGATGCGAGTAAATATCGAGCACCGCATAGGTTATGATAATGTAAATCTCAAAGTATTTCTCTTAGGCACTTACAAATAATAATTTTTGGAAAAGATTTTTTATTAAAACGCCTTTTGATTCACTAACAAGGTGTGATAAATCCGATTTAGTACCGTCTTCATAGTTTCACATCAGCGCTCCGCGCGAAAATTCGACTCATTTTAGTAAAAAATACCAAAATAAAATACACTCCGCAGCTATCTTGCTTTCAGTTTAACGTTCAGAAACGAGAGGTCATTTGAAGGAGAAAATGTTCTTTTTTGAGGTTTTATTACTTTCGTTCGTGAAACCAGTTGAAAGTTTGAAGAACATCAGACATCCTGTGAGGGTGGCGAGACATCCTGCTGACCCCCTAGTCTGGCGAACGTGTAAGTCGTAAAATCCTAGAAAGCTCACTTTTTTCTATTGGTTTGGGGCGTTTGGAATGCGAGAAACTCTCAACTTTGAAATCGTGATCGGGCAATTTGAAATTTTCGGTTTTTTCCCGACCACATTTTTTCCCCCAATAAATTTAAAGATGTTTTTTTTGTAATTTGATCGTTAATATTATTATTATCCTCGAGATCAGATGTCTTCGCACAATTTTCTCCAAACTTTTTTGTATCAACTTTGAAAAATGTTTATTTTATTAGACTTTATTTGAATTTGAAGAAAACATTTAAATTTGCAAATTTTTGCATTATGTTCTTAAAGAATTGACAAAATGCTTTCATTCTGGCTTCTTTTGTAAAGAATTCTGATAGATCTCAACCTATTTAAGGGACACATTTTAAATTTCATACAATTAACATTAAAAAAACTTGAGCAATCATCCAAAAAATTTGATGGTATCATATACGACACTTGAAGCAATCAGACCCCCCCCCCCCACCTCTCTCTCTGATTGTCGACTATACAATAACAAGAAGTTAAAGTAGAAAAAAGTAGATTTTGCGATGGAAGAAAAAAATTTCCTATCCTAAATAAGATTCCAAATGTTTTCCTGATTTCCCGGTCCGCTAGACACCTTATTTATGTCTTAATATTATGAACATTATTAATCAATGTTTATTACTTTATAAACCGTTAATTGACAAATTCTTAGAAACAATCCAATAAATTACACAGGCACACAAAAAAAAAGTTTGCGGAGCCAAAAAACGACCTATAGCAGGGTTGCACGGTTACGCGTAACTCGAAGTATTATAAGTATAATACGTATTTTACGTATTACACGTAAAAAATGTAAAAAACGAAAAAAATGGCGGACTTGAAAGGTGGGTGGCAGTGGCAGGTGAGGGAAAAGAACATAATATAATCTCACTTATTCTGGAATGCATTAATTGTGAGATTAAATGAATTATTTTTTATAAAATTAAAAAAAATGAGTAAGTCAAAAGATTGCACCCGGGGCAAAAAGAATTTTTTTTGTCATTTTCCCTCTTTAAAATAAAATGTAACTCCTCCCAAAAGGAATTTTTGGGTCTGTCACCTCTGAACATTTTTAAAAAAAATTAAGAAGCTTTCAAGCAAGTCAGTCAGTGTCTTTGGTGTATTAACGAATGAGGTTATGTTTATGTTCTACGTAAGCGCAGTCGCTATCTTAAAAACGTAAATTAAATGTAAAAAACTAGGGACGCAAATTACGTAGGTAATTTACATGTAAAAAACTACGTGAATTACCTGAGGTATATTACGTACGCAACCCTGCCTATAAGGCATTGTGGTATTAATCTAGCACAGTCATAGACCGTAATTACTTAACATAAATGGCAACGTGATAGGGATAAAGACAATTTTCACCTGACAGGTTCGACTTACGAAGGCGAACGTAAAAATGCGTGCCTTACAGGTCTGAGTGGAAGAGGTGAGCGGTGGCGACCTGGCAAAGGTACCAATTTTTATGGTTCATTGATGTGACTTAGATGAGCTTGAAAATTTGTGTACATGTAGAAGATGACATATAAATAGCACCTGCGATTTGTGAGGCACTTTATCTGCATGCGAAAGTGCTGTAAGGCACCTTCAAAGTTACCGGAAATTCAGGTAAAATTTCTTGATATTGATTTTACAGGAAAAAGTTTCAAACAAAAATTGGACTACTCCGAAAAATGAATATTTTCATTCTTATATAATTTTTCGATAAAATTGATACATTTAGAGAAAACATCGATTAAAGAAATACCAGAATATTCAAAAGCTGTTTTTCTTTACAGCAAGTCATTTTTTTGAAAATTGTCAAGAGAGAAAAGATACTCCCCTGCAGGTGTACTTCCCTGCCGATGAAACGGCATTAGCGAACGGCACTCAGCCGCCAGTGCCGTTTGAGTGCCTGTTTTGTCCGATTTCGGCACCTAAACGGCACTGAGAGTGATGCGACGGTCATATAATGGTCCTATTGTATTCGTCACGTACCGGTTCCTGCACAGGAACCGTCAAGATTACCTGTACAGGTTCGTGTGCAGTTTCGTGTACAGGAACATGTGCAGGATCCTTCGAGGTTCCTGTACAGGAATTTTCAGCTGGGCGTTATTTGAATGATATTAGGATATTAGTTTTAAAAATAAAGATAAGTTTGCTATTTGAGATGTAAGTAACATTCAAAATCTATACAGTCATACTAGATTAACTAAAAAATAACAAAAGAATCACTAGATATTAATTTGATTTTGAAAATTCAATATAAGTATACAGTCTTGCAAGTATATAAATGAACACCCATAAATGCCCTCACCAGCTATAAGAACTTTCCAAATTAATTCGTTGTACATATATTACATTTTAGTTGCAAAGCAATCTAATTTGATAATGCCGTCTAACGTACTTAAGATCTTAAATTTTGCTGTTTGTATCGCCTACAAGTATTCAAGCTAATTAAGTTCAGTAAGGATGCAGAGGAGGTGGTGGTGCGGAGGAGGAGGAGGAGGTAGATAAGGAGATATTGAGAGATTATAAACATTAAATGAACTGTTAGAATCCTAAATCTTGTGTCGCGCCTCCTTATTATTTTGAAATAACTAATATGATTCCATGTGGGCGGAGTGAAGAAAGACACATGTGGGGCAAAATTTCTCAAGTCTACTAGCCAAAAAATTGTCCTCGATCTTCTTAAAAGTCCACTGAATTGTAGACATAGTGGACCTATTTTAGTTCCGTAAAGGGGAGACCTCTAGTGACTGTTTGTCATAATACAGGGGCTCGAATTTTCATGCTTTTACCACGCACACCAATACTGAATCAACAATAAGTTCTACTGAAGTGATCCAATTTAACTCTCCTATAAAGGTTATGGAAACGTTTTTCATCAGGTTTACGACGAAAAACATGTTTTTTTTTCATAAAAAATGTATTTTTTTATTTTAATCTTATTTTTGCGTTTTTCTTCATGAGAAACTGCACATTTTTTCCGACAATTTTTGAAAAAGAAAGCTTGTTTCAATCCCATAAGAATGATCTATTAACGAAAATGAGGTTAAAAAAATTAGTGGAGATATATGACATTCCTTGCGCAGATTTGCCGCGTCGCAGCGTATCTAGACATTTTAGACGTGCCAACGTGTTTATTGGGGACTGTTGAATAAACATTTGTTATATTTGACTAAACATTTCCGCTGACCCGTGTGAAATTTTTTTCATGGCGCTAGCTGGGCCTAAAATAGGAAAAAATTGGCCCCAAATTGGGGATTTAAACAGGACCCAACCACAAATGAAACGCCTACTCCGGCCAGAGCCTAACTTACCGACCGACTTGGCCTCAACTCACTTTTATGAATTTATATGTAGGTAGGAGAAGGACAGCACATAATAAAATTGACCCTCTGATATGATTAAGTTCACACTCCGAGATAATCAAGCTAAAATTCCTGAGATAATCAGGTTTAAACTCCAGGATGGTCAACTTTACACTCTGGGATAGTGAAGCTAACCACTCTGAAATGTATACAAAAATTCGGAAAAAATCATATCTTTCTTCGAAATGCTCGGTTCTCAAATTTTCTTTCACTTATCACTTGTATTTGATGTCAGGCAATAGCAAAAAAAGATTCATACTGATATCTTTTGAAGAAGACTGCGTTTTATCCTTACACGTCTTCTTAAATGTACGAAAAATGGCGTGGGTGTATAAAACACGCAGTCTTCGACAAGAATACAGAAATTAAATATTTTATTTATTTCTTAGACATCGAGTAAAAGGAATTAGTAAAAGAAAATTTGAGAACCGGACGTTTAGAGGAAAGTTAGAACTTTTTCTGCCTTTTTCCGTATAGATTTTTGAGTGCGCGGGAGGACAAAACGCAGTCTTTCGATAAGGATATTAGGATGATACTTTTTCTATTATTGCCCGACATCCAGTACAAGTAATTAGCGAAATTAAATTCGAGAACCAAACGTGCATTGGGATCGATCTTTTTTTGTATTGTCTGATATCAAATCAAAGTATTCAATTAAAGAAAATCCGCGAACAGAGGGTTTAGTGGAATTATTAAAAATTATATATATTCATTTATAAACCTTGAAAACTTCAGCGACATGTACAACTTTGCAAAACTCTCGAACAATATATCTATTGTCAGAGTATCGATCGACCTTTACTAAAGGATAAAGGTCATCGAAAAATGAAAATGCACAGTGGCTTGTTACATGATTGTTGGAAGCGAGCCAGAAAGGGCTGCCGACTGATCTTTTAGCTTTTTAGTAATAATTTTCTCTCATGTTTAAAACTCGAAAGACGCAAGACTGAAGACGTGGGGGACATTTTTCAGCAAGCTGGCATTATTTTAGGTCTCAGCCAGATTCTATTTTTGGACAACATTCTATGTCCGCGGGTTATACATCCACAGGGATTTAGAAAAATAAAATTATTGGCAGATTCGATTATTTGGACCACAGCAGTTCAATTTTGGGTAAAAAAGGGGATTTTTTTCTCGGAAAAAGTGTGATTGAAAGGGCATTTTAGTTATTAATACAAACTTTTTATATCATAAGCGTATTTCGTGAATATTTAAGTGACTTCTAAGAGTGGCGCCTTTTCTTTAGCAAGTTTTCTATAAACATTCTTGTGCTAAACAACATTTTTTTTAGATAGCTTCGAAAAATCTTTTGAGCGTTTCAGCACTTTCTACTGATAAAATACATTAGAAAAAGATTAAAAAAGATCAAAAATTGAAAATTCAATAAACAACAGATTTGAAAAAGGTTCATGTTTGACTTTGAAAAAATGTATTTTTATTATCAATTTTTTCATTCATTTTTTTCATTTCAAGAATTTCAGTTCATTCTATTTGGTTGAAAAGTCTATACTATTATATTATTGATTGAGAATTCATATTATTTGGTTGAAAATTTAATTGCTTTGTTGAAAATTCAACAATTTTGTTAGAAAGTCATCATTTTTTGTTGAAAATTCAATTGTATTGTAGAAAATTCGTTTTTTTGGCATTGTAGTTTCCACACTTTGGTTGACATTTTTCTTTTCTTTCTTGAGTGAAAAATCTTTTTTGATTGAAAAATCGACTATTTTGTTGAAAATTCGCCTTTTTTGCTGAAAAATATCTTTTGGTTGAAAGATCAACAATTTTGGTAAAAATCCATCCTATTTGGTTGAAATTCAACTGCTTTGTACAAATATCCTCTTTTTTGTTTTAAAAATTAATTTTTTATTCAAAACTTTTTGTAACTACTTTGTTGAAAATTCGTCTTTTTGGCTTGAAAATTCAACAATTTGATTGTAATTTTTTAAATTCTTGACTGAAAAATCTTTTTTGGTTGAAAAATCAACAATTTTGTTGAAAATCCGTCTTTTTGGATAATTTCAACTTTTTTTATTTAAAATTGAAATATTTTTCGGTTAAAACATCAACTATTACCTTTTTCGTTGAAAATGCATCTTTCATGGTTGAAAATTTTATTAGTTAATTGAAAATTGAATTATTTTGTTGAAAAATCAACAATTTTGTTCAAAAATTCTTCCTTTTTGGTTGAAGATTCATCATCTTAGTTGAAAATTCATCTCTGTGGTTGTAAATGTAACTATTTTGTTGAAAATTCGTCTTTTTTGGGTGAAAATTTAACTGTTAAAATAATTTTTTTTTGTCTAAAAAATCTGTTTTGACTGAAAAATCAATATCATCTTAAAAATTCGTAGTTTTGGCTTGAAAATTTATTCTTTTGGTTGAAGATTCATTATTTTAGTTTAAAATGTATCTCTTTGGTTGAAAATTCGACTTTTTGGGTTGAAAATAACTTTTTTACAAAAATTCGTCTTTGTGGCTTGAAAATTAATAAATTTGATTAAAATCTTTTTTCTTTCTTGACTGAAATATCTACTTTGACTGAAAAATCAATTATTATATTGAAAATTCATCGTTTTGTCTTGTAAATTTATTATTTTGATTGAAGATTCATAATTTTAGTTGAAAATTCGTCTTTTTTGGGTAAAAATTTAACTATTTTGTAGAAAATTCGTCTTTTTGTCTTGAAAATTCAACAATCTAGTTAATATTTTTTTTCTTTCTAGACTGAAAAATCTTTTTTAATTGAAAAATCCACTATTTTGTTACAAATTCGTATTTTTTCATGAAAATTCATTTTCTGGCCGAAGATTCCTCTTTTAGTTGAAAATTTATCTCTTTAGTTGAAAATTCGACTTTTTGGGTTGAAAATAACTTTTTTTCGAAAATTCGTCTTTATGGCTTCAAATTTAAAAATTTGGTTAAAATCTTTTTTCTTCCTTGACTAAAAAAATCTTTCTTGACTGAAAAATCAATTATTATATTGAAAATTCGTAGTTTTTGCTGGCAAATTTATTCTGTTGGTTGAAGATTCATCACTTTAGTTTAAAATTTATCTCTTTGGTTGAAAATTTAACTTTTTGGGTTGTAAATAACTTTTTTCCAAAAATTCGTCTTTATGGCTTGAAAATTAAAAAATTTGGTTAAAATTTTTCTCTTTCTTGACTGAAAAATAAATTTTTATGTTGAAAATTCGTCGTTTTGGTTTATAAATTTATTTTTTTGATTGAAGATTCATCATTTTAGTTGAAACTTGGTATTTTTTGGTAGAAAATTAATATTCTTGATTGAGGGTAGAAATTGGGTAAAAATTGTAGATTTTAGATGGCTAAGAGGATTTTTTTAATTTAAGGGGGAAAAGGGACGGACTTCAAGTTCAATTCTTCAAAACTAAAATTTAAATATTTAAATATTCCTAATTTCCAAAATATGAATATTGAAAAGTCCACATTTCTAATTAGGTATCATTAAAATTAAAAAACTGAGGCCTCAAAATCCCAAACTTTCAGAATTTAATTTTAAAGCATTTTAAATCAAACTTGTTCGAAATTGCATAACTCTACGCAATACCAAGTGACATTTAAAGTAATTGGACAGATTTTTCTGCTAAGGAGTAAAACATCCCAGTCAAAGAGTTATAAATTGACTGTCATCCCCCAGTTTCCTAAATTAAAAAGTTTTTACAGCCTCTTCGTAAGTTCCTTAATTGAAATTAAAATATTGCATTTTATTTTTAATTACATAAAGAATTTAATCCCATTAACGTCCATTCCGGTTCATTAAGTTAAAAAGGTTTTTATAGACTTAAGAGACTTTTCTCTAATTAAAATTACTTACCGCCATTTTCATGCCCCATTTTCTCTTTAAATTTACATATTATAATTTTTAAACTCTCACAAAATATTTATAATTTTTGTATACTCATTTGTTTATGTCTCCCAACCACTAAAGTACAAAATAAAAAAAAGTTTTCTTGTAATTTGGAATAGAGCTTAATCAATGGAATTGAGAGCAACCTTTTTGTACTTTAATAAATCAATTACCTGCCGAAGATCTGCAATTACTTGCATATCGTTTTGTAATCACAATACGATTGCTGTGGCATGATGATCAATACATAGTATCACTGTTTCAAGAATCGTGTCAGATAACAATTTGTGGAATATTTTATGAGTTATTTCACTCTAGGTTTCAGCTTTAGCCTCTTCTTTTTATCGACAAAATGTAATGAGCTTTTTATAGACCTAACAACGACATATAAATGATATTGTACTTTCCATTCTAAGACAAAACGATTCATAAAGGCTGGTACTCCTTGGTACAAGGAAATATTAATAACCCGATTTTATTTATTCTGAAAATTTTTCTGATCTAAAAAATCCCTACTTTCTCTTTTTTTAGTCGCCATCACAACATTTTTTTTAGGGTGCAATTGCAATTTTTTTTTAATGATTACCCCTATTTTTTCTACAACTCATCATCAATCGCGCGCTACGGAAACATGTAGTTTCTCGATTTGAGCGGCAAAATAAAAATGTCAAATAACTATTTATTTTTAGCTTTATTTTTTTATTTGTTTTAAAGGTTATATTTGAGAAAATTAGAAAAGATGTTTGAAAATCAGTTCATCAGTTAATCTTTAACCGCAAATTGTTCTATTTTCAACCAAAAACGATGAATTCATAACAAAAAAGTCAGCAAAATAGTGGAATTTTCAATAAAAAAAATGAATTTTCAACCAAGAATATTAATAACCTAAAAAAGGCACATTTCAACAAAATGGTTACATTTTAAACCGAACAGATGAATTTTGAACTAAAATTATGAATCTTCAACCAAAAAAATGAATGATTAGCAAAGTAGTTGAATTTAACCAAAAAGATAAATCCTCAACGAAAAATATAACAGTTGATAATTGAACAAAAAAATATAAAAAATTTTTAATCAAAAAGATTTGAACTGATCCAAAAAGACGAATTTTCAATAAAATAGTTGAATCCATAGCGCAAAAAAAAAATTAATTTGAAACCAAACATTTGTAATTTTAATAAAAAAGATGAACTTTCTACCAAGAGATGAATCTTCAATCAAAAAAGATTTTTATGTCCAGAAATTAAGAAAATTTGGGTATACTTCCGAAAAGGTCACCCAAGAATATTGATTTGATACTTGGCCTAGGGGTTCCTTTTAGACCCTAGTTGAACACACTAAAAGGATTTTTGGCCCAGATCAATATAAATTAAGTTATTAATAATTTTGTCTTTTTCTAAAAATTAGTTTTTTTCAAAATATCGAAAAATATTGATTTTAGGAAAAAATGTTGTTCACAAAAGTTGTAGATCTCGTCGAAACACATATTTTTTATATTTATACTTCTTTTCTAAATTAATATTTTTCGAAAAAAATGACAAAAATGCATTTTCAGATTTTTTGGTAAAAAAATAATTAAAAAAAAGGTCAAAATTATTAATAACATTAATGATATTGATCTGCGCCAAAAATAATTTTAGTTCCTTTAACTAGAGTCTAAAAGGAACCCCTATGCCAAGTATCAAGTCAATATTTTTGGGTGACCTTTTCGGAAGTATATCCGAAAATTTTAGGCTAATTATAATTTGAAGGGAAAAATCATTTTTAATACAAAATAAAAATTTCTAATAACTATTTTTCAAGTTTTTTTGTTTATTTTCTTTAAAGTTATATAAATATAATTTTTCCAGGTTTCTTTAAAAAAATTGAAAAAGATTTTTGAACATTTCAAATATGTCGACACAGTATTTAGAAAATTTATAAGGATTTTTTTTTATTTTACAGGATTTTACCAAATTTTAGGAAAAATTTGAGTTTGAAAGATATTTAGGACTTTTTGAAGATTGGAACAAATTTAACGATAGTTTATACATTTTTCAATGTTTTAAAATCGTTTTAAATAAAATAAAATAAAGTACTTTATTAGATTTAACAGAAAACATTAAATTTTGTATTTCAAAGTGTTTGAGACCTTTTTTCCATTAATTATTACTATTGAAATATTGAATGTATTATTTACATAACATAAATATTTCAACAACAAAAAGTTTTAATTTTAAATAAAAAAATATTTTAGTTCATCCGAAAAAATACAATTTTTCAATAAAATAGCTGAATCCTAAACCAAAAAAAAATAATGTTTACCAATTGCATTTTTAACCAAAGAAGATTACATTTTTCCAAAAAAAAACAGCAGTTCAATTTTTCACACGAAAATATGAATTTTCAATGAAATAGATCAATTTTCTACCAAAAAGACGAATTTTCAACGAAATAGTGACATTGTCAACCGAATAGATGAATTTCCAAACCAAAAAGACGAATTTTCAATCAAATAGTTCAATTTTTAACCAAAAAAGATTTTTCATTCAAAAAATATCACCCAAATTATAGTTTGAGCAGATATATGATTTTAAATAGAAAATAAAAATTTCGAATCAATACTTCTTTTTTAAATTTATTTCTTCATTTGTGTTTAAGTTTATAGATATATAATTTTCCTAAGATTCTTGAGAAAATTCAAAACGATTTTTGAAGATTTCAGATGTCGAAAAAATATATTTTGTTATTTTACAGGATTTTGCAAAAATTTAGGAAAAATTCGAGTCAGTTTAAAAGATATTTAGGACACGAATTATTCTTAACATTTTTAAACATCTTTAAAGGTTAAAACACTTCCCTTAAATCTTCCAGATTTTTTTACATTTATAGAAATCTTATAAAATGTTTTGAAATCTTTTTAAGTTTTCTTTAAAAATTAATTTATCAAAATAAAAAGTCAATAAAAATATTCTCATGAATCTCAAAAAAAGGTTTTTAATTTCTTGAAGCCTTTCAAACTTCTTAAAGAGCTTCGAAATTTCTTCGAAATCTTCCAAAATTTACATTTTGTTACAAATTCTTGGAAATTTTTAAAAATTTCAAATTATTTTTTTAACAATTTAAATATCTTTAAAAAATATTCAAAATTTTCCAACAAATTTCTTCAAATTCCGAAAAATTAAAAAAATGCCTTCAAACCTTCCAGATTCTGTTTTCACAATTTTGGAAACCTTTTGAAATGTTTAAAAATCTTTCTCAATATTCTCTTAAAATTGATTTTCCAAGATAAAAACCCAGTTTAAATTATCCCATGATTTTAAGAAAACTTTGTTATTATCTTGAGACCTTTCAAAATTCTTATTTCTAAATATTCAAAAATGTACATTTTTTTAACTATTTAAAAATATTTAAAAATTATTAATTAATTTTTAATCTTTTTAAATATATAAAACTTTTTGATTTTGCTAATTGAACAATTTTACCTTACATTTCTGATAAATCGGAAGTTTTCAGACTCTTCTTTAAACGAAAAAAAATGAAAGTTCCATCCAATCATGAACACAGGTTTTATGACAAAAATAGTTCCGAGCTAATTTCAAAATATTAATTGAAAAGTACATGCACTTTTTAATAATTGAATAACGGAAATAAATAATTTCCACGAACAAAATTTCCGATTGTGGGAAACTGAAAATATCCTATTTCCGTAATTTTTCAAACATCCCATACAATATACCTTTCAACAACAAATATTCAACTATCAATGCAAATTTCTCATTATGTAGAAAATTGGATCATTACATACGGTGTGTTTCCCGGATACTTAACATTGACCGAAATGACAGGAAATAACTTATTGCTGTAAAAAACCTTCGGACAAACAATAATTTAACAAATCGTTAAATTTTCTATTTAAGTGTACGGTTGCTAAATAAGAAAATTAAAATATCTTTGCATCGTCAGACTCTTCAATGTCAGTTTACAAAATGTTTACAAAAAAATAGAGAAATTCTGATTAGCGTATCAGAGATAATAAAATATTTGAACAATTTCTTCATGCATTAAGTTACTGAGAAACCGAGTAAAAACTTATTAAATAATAATGGCCATTTACGATCTGAAAATAAGCAGAATACCAGAATTTAATCAATCTCTCGACAGTTTAGGCAATAAATAAATTATCAAAAAATATATAATTGAAACACTCGTCACTGGATTAATCACCACTTTAGTTTTGTCTCGAGCTTGCTCATTCCGTACAAGTGTGATAAAAATAACTTATCTCGCTCGAAAGTTTAATTGAGATTAAATTCTTCAAGAAAATCAAAATTGAAAAGAAGATAAGCTTCTTATTTAGGATTTTTATAATTCATATTTTTCAACATTCCAGACCTCACACTCATGCCCATTCCAGGAAAATTCTGGACTTGTAGAAAACTTTTAAACTCGACATTTTTTGTATTATTTAATAATTTTTTTTCAAACGTGAAATTTAAATTTTTTATATTTCAAGTATGAATGTTTCAATTTATAGAATTGTTCATCTTTAAAAGTCGTTCACTTTTAAATGACTACATTTTTCAAATCTTCAATTCAAGATTTTTAAGTTTTGAAGAATGTATATTAAAAATTGTGTAAATTATAAGTTATTGTTCGGGCTGGGACTTATTTATATCAAAGTAATTCAATTTTTTGCATTTTAAATTTAAAATTGTTGAATTATTATGGCTTTGCATTTAAAATTGTACAATTTTGAACAACTTAAAGAAGGAAACATCAGGGTTCCTACAAAATCCCATTTTCGAAATTCCCTGAATTTCCATTACTTTTCCCTGACCAATTTTTCATTTTCTCTGACACCGTTCTAAATTTCTAAAATTTCAAGCAAAAAGAAAAGGAATTTTCAATAAAATAGTTAAATTTTCAAACAAACTAATGAATTTTCGATTAAAAAAAAAGAATTCTACAAAAAAGTGTAATAGTTGATATTTCCATCAAAAAATATTTTAATTTTCAATCAAAAACAGTTGAATTTAACCAAAAAAATAATTTTCAACAAATTAGTTGAAGCCTTATCCAAAACAGACTAATTTTCAAACAAAAAAGAGAAATTTTCAACAGAAAAAATAGAATTTTCAACCAAACAAAATTTTGTTAAGTAAAGAAAAAAATCTCAAACCAAAATGTTGAATTTTAAAGCCAAAAAGATGAATTTACTACAAAACTGTCAAGTTTTGAACCCAAAATATGGATTTTTATCACAAAAAAAATGGAATTTTCAACTAAAAAATACGAATTTTCGACCAAAATAATTGAATTTTCCACCCCAAAAAGACGAGTTTTAAACAACATAAATTTTCAAGCAAAACTCTGTCAGCAAAAAACGAATTTTCAAGAAAATAGTAAGATTTCCAACCAAAGAGATGAATTTGTAACAAAAATGATGAATCTTAAACTCAACAAATAAATATTTTCAATTATAAAAAAAGTGAGAAAAAAAACGTATTTTCAACGAAATAGTTCACAGTTCAACCAAAAAATACGAATTCTCAAGAAAATAGTTGAATTTTCAAGCAAAGATGGAATAGCTACATTTTGAATTAAAAAATTAATTTTCAACTAAAAAAATAATTTTTAACAAAATAACAAATATTTGCATTTTTAGCACAAAGAATGAATTTTCTACAAAAAAAGACCAATTTTCAACAAAATACATGAATTTTCAACTAAAAAATATAAATTGTTAACTAAAAATAGAATAGTTCACTTTTCAGTTAGAAAAATAAATTTTCAACTAAAGAGATTACTTTTCTGCCAAAAATTAAAAAAATTAATTTTCTATATAACCAAACAATTGAATTTTCAACCAATTAATTCAACTTGTGCCTAATAAAATTAATTTTTAACAAAAAAACTAATTTTTATCAAAGTTGTTTAAGTTTCAACCAAAGAAATGAATTTTCCACTAAAATTAATAATCATCGACAAAAAAATTAATTTTAAAGAAAGCAGTTCAAATTTCAATGAAAGAGTTGAATTTTCCAACTAAAAAGATTAGTTTTCAACAAAAAATGTAACAGGTGGTATTACAATCATCAAAATTTTATTTTAAATTGAAACTAGATGAATTTAACCAAAAAAGGTGAATTTTTAACAAAAAACTTAAATCCTTAACTAAAAAAGATTAAATTTCCAACCAGCAGTTGCATTTTTTAAAATTGATTTTCTTCAAAAAAAAAGAAGAATTTTCAACATAATAAATACATTTTCAAATGAATAATTAAAATTTTAAACAAGGGGATTAGTTTTCTACCATTAAAAACGAATTTTTAACCAAATATATGCATTTTCAACAAAATAGTTGAATATTCACCTAAATCAGATAAATTTTCAACTTCAAATATAATAGTTAAATTTTCAGTTCAAACAATTAATTTTCAACCGAAAATAAAGACAAAAAAATTAATTTTTAACCAAATAGTTGAATTTTTCACCCAAAAGATGCATTTTCTACTAATAAGACATATTTTCAACCAGATAAATAAATTTTTAACGAAATAGTTACATTTTGAACCAAATAGATGAATTTGTCACCAAGAAGATTAAAATTCTGTCAGGAAAAATTAAATTGAAAATTAAAACATTAAATTAATTAATTTTAAATAATTAATAATTAAATTAAATTAATTTTAATAATTAATTAAATTAAAATTATATTAAATTAAATATTAAATTACAAATTAGATTCTATCTTTTGGACAGAAAATGGAATAGTCAAATTTTAAGTTAAAAAAATTAATGTTCAATAAAAAAACAAATTTTCAATCAAAGAAATAAATTTTCTACCTAAAAGATAAATTTTCAACCAAGAAGATTAATCTTCTGCCCAAAAAGATAAATTTTTAACAAAATACATGTATTTTCAAACAAATATTTGAATTTTTAAAGGACTGAATCCATTTCAAATCAGGCAGGTTCTAATAAATTTCCAACCAAATAAAGGAATTTATTTTCAACCAAATAAATAAATTTTTAACGAAATAGTTAAATTTTGAACTAAACAGATGAATTTGTAACCAAGAAGATTAAAATACTATCAGGAAAGATAACTTTTGGACAAAAAATGGAATAGTCAAGTTTTAAGTTAAAAAAATTAATGGTCAATAAAAAAAACAATTTTCAATCAAAGAAATAAATTTTCTAACAAAAATATAAATTTTCAATCAAGAAGATCATTCTTCTACCAAAAAAGATTAATTTTTAACGAAATACATGTATTTTCAAACAAATATTTGAATTTTTAAAGGACTGAATCCATTTCAAATCAGGCAAGTTCTAACAGATAAAAATGTTCTACAAATTTATGCATATTTATATTTTGTACTTTAAAAAGCTTTAACCCTTTCAATTAAAAAATTGTACAGATGCAAATGCTTTCAATTTCATTCTTTTTAAAGAACACTTCAAACTTAAAAAATTTCTCAATGAAAAAATGTAGTTAGACAATAAAAATAATTTTAAGTCTCAGTTCTATTTATAAAAGAACATTAGTAAGATAGAAATTGATGATAAAGAACATTTTAAAGATACAAAATGTAATTATTAGGTTGGTCTTAATTACTTTTGTTTTTAGAGCCGAGTTAATATTTTAATAATTAGGAGGCGAAGTTCAACCTGAGTTATTTGTACTCTTCGATACAGTTTGTCCAGACTAAGAAGAGTGTTCAGGGCAAAGAAATACGATAAATCGACTTATGACCTCCGACTACGTAATTGAACATTGTCAGGACGTCATTAATTGATAACCCACCCGATCAAAGATGATGACGTTGGAAAACCATGGGGGGTCCAATAATTTCATGAGAAGAGTCAACTCTGTTGAAATTAAGGAAATATTTAATAGTAGAATTTACGCGCCGACTTTTATCAAACGTTTCTTCATTTAATTGTTCATTTTTAGTGCCAAATTTTCCTAAAATTTAATATTTCATTAAAAATTTTATTGAATTCTATCATTACGAATTCAAATTATCGTGCTTTAGTTACGCGGAGAACATTTGTGTGTTAAATTTTACACAACTTAGTTCGGTAAACGGAGGACATTACGGCATTATATTAAAATTTTACTTTCAGTCATGTAAAATGAAATAGGGTAATATTTGATGTGAAAATATGAATTATTAATATAAATTCATTATAATTAGTGTACCGGCTTCTCGCACGGTCAGCTCAGACTCGGTAGTTGGGCGTGTTTCGCAAATAAAGAGGGTTCAAAACATCAGTTACACAATAATCTTGTATCTAAAACAAATAGTACTTGTTATTCATTTAATTAAAATAAATTGAAATAATAATAAGCCAGGTTGAACAATCATTGCTTTACTATATTTCGAGTCTCGACATATTTTAAAGATTCTTAATCCTAAAATCAACCAAGACTCTGATAATAATAATCTCTACTGATTTAATATATAATCAATCTTAAATCCTAACCGTAAACTTGAAAACTAAGCTAACTTTCAAAAGTTAGGCTTCCCTACCCGGAACTCCATGCTAGGCAATTCCAAAACAAAACTGAAAATTCTCAATGTTAGTCCTAGGACCGAGCGAAACAAACCGTTAGTAATAGACAAACTCAAAATCACCACAAAATATTAAATAATCTAAACCTCTGAATCTCAACAATAATCCCAACAATCCACATCATAATATTCCAAACCTTGACATTTTTAGTTTTTAGAGAAATTACGCCTAGCTCGCCTAATCATACTGACTCTAAATTCAATCTAATGATTAGCAATCACGTGGCATCATCATCTCAATAAAATTGTTAACCTTAACATAGGTCAATAGTACAATCAGGTTTTGCCGAACGACTTTGCAAAAAACATGACTTAAATTATTCTGACAAAATCAATCCAAAAATAAGAAAGTAATAATCTCAACAAATTCCAATAACGCACTTGAAATTATACACAATTCTCGACACTCAAAGTTTCCGTAAATCTCAAACATGAAAAGGGGTGGGATAGGGGGAAAGTCCTTGAGTGGATGACATCTCTAAAGAATTCAAATTATGAGTCTTCGATACAACAAAATTGGGATACATCTTTTTGTCGTTAACGCACATTTGATGCAAAACTCGACTGGGGCTCAGTTCAATAATTTTACACCCTCTTAGGCCAACACATTAAATGGGAATCACTCATAATTAGAGATCAGGTTTCGGGATGAAACACAACTCAGGGCTCCATTACGTGGCTAAAATAGGACTATTCGAAATGCTAGACGGGGTCAGAGTTTAAGGGTCACGCATGGTGGGGCAACACTTGACTGGGGCTCAGTTCACAAATTGCACACAATATTTATTACAATCGGGGAAACATTTCTAAAAAATAATATTTATAACCACTTCACTACATAAAAAAATGAATAAGAAGGCCCAGTTAGAGAGTCTCCGTCTCGACCACGTGTGATGCCATTTTCTCGACAGCAACACAAAATTTGAAAATCCAAAATCGATCTATGGCCACGTGTCAGGCGTAGTTCTCCTTTTCTTAATTACAAAGAATTGAACTTATTCGTAGAATTCCGGAACGTTGTTGATCACTTCCTTGGGATGAGGAGTCGTTGAATGCGTCTTCACTCAATTTTCGGGAAACTACTCGACCATGAGCAATTTACGAACGCAAGGAAACGTCAGAAACACACTATTGGACTCGACACGGCTGTTGTAGGCAGAGAAGAGCGAGTGTTGGTACGACTGTCAGGAACTCGGCCTCGGCGTTCCTTTTCCTCCTTCTCTCCGCCGTTCCTATTCGTGGTAAGGCCGCTGCGGTGACGGGATGCTGAGTTTAAATTCCAGGGCCGTATGAATAAGTGGAGCTCGGTACCCTATTATTTTCGGCTTTCATTCTTCCTTCTTTCCATTATCGCCAGAATTGATCCAATGTTGTTACTTCGTTGTCCTTACTCTCCCATCCACCCATTTGATCACCTTCTGGAGCCCGAAATTACCCTGGCTGATCAGAGCAGGAGTTGGTCCGGTACCAATTGGTATCAACCGACGTGAATAGGGCATTGTGCATTGAGATTCCTTAGTCATCTTGGGAATTGACGAAGATATTTCTCATCGTGAAGTTTCCAAAAAGGTTCTACGCCAGGTAGATGAGTCGTTCCAGATTCTTCGTAACTTGCAGCGTTACTCCCAATCTGGCCGACATCCTAACATGATCCTTGTAGATGAGGATCCACAGCTCCTTTGAGTCTGGCAGGCCATAGTAGATAGAAAAGTTGTGAGAATTCAAACGGCTTGAAATGTGTGTCGATGGAATCTAGATGTTCTAAGAGTCTCTAGTGGCGTCTCATTCGAGCCTCGAAGTCGAAAGAAGTCCCTATATGTCCCACGATGTATCGATGAGTCCGAATCGTTTCAAAAAAATGAAAGAAACGAACAGAATAAGTCCTTAAAATTATAAACCTTAAATCTACTCCTAGTCATGGAGGTTTCGTACCATGGCCGCGATTTCTGACCTTATAAAATTAAATCTATAAAATTACAGAAAATCTCTGAATGTAAAATAAAATTTAAATAATTAGAACTTGTAAATTGCAAGAATTTTGCAACGTCACAACATTATTCAGCTTCCTGAATGTTAAAAAAATGGGTTCATGTATTCATGCACGTATGTGTGTGTATGTCTATGCTCGTTTAGTGTGGATTCATGTGATACTAACAATGACAACTGTAGTGTGTATCCTAACGCTTACCGTCCAATTTGTCTTTATTGCAGATTTCAGAATGTCAAATACCAGATTCGAATCTCATTTTTCATTTTCATATCGGAAACTTGCTTACTTTTCATGTATTTCGATGTTTTTATAGGTATATCAAATTAGAGCCACCATTTGCCGATTTTCGAAAAACTCGTTTTTTGGAAAATCTTTATTTAAAAAATACACGTTGATGATATGAAAAAATCAATCAAATCATCTGAAAGTTTAATAAATAACCTTTCGAATGACCTACTGTTGGTCGAATTTCGGTTCATAGAGTCCCGACAATCCATCGAAAAGGAGTTGGTATATCAAATTCGAGCCATCTCCTCTACTACTTTTCATTTCTTTCTTCGGTCTTCTCACTGGTTTCTAAAGAGCGGAAAACCATGACGATCTGGAAGGAGGAAAACATGAATATCTTCAAAGTTGCAAAAATGGTGCGATTTTTAAAGTCAAAATTGAAGAAAAAAATCTCGTTGTACCACTTTTGATTTCTCTTCCTTTTTCTAATCTGTTTTGAAAGAGTGAAAAAACTTGACAAAATGAAAAAAGGAAAGTCTCAATATGTTAAAAATTGCAAAAATGGCACAGTTTTAGAAGAAAAAGTTGCAAAAAAATTCATTTTACCCTTAAAATGTTTGAATATTCGTAAACAAAATTTAAAATGTTACTATGTTAATTTTAAACAATACTTGTCTCCTTATTTTCTACGTACAAACATATCTCAGTGGCAAGCCAATCCTGAACATGTCACCCGGCCTGCATCATTTGAAATGGATTCGGTCCATATCAAATCTTGTGATATTGTTCTTTACAGTTGATTAAGTTGAAGGAATGGATTTTATGTCAACAAATACCAGTGCACGGGTGTCAGTCCCTGATAATTGTTGCTCAATTCCATTATAAAAATAGTTAGTGCACCAACACAAACAGGTGACGCAGGTAACTTTTCAGCACATTTTTTTTTGATAGCAAAGTATCCATTAGATTTGAATAATTTAATCGAATAACTTTCTAAGCTCATAGTTTCTAAAATGTGCTGAACAAAATTACTAAACGCTGACAATCCCTATGAAACCATTTTTATTCAGTTATTTTTTTATTAGAAATTTAATAAATTTTTAAGCTTCTGTGCTTTATTATTCGAATCTCAATTGTCATGTGAAAATCAATTTGTTCATAGGCACTGTCTTTCCCCCAGTATGGAGGCGTACGGCGAAAACTGTGAAAGGCGTCAGGTTCTACTTTTTTGCAGCGTGTCGACGACGTGCTTGTCCAGTGTAAACCAAAGCATTGCTCAACACAGTTTCTATCCTGACGCAAACGCGAACGCCCGCACGCATTTAGTGTTGCGTTCGAGAATTCATGAACCTTAAATGCCATTTGCCGTTGACGGAAAGCAAGCTGGGATCGACCAAGACCACTAAATCTCCAACCTTTAAGTCAGCCCGAGAGCGAGCCTATTTTCTCCGTTGCTGGAGTGTATTGAAGTATTTGAGACTCCAAAGATGCCAAAACCGATCATGCATGGCCTTGATGAGTTGCCAGTGCGCCAGTTTGTCCAGATCCTACTCTATTCTCTCGCTGCCAGGCATAGAAATCAAGGGTCCTCCCACTGCAAAGTATCCAGAAGTTGACGCATGCAAATCGTCTGGAACCCCAGTCGTAGCGACGAGTGGATGACTATTCAACACCAATTCGATGCTGGCGAGTAAAGTGTTAAACTCTTCATAAGTAAGATTTCGTGGTGCAATGCTCCGTTTCAGATGCTCCTTCACCAACTTCACTCCTGCACTCCCAGAGGTCACCAAAGTGAGGTGCCCTGGGAGGTATAAAATGCAAGGTGATTCCGTGAGTGGCAAGCGTGCCTGAAAACTTGGTTCCAGTCGACTTGAGCTTGACTAAAGGCTTCTTGCAGTTTACTTTTAGCTCGACGAATATATGTGCCGTTGTCACTCCATATATCTGAAGGTTTTCTGTGGCATCTTTGTAGTGAAGCACGTGAACACAACAATGTAGCGTTTACTGGTGCGAATACCTCTACCTTCAACGGCGGACTGGGTCTGTGGACGCAGGGTCGAAGGCATACTTAAGGGCGCCTTTTTACCGAAAAATATTTTGATGAGCGAAAAAAAAAGAAAGAGACGAATCGGGCGACAGTTTATTAATTTTATTGCACCCCGTCCCACACTCTCTCTATATACACAGGCACGTTGTTTTTATGCACTTTCTGTTTATTTTCAGAACTTCTTATACATTGCCTTCAAATAAGCAATATGGGTTTCCAACATATCGTATCAATAAAATATCATAAATGTAATAATTTGTACATTTCTTTGGACTTTGCTGCAGCATGCCCTGGAAGAGTTCAAAATTTTATTTCTCATGCAACGACCAAACTGTCCAATATTTAAGAAAACAATGCTATACTTTCATTCGATAGTTAAAAAAATCTATCAAATAAGTCTGATACAAAATAATTTAATGAAATTCTGCTGAAACGATTGTGTCAAGTGGTGCTGAATTATATCCCTATGATATGCACGTAATTACTATTCTACTGTTTGGAAAATGCAATAATAAGTCTTAAACGTTTTGTTTATTCAGAAAATATTGAAGGAGCTGGCAGAATATTTGAATACAATTCTCGGCTGAGAAAGATATATTTTGCTAATTTGAACACTCAAAACTTTCGTTTCTAACTAGTAGTTTTGTCAAATACTGTCAAAATTTTCGCAAAACTTCACCCTTGCAAAATATACCTGTACTATTATATTTATACTAACGTAGTTTAGAGGTTATATTTGTAGCAATTGATGCAAATATTTTTCCTAAAACACTTTCACATTGTTCGGTTAATTTTGTGAGATACGAAATTGATTTCTTCCACGTATTATTGCGATTTTGGAATATTGTAGTTTTTGAGTCAATAAATGACAGAAACATGGAAAATCTGTTCTAAAAAATACTTAATCAATGATTAATCAGCTCATCCAGCAGTATAGGAAATTGAGACAAGACTGAGATAAGAAGATTTTGGTTGCGCTTCATTAATTGTTCAATATCTTTGTTTATAAAAATAAACGCGTACACAAAGCTGTTCTAGGGGGCGCCCAAGTATCATCAGGGGCGTCACACGAACCACGCCAGTCCGCCGCTGTCTACCTTTAGTTGGAAGGATGTTAAAGGGCCCTGCATAATCCAGTCCAGTGCATGAACATGGTCGACTGGGCATAACTCGAGCTGAGGGCAAAGGACCATTACGTTGACCGAAATCCTCAATATAAGGCGCGTTGGTAGACCCACGCAATGATAAGTTTGGAGAACGAGCAGCGACAATCAACTATGCGTGAATGTCTTTCGAAAAAAGACAAGTGGGAGTTTCGTAGGGGTCCTCCTATCCGCAACACTTCATCCGAGTCTAGAAAATTATGGAGTTCCTTTAACGGAGACTTGGCTCGCGGTGGATTTCGTGATTTTAGTCGATTCATTTCTTCTGATAACTACAGTGCCTGACTGAGTGGCACGCAGACCAGAAATGCCACCTTTAATTCATTTGTATTGATGTATTTGGTGGCGAGCTCGGGGTGGACAGCTCGTTCCCAAATCTTGCGCAAACGTAGAATGTAGGCCGTTACATGGAGCAACCTTTCCAAATTTAAGCACCGTCTCAAATACTCTGAATTGAAGCTGATAGTGACGAAACAAGTCAGTACTATCTCTGATGAGTCCGAAGCTGGAGATGACATGACAGTTGGTGGGGAAAGTCAATGTGTCTCAGACTGATATAGTCAATTAGGCCCATTCCACCAAAGTAATTATCGACCAAGGCATTACCGGTAGGTAATGTAGGTAACGTACAATCTGAAAATCTGTCCAAGCACTGCAACTCTCGATTGGGACTTCTAATTCCGATGCAAGTGAATTCAAGAGTTTAGCTGCAAGCAAGGCTGCTCTGAGTTCCAAGCAAGGAATCGTCATGCGTGGTATACTCGTAGATGGAGGTCGCAAACTTCGGATGGGGGACAGCTTGGTTTTGGCCACAAGCAAATGGACAAAAGTACTGCTGCTGTTCGCAGGCACTCGTGAATAAACTGCCGCTGCCATGGCTCTGCGACTCGCAGCAGAGAAGGCGTGCAGTTGAAACACATGTACGGAGCTAGCTCCAATCCATCGTGGAATGTTCATATTGTTCAGCGCGTTCAGACTAGCGGTAAAATCGACCCAGCGTTTTCGATAAGATGAAGGTACGGTATGATCCCATTCGAGACCAGCCCGCCATAAGTCCTGCATGAGTAGTTTAGCGATCAAGGTAGTCAGCGCGATCCAACCACAAGGGTTGAACAACTGAGCCACTATCAAGAGGAATTCACGCTTCGTTTGATCAGATGAGTAGATTTGAGGTGAGGTTAAACCGATGCACTCATTTTGGAGGTCCCAGAAAACACCCAATTCGCTGACTAGACCGTCACTACAAAGTTGATGCTACGTTGGACGAAGTCGATCTGTCTGAGGGAGATCTTCAAATAGCTCAAGTTGATTAACTACCCACTTTATGAGGAAAGACTCCCGCTTGTAATAGTTGGATGAGTTGATCACGTAGTGTTTTTGCCTGTTGAAGGGTATCACTTCCGGTCAGCACGTCGTCGATAAAGCGGTCCTTCCGACGCACTTCAGATGTGAGAGGATAACTCGACTGGCGGTCAACACACAGCTGTTGTAGCGTTCTGAGTGACAGATATGGCGAACATGACTCGCCATATGTGACATAAACAAGTTGGTTATGCGTCGTACTTCAAACGACGCGTTGTAAATTCACGTCTTGCGAGTCGAACAAAATTTGTCCATACATTTCACAAATACCGGCACAAAAGGCGAACTGGTGGCGCCTCCATCGAATCAAAACGTACGCTATGTTTGTTTATAATTTCGGCCCAGCGTGAAGGACATTATTTGAGCTATAGCCTGAAGAAGTAGATCTTGAAGCATTGAACACCACTCGGAGCCTTTGATCGTGGTCACCTCTCTGCCAGATGCCATGCTAAGAAATGTAGTGTGTAGGGCGCTTAATTGTTTCCAACTCATCCTTCGACAATTGCCAATTAATAGGGTCTGAGGAATTGAGGTGAGTAGCACAGGTTTGAAATGTAGAACTTGAGCTGTTGCTCGAAACTTTGCCGGTGAGAATCCAACACAAGACGGTTCTTTGAGCTACAATGTCTTCTTATCGAAAAGTTTCAGATTGCAAAAGTAAGTAATAGACATCCGCTCCAAGTAAAAGATCAATAGATCCCGGCGGTCCAAATGAAGGATCAGCTCAGTTTAATGGCTGCCATAGTTGAACGGTGCTTCGATCAACGGGAGATGAGGGAGTGATCAATTGCAAATCCTGAAGACTTGGACTGAAGACTGAAGAAAGGGCTTCAGTGGAAAGCTTTACGGAGCCTACTGGGGTTTGAACATAATGATGAGCTTTTGCACGAGCGTGATCCATTGGCCTTGCTTCACGAGGTGAGCATAACTTTGGAGTATGGATCCAACAATGCCCTCACTGCAATCGGTCGACTAGTTTCACTGATCAATCTCACAACGGCTCCAGGGAGAATAGTCAGTCAGGAGCGAGACAAATTTGATGACGAGGCCGCGGCCTCGCTGTTGGATGGTTCGGTTCTTGATTTTTTGGCTGGGGTCGGTAATGTTGGATCAGCTGCTTGGGGCTTCTTATCAGATGAATGTAGCATGATGTGGTGATCGTTATGGCAAACAATACACGTACGTTATGTTGTTGACGAGACGCATGTGCTGAATGAGACTAGAAGCGATTCGGTGGGACGGCACTTCTCGGCGGTCTGAACCCGCCGGTGACAGGCAGGCTACTTCTCGATGATCTGGGAGATTCAGCCGAGGTAAGAGTGCGGCATCGTCGTTGCAAGAATTGCATCAGCATGTTATAGGTACCTGAATTGTCGTCTGATGTATCCATATACACTTCAGAGAACTTGAGATCGTCCTCCCGCGCTCTTCTTGTGACCGGGTCGATGCTGGTCGTGGCTATCGAGACAAACCAGTCATCCCAGGATTCAATCGCACGCCCCAAGGTTCTCAACTGATCGGGATGACGTTCCAAGGTGTCGATTAAAGACTGGAGCCCCACAGCAGTCTCATGCCTCATAGGTTGAATGTTGCGCAGAGCCACTAGGTGATCATGTATAAGTAGCCGTGAATTTTCGAAAAGATATTCCAGTAACGCCCATGATGAAGCATGATTAGCACCTGTTACCTGCAGATTGTTGATCGCTAACTTAGCTTCACCCTGGGCGCGAGAGTTCAGGTAAAACATGCGTTCCACATCGCTGAGTTGGGCGTTTTATGAATCAAGTCGCGAGAATGGTCTCGAATGGTTTTCCAATCCTCTCGCTTGCCTAAGAAAAAGGGCACCTCCATGGTCGGTAGCCGCAAATCTCTTTTCATGTTTCGAACTGAAAGCGTAGGGCTGCCTACAAAATTAACAAGTGCATTTGGCGCAGCTTGGAGAGCGACTGCAATTGGCTCAAGTCTGCGTTGCTGGTCAAAAATGCGAGTTCGCGCGTTAATATATGCAATTTCCATTTCAGCATGCATGTTCTTAAAGTTGTCATTTTCGTTCGGAGGTAGTTGAATGAGCACTAAATGATTTCCTTGAAAGGCTGAACAGTAATTTTACAACATCTCGAGAAGTACTTGTAGTGCTCCTCACGTCCAGTCTTGTGCGGGTGTGTCGAGGATGGAAGCTGCGCAGCACCGGAGAACGCCATATAATGAACCTTGAACGGCTGGAAGATTTTCCATTGCCCTGTAAAAACGCATACGTCAGCTCGACAATCTGGGCGCCAGAGGCGCTGAGTTTGGAGCAACAACAACAAAAAAAATTAATAATAAGAGAAAAGAAAGACGCAGCTGGCTTCCGCCCGCCAAGTATGTGGTGATAGAACAATTAGAAAGCAATAGCGATGCGTGAAATGACGGTCTAGAGAAAAAGAAAGACATAATGATGGAACACGCCGACAATATCCTAGTTTATCCGAAGTAATTGTGCGTAGATGTTGAAGCTCGGCTTGCGAGTGAAACATCGTCGCCACGTTTGAGCAGCGAAGAAGAAAGAAGTAGAGAAAGTGCCGGATAGTTAGATTGAGCTTGACTCTTTCCCGTCGCCCTCCTTTCCCTTTTTTGTATTTTCGCCATACGTTCTCGCATTCCTTTGTTGCTCTGAATGCATGATTATAAAATGTCGCTAGCGGGAGATCGCTCAACCGCCTGTTTCTCAATTATAGTAAATTTCATGCTTGTATATGACAGAGATGAAAATAGTTCGATTGCTTAAAATGTTCGTTTCGAACGAGAGTTCGCTCGACCCATGCTTTTAATTGTTGCAAGATTAACGTAAGAGAATGTCTCTTTTTTTTTTGCTCATCGATTTTAGGCAGGAGATCTTTCGACCGCGCGTTTGCTCACTGTATTTTTGTAGAACCAGACAGACTCGATTCAGACACTTTATTGGCGGGAGAAATGCTAGACCGTATTAAATATGCATTAAAAATTTTTCTTAGATGACTGGAATTTTGTCTAAATTAAATGCACGCTTGAAGGGCTACTTTGTATGTGCAGCTCAGCACTCTGTTGATCTTGTCTCCTTTCCTTTGTTTCCCGTGACGCAGGAATTCACCTCCGTTGCTCGCTGAATCCGGCTCGCTAGGACCAATGCAGTTTTTGCTGCGCGGTTGAGGTTGAGAAAGAAGAACTTAATATGTATACTGAAGGATTATATTGTTTCAATTCACTGATATTACAAAATGATTTTGGAATGTATAACAAATACGTCTTCGCTACCTCTATTCGGGAGCGTAACTGACTGCCGACAGAGAAAATGGAGCAGCGAGACAACAGCGAGAGAGCCAGAACGCTGACGGCCTCTCACGGCGACAGTCTGATCTTGAACAATTTAAGTGCCCTATAAATTATAATTGAAATTTTCATATTACTATCGCTTATTTAGACAATATGAACATTATAGAATATGAATTATATAAGAGGCCATTCATTCAATACGTGATACATTTTTCAGAAAAATTTAAAGACCCCCCCCCCCCCCCCCCCTTCGTGATGCTTTTTCCATTGTACTTAACATGGAGAATCATAATTTGAAAGACCCCCCCCCCACCTTACGTATCACGTATTTTGTGAATAACTACTAATGTAATAATTCTGGAGAGTGTAATGTAACGAAAAAAAAAAATATTTAATATATTTTTAACGCTAATTAAATGTTTTCTTAACAATCAAAGTACAGTATGTGGCAAAACTTAGTCATAACATATTAATCCCTGCTGAAATTCATTTATAGGGCACATCGTCGTGTCCCGTACGTGACGTTGCAATATTTCATTGAATTTGATATCACTGATAGAAATTAATAGGTGATACAACAATATTTATCGTGGAAGAGGCGAAAAAAAATCTTACGATCACAAAAAACTTTTCCCCTTATATTTTAAGTCGGAAACGGCCATTCTGCAGTAGCTGGTGTTAGGACACACTATACTTCTACCGAAGAATCCGACTGGTTTAACCCAGAAAATTACTGGCCAATAACTTGTTTGAACACGCTGTATAAGATCTTTACAGCTATCCTGAACGACAGGATTGCTCGAAGAATTGAGACTGTGTGTAGAGAGTTGTACGAACAACGTGACTTGAAAAAAGGTGTCGCAGGCTGCCGAGGGAACCTGGTAATTGACAGGTGCGTCTGCAAAGGTTCATCCACACATATTGAGATGCATAAAGATATTGATGCCACTTCTGCCACTATCTCTAGCGCTACGCAATTCTCCTGGGCACCTCTTCAGCGACACTAATTATCACGAGGATAAGGTCACTCATATATTTCATCTGGACAACCTGAAGATCTATGCTTCTGATCAAAGCCAACTTAAGAGTGCTTTAAAAGTCGTCGAAGGGTACACAGCAGAGATTGGTACGGACTTTGGATTGGAAAAGTGTTCCACGATTGATCTGAAGCGAGGACGGATTACTGGCTACCCGGAAACCCTGAGCTTGTTGATATAAGTTTTATCAGACATCTTAATACTGGATATACCTATACATAATCTGGGCTTGCCTCAAAGCAACATTCAGGACGTATCATCAATGAAGGAGTCGCTCCGAAGCAGATACAAGCGTCCTCTTCGACAGATTTGGTCTTCAAATCTTTTGGCTTTGAACATGGTGCGAGTATCTGCGACTAACGTACTTTTCGTCCCGGATCCACTCTATTCGCTTGGGGTGGTTCAATGGACAAAGAACAAGCTTTTGGCCCTTGATGTCGGCACGCGTAAATCAGGCATATGCAGAAAAGCTTGCATATCAATTTGTCCGTTCCGCGATTATACTAAATTCTGAACCTCCAATGCCTTCATAACCGAATTGTCCTGAGTTCAGTTTACATCGTTGCCAATGGAAGAGATTCTCTCCTATAAATAGTCGGAAAACACGACATGATTAGCAAAAGAGCGTTCCTTTTCAAAGCCGCAGAGCAGGCGGCCTATACCCTTAGCCTGGATTTTAACATTAAAAGGGAGGGAAGTGCATTACTCCATCTAGATGCCTTTTGTCTAAAAGCCTTACTAAAGAAAGCAGAGGTTGAAAATGCAAATTTTTTCGCCTGAATGCAGCTCAGATGATTTTAGAAAAGCAAATTTTAGCTTCGTCGACCAGGACTAATCTTTTACATTTCTATAATAGTTTTCGTGCATTTTCTTGACGAGCAGCTATTCGAGTAATTTGTTGAACCTACTTTCTTCAGGCAGGCTTTTAGAAGTAGGGCATCTAGATGGAGTGATGTACTTTTCTTACTTCTGATTTTAAGTTCCAGGCCAAGGGTCTCGGCCGTCTGCGTGATTCTTGATCATTTTCAGAAGAGGAACTTTTCTATTTGCTACGATGCCAGAATTATACCTGTTCGCAAAGGTTGTAAATTGCGGGCCTGCACACAGCGGTGCCAGAAACACCCAGAGCTTTGGCGCTTCTCGCTAATCGTGTTGCGAAACCGAGCAGAGAACCTCTTTCAAACACGAAACGTATGCCGACGCTTTCCAACCGCTGCAAGAACAAGCCGTAGACGAAGAAGAAAAAGCAATATGAAGGCTAGTCGTGGAAAGCAAGCAACCCCTTGTGGAGTCCACGTCAACTGATCATAAGAATTTTCGTGTCGAAATGGGATTTGGCTGTATTTCAGGAAAATAAATAAAATCTTGTCGTTAAAAAAAAATCTCACCAAATATTTTTCGAAAATTCGAAAAAATCGCTTTTCTTTAAAATGACATATCTTGGATTCTAAACGACCGATTTAACTTGTTGACATCTGAATTTACATGTTTCAAGACATATTTCAAAGTAAATGGTTTTCGAGAGAATAGTTTATTGCGTATCACGTGGCAGGGACGGTCTTTTCGTGACGAGTGCAATGTTTTTAGGACGAGTTGTAGGTGAAGGTGCCAAAGGTACCCGAACCATTAGGGTTGTAAAATTTCATGAAGCTTTAGTCCAATGGAAAGTTTCATGAAACTTTCAAGATTTCGTGAAACATCTCAATGTTTCAAAAATGGTGGCGGAAAAATTCAAACCGCATATAATGAGGATGAGAATCAATTCACATTTTCTCAAGTAATCGTTTATTATTTAATTAGTTAACTATTGCCATACGTTTTGATAATTTTTCCTCAAATTAAATACTAAAAATTTATGAAAAAAGTGGAGTTTTATAGCAAATAGAGTTACATGATTAAGAATATTATATATATATATATATATATATATTATTACATTTTTCGTTGAAAATTCATCTTCTTGGTTGAAAGTTGATCTACTTTCTTAAAAGTTCCTTTTTTTCGTTGAAGATTCATAATTTTAGTTAAAACTTTTTTGTTTGGTTCAAAATTAATTTTTTGAAATTAACATTGAACTACTTTGTATAAAATTCAACTGATTAGTTGTAAATTAACTTTTTTGTTTATAATTCATATTCTCGGATTCAAAATTCAACAATTTAGCATAAAGTTCAAAATTCATTTTTTGTTGTTGTTCAAAATTAATAGTTTTAACTGAAAATGGAACTATTTTGTTTAAAAATCAACTGATTAGTTGTAAGTTAACTTTTTTAATGGTAATTCATATTCTCGGGCTGAAAATTAAACTTCTTAATAAAAAATTCGTCTTTTTGGCTTGAAAATTCAATAATTTAGCATAAAATTCAACTATTTGGTACAAAATAAAATGTTTTTGTAGAAAATTCGTTTTTTTTTTTTATATTGAAAATTAATTCTTCTCAATAAAATCTAAAATGTAGACTAACATCACATCCATTGTTCAAACTGTATAATAGAAAATTTATGTAAGTTGTTGAAAATTCATATTTTTTGGTAAAAAAAAAAATCTTCGTAGAATATTAAACTATATTTGGTTAAAAATGTATGTATTTTGTTAAAATTCTTCTTTTCTGGTACAACATTAATCTTCTTGATGAAAAATTCAGCTATTTGGTTAAAAATGTATATATTTTGTTGTGAATTCATCTTTTTTGGTAGAAAATTAATCTACTTTCTTGAAAATTCATGATTTGGTTTAAAATTTAAGTATTTGATTGAATATTCAACTGTTTAGTTGAACATTCATCTTTTTGATTTGAAAATTTATCTCTTTCTATAGAAATTTCATCTTTTTTGGTTAAAAATGAAACTGTCTGATTAAAAGTAATTCTGTTTTGGTTGAAAACTAAATTTTTTGTAGAAAATTCACATTTTCGAAAAGTGAGTTCAACTGTTTTATAGAAAATTCAACAAAATTGTGTTTTTTAGAAAATCAATTTTTTTGTTAAAAATGCAAACGTTTGATGGAAAATTGATCTGTTTTAGTTAAGGATTCAAGAATTTCGTACAAAATTCGCATTTTCTGTTTAAATCCAACTGTTTTTTATTTTAATTTATAATATTTATTTTTTGAAACATCAACTATTACATTTTCCATTGAAAATTCATCTTCTTGATTGAAAGTTGAACTACTTTCTTATAAGTTCATTTTTTTTCGTCAAAGATTCATAATTTTAGTTAAAACTTCTTTTTTTTTTTTGGTTAAAAATTAATTTTTTTAACTTCACATTGAATTACTTTGTTTAAAATTCAACTGATTAATTGTAAATGAACTTTTTTGATGATCATTTATATTCTCGGATTCAACATTCAACAATTTAGCATAAAATTCAACTATTTGGTAAAAAATTAAAATGTTTTGTAGAAAATTCATTTTTTTATTGAAAATTAATTCTCAATATCCATTTTTTAAATCGTTTAGAGGAAAATTTATGTAATTTGTTGAAAATTCGACTTTCTTGGTAGAAAATTAATCTTCTTCGTAGAATATTTAATTATTTGGTTAAAAATGTATGTATTTTGTTCTGAATTCCTCTTTTCTGGTAGAAAATTAATCCTCTCGTTTTAAAATGCATGTTTTTCGTTGAAAATGGAAGTATTTCATTGAAAATTCAACTGTTTTGTTGACATTCATCTTTTTGGTTTGAAAATTTATCTTTTTCTGTAGAAATTTCATCTTTTTTAGTTAAAAATGCAACTGTCTGGTTAAAAGTGATTCTCTTTCGGTTGAAAATGAACTTTTTTGTAGAAAATTCACATTTCCTAGAAGAGAATTCAACTGTTTTATAGAAAATTTAACAATATGGTAGAACATTGAATTAATTGGTTGAAAATTTATGCATTTTGTTGAAATTTCGTCTTTTTTGTGTGTAGAAAATCAATATTTTGTCAAAAATGCAATCGTTTGATGGAAAATTAATCTGTTTTAGTTAAAGATTCAAGCATTTTCGTTAAAAATTCGCCCTGGCTGGTTAAATCCAACTGTTTTTTATGTTAATTTATAATATTTATTGTTCGAAATATATATTATTACATTTTTCGTTGAAAATTCATCTTCTTGGTTGAAAGTTGATCTACTTTCTTAAAAGTTCCTTTTTTTCGTTAAAGATTCATAATTTTAGTTAAAACTTTGTTTTGGGTTCACAATTAATTTTTTTAACTTTACATTGAACTACTTTGTTTTAAATTCAACTGATTAATTGTAAATTAACTTTTTTGCTGATCATTTATATTCTCGGATTCAACATTCAACAACTTAGCATAAAATTCAACTATTTGGTACAAAGTTAAATTTTTTTGTAGCAAATTCGTTTTTTTATTGAAAATTAATTCTCAATATCCATTTTTTAAATTGTTTAGCGGAAAATTGATGTAATTTGTTAAAAATTCGTATTTTCTTAGAAAATCTATTTTTTTTTTGTTAAAAATGCAACCGTTTGAAAATTAATTTTTGTTGAAAATTCATCTTCTTGGTTGAAAGTTGAACTACTTTCTTAAAATTTCATTTTTTTCATTAAAGATTCATAATTTTAGTTGAAACTTCATTTTTTTGGTTCAAAATTAATTTCTTTAACTGCACATTGAAATACTTTCTTTAAAATTCAACTGATTAGTTGTAAATTACCTTTTTTTTAATAATTCATATTGTCGGATTTAAAATTCAAAAATTTAGCATAAAATTCAACTATTTGTTAAAAATTAAAATGCTTTGTAGAAAATTCGTTTTCTTTTTATTGAAAATTAATTCTTCTCAAAAAAATTTGGACTCATATTACATCCATTCTTGAAACTTTTTAGTGGAAAATTGATGTAATATGTTGAGAATTCGACTTTTTTGGTAAAAAATTCATCTTCTTCGTAGAATATTCAATTTTTTGGTTAAAATTAATCTTCTTGTTTAAAAATGCATGTTTTTCGTTGAAAATTCAAGTATTTGTTTGAAAATTCTACTTTTTTTTTTGAAAGCTCATCTTTTTGGCTGGAAAATTAAAGTATTTTGTTAAAAGTTCTACTATTCAGTTAAAAATTCGTCTCTTTTGGTAGAAAGTTTATCTTTTTTATTTAAAAATGCAACCGTTCCGTTGAAAATGAAAAAAATTTTTTGTTTAAAAAATCACCAACTGAGAAAATAGCGTATTTAGTGTACTTTTTCCGAAATAGTAGTAAAATAGTGTCATGGCTCAAAATAGTGTCAAAAATTGTAAATAGTGTGGTGAATCCGAGGCCTGGGAATTTTTTAAAAAAGGAAAAAGAGAAAAGATCATTAAAAATAATTTCTAAACCCAAAAAAGCAATAAATTTTCGAACCTGTAGCTGCATTCGTCGCTATTGGTCGTGACTCCCATCCACTCAGTAGCAGAAGTAGTCGCCTCAGTAAAATTATTGGTCACCATTTCTTCACACTCGCCTTCCTCTTCACTCTCGCATTCCTGGACAGTTTTTCTCGATCCCGCCGCAGACGGAATATCTCTTCCCTTCTGTAATAATCGCCAATTTGTTATTTTTTTAATCCACGACCCCAATACTTCACCTTCATTGTTTTAATTCAAATTTACCCTGTTTATCGAGGGAAGCCAATAAAAATTTGTCAGCCACGACTATAGCTAATTTTCTAGAAAGAAATCGTGTGTAGGTTTACAGTTTCAAAATGAAAGTAGCGGAATAAAGCAAGCGATTACGAGGTGATGAACGTACCGAACTATTGCAGTCATCTCCATCACTATCGGAATAATTTCCACACTTTTTCGAAGTATCGGGTGCTGCATGGAAAGTGGGAAACATTTTTTTAGTTACTGAGCCACTTCACCTTTATAACAGAGATCGAATAAGCGTGTTAGGTTTTCAAGCTAAAGAGGCATTCAACTAGATTTCATGATAATTCTAATCTTCATTTCATCAAATTACAGGGTGTCTACACAAATTCTGGTGAAAAATTCCACGTTTTTTCTAGGTATCTTGAGTTTTTTCCGTGTATAATTTTTTATAGTAGAGAGCCATTATAATATTACGCATTTAAAAAAAAAATATTACATTTTCAACAAGATAGATGAATTTTTAACCAAAAAGTTAAACTTTCTACCAATAAGATTACTTTTCTACCGAAAGATAAGATTTTTTAACAAAATACATGAATTCTCGACCAAAGAGCTGAATTGTCAACTAAAAGACAAATTTTCAACCAAATAGTTGAATTTTTTAATGATCAGTTTTGAAAAAAATTGAATAATCAAACTTTTTGTTAAAAATATTAATTGGCCACCATAAAGAACAAAAACCAATTTTCAACCAAAGTGATGAATTTTCAACTAAAATGATGAATCTTCAACTGGAATTGATGAATTTTAAAACAAAAAGATGAATTTTTAACAAAAGCGTTTAACTTTCAACCAAATAGTATTATTTTCAACCAAACAGAAGAATTTTCAACTAAAATTATGAATATTTAACTGGAATACATTAATTTTCAACCGAAAAGATGAATTTTCGAATAAAAAAGACAAATTTTCAACCAAATAGTCGAATTTTGAACTAAAAAAGATCAATTTACAACCAAAAATAAAATAGGAGAATTTTCAGCTGAAGAATTAATTTCCAACCAAACTGCTGAATTTTCAACTAAAATGATGAATCTTTAACTGGAATAGTAGAATTTTATACCAAGAAGATAAATTTTTAACTAAAATGATGAATATTTAACTGAAATACTCAAATATTCAACAAAAAAGATGACATTTCCAAACAAGAAAAATAATTTTCTACCAAAAAGGCGATTTTTCAAAACCAAATACATGAATTTTCAACGAAATAGTTTAATTTTGAACTAAAAGATCAATTTTCAACTAAAAATGGTATAATTAGGAAAATTTTCAGTTGAAAAATTAATTTTTAACTAAAGTGATGAATGTACAACTAAAATTATGAATATTTAACAGGAATACTTGAATTTTCAACTAAAAAGATGAATTTTCAAACAAGAAGATTAATTTTAAAGCTTAAAAAGACAAATTTTCCACCAAATAGTTGAATTTTGGACTAATAGATCAATTTTCAACCAAATAGATTAATTTTCTACTAAAACAGATGATTTTTTTAACAAAATACACGAATTTTCAACGAAATAGTTGAATTTTGAACTAAAAGACCAATTTTCAACCAAAAATGGTATAATTAGGAAAATTTTCAGTTAAAATATGAATTTTTAACTAAAGTGATGAATGTAAAACTAAAATTATGAATATTTAACAGGAATACTTGAATTTACAACCAAAAAGATGAATTTTCAAACAAGAAGATTAATTTTAAAGCTTAAGAAGACAAATTTTCCACCAAATAGTTGAATTTTGGACTAAAAGATCAATTTTCAACCAAAAATGGAATAATTCGGTAAATTTTCAGTTAAAAAATTAATTTTCAATCATACTGATGAATTTTCAACTAAAATGATAAATCGTCAACTGGAATAGTTGAATTGTAAACCAAAAATGTGAACTTTCAACCAAAATGATTAATATTTAACTGGAATACTTGAATTTTGAACCAAAAAGATCAAATTTTCAAACAAGAAGACTAATTTCCTGCCTGAAAAAAACAATTTTTCCAAAAAATACATTAATTTTCACGAAATATTTGAATTTTCAAATAGAAAAGACAAATTTTCAACCAAATAGTTGAATTTTAAACTCAAAAAGGTCAATTTTTAAACAAATAGATTAATTTCCTACTAAAAATTGGATTTTTTAACAAAATACACGAATTTTCAACTAAATAGTTGAATTTTGAACTAAAAGAACAATTTTCAACCAAAAGTGGAATAGTTAGGTAAATTTTCAGTTAAAAAATTAATTTCTAACCAAACTAATGAATTTTTATTTAAATGATAAATCTTTAACTGCAATAGTTGAATTTTCATTTAAATGATAAATCTTCAACTGCAATAGTTGAATTTTCAACAAAAAAGATTAATTTGAAACAAGAAGATTAATTTACAACCAAAAAAGACGATTTTCAACAAAATACAAGAATTTTCAACGAAACAATTGAATTTCGACCTACAAGCTCAATTTTCAACCGAAAATGGAATAATTAGGTACATTTTTAATTAAAAAAGTCATTTTTAACTAAACTGATGAATTTTCAAATAAAATGATCAATCTTTAACTGAAATAGTAGAATTTTTAACCAAAAACATGAATTTGAAAAAGAAGATTAATTTTATACAAAAAAAGACGATTTGTCAACAAAATACATGAATTTTTAAAGAAATAGTTGAATTTTCAACTCCGAAAAACAAATTTTCAACCAAATAGTTGAATTTTCAAAATATTACATAAATTGTCAATGAACATAGATAAACTGCCAAGCAAAAATTGAATAATTACATTTTCAGTTAAAAAAAATTAATATTCAACTAAAGAGAAGAATTTTCAACTTAAATGATGGAATATTCAATTGGAATAGTTACATTTTCAGTTGAAAAAAAAATAATTTTCAAAACAAAAAAAAAACAAAAAATATATACTTTTGAACTGAAATGAAGAGTCTTCAACTGAAAATGGTTGAATCTTCAACTGAGAAGATTAATTTCAACCAAAAAGACGATTTTTTTACTTAAAAAGATCAGTTTCGAAACAAAAATTTAATAGTTAAATTTTACGTTAAAAAAAATTAAATTTCAACCAAAAAAATAAACAAAATTATTAAACCTTCAACTGGAATAATTACATTTTCAGTAAAAAATTTAATTTTAAGCCGAAGAAAAAGCGAACTTTCAATTAAAATGATGAATCTTTAACGAAAAAAATTAATATTAAACGAAAGAATGTCACTTTCAACCAAGTATTTGAATTTTCATTAAAAAAAGGTGAATTCTGCACGAAAAATGTAGTTGTTGAAATTTCAACAGAAAACGATTTTAATTTTTAAACAACAGACCAATTCAAACAAAAAGATGAATTTTCAACCAAGAAGATTAATTTTTTACCAAAAAGAGCGAATTTTCAACAAAATTCATGAATTTTCAAACAGACATTTGTATTTTCAACTACAAACTATCAATTTTGCAACAAAAAATAGAATAGTTAAATTTTCAGTTTAAAAAATAAGTTTCAAACAGAAAAAACAACTAATTTTGAACAAAATAGTAAAATGTAGTAATATAAAGCTACTTATGCAACTGAAGAATCATTTTTATTCAATTTTATATTGAAATTTAAAAAAATATTAAGCACGCATTCGAAAGAATTCCCTGGACATTCCCGGTTTTCCAGGTTTTCCAAGTAGAGCAGACACCCTGAATTAAGATTTAATTTCATTTTTTAGCAATAAAACTGAATAATTAAAATGTTCAATGCCTCTTTATGTCTAATAATCTAGCGCGATTTCTAGCAGAGAATAAAAGATCACGTTTCCTTTATACCAGAAAAGCGTCGAGAGACTGAAAACTCCTGTTCTGTTATTTCCACAACGTTCGTTTTTGGCTCGGGGTTTTCAGTTTTCTTTTCAATTGCAGGTGCAGCTGCTTCTTTTTCATTATCACTGGATACGTTGCCATTTAGGCTTTCGAAACCGTCGTCGTCTTGATGAACGACGTTTCCATTTTCCGGAATTTCCTCAATAGGATCTGAAAAATATCAATTTTTTAGCAATTCAGATTTTTCATACTTTGCGATATTTGATTCTTGTATTGAAAGGAAAAGCAAAATTTACATATTTAATAAAAATTATGACTCAAAATCGAAGATTGAATTATTTAAAAATAAAACGCGTCCTGGAATTTAAAATTAATAAAAAAATAAAACCTTTCCAAAATTAATGCAATCTGAAATTAAAATCCTCGTTGAATTTAAAGCTTCCAAAATTTAGAGTACCACGATATTAAAAAAGTTCTTCAAATTTTAAATAGCAAAAATTAAGAGCGGCCTAAATTTAAACAATTTTCTAGAAATAACAAATAATTTAATGCGCCTCGAAATTGAAAGCGTCAAAAATATAAAGCACCGGGAATAAAAAGGTAATACCGATTCAAATTTTTAAAATGATTACAATTAAAATCGATTGAAATTTAAAGCCTTATATTTGAAATTTGCAGGAATTAAGACAGAAAAAAATAAAAGCCTTCTGAAATTAAAGTTTCTTCAAAATTAAAAGCGTCTAGGAATTAACATCTTCTTTAAATTAAAAAACTGCTTGAAATTTAAAGTGTACCGAATTTAAATCCACAAAATTAAAAGTTTTTCTAAATTGAAATTGCTTCGAAATTAGAAGGTTTTAAAATTACATGAATTTCGAATTTAAAAGAACCTTAGTATTAAGCTGAAAATTAACCATTTATTCTAAATGAAAATTTAATTAATTTAAAATCGATTCTTAAATTTAAAGCTCGAAAAAACTTTTCAGAAATTGAGACATAAATGAAAATCTTCTGAAATTTAAGCATTACCAAAATCTCTCAAAATTAAAAATTAATCAAAATTAGAAGTACGTATCCAAACATGTTAAAAACGCACTGGAATTTAAAAGCTTTCAGAAAATTTAAAAGCCTCCAGAAAATTTAAAAGCCTCAAAGTTAAAAGTTTTTTGAAATTGAAAATATTTCAAAATGAAAGATTGAAAAATTAGAGAATTTTCAAATTTAAAAGGTCCTTGAAGTTTTAAGCGTTTCGAAATTGAAAGCCTTCTCAAAATTAAAACACTAAAAATGAAAAGCAAACTTTAATTTAACAATTTTTTCGAAAAAAATGCGCCTAAAAATTAAAAGCGTCTAAAATATAAAGCATTCATAATTTAAAGCTCCAAGAATTTAAAATCGATTTTTGAAATTTAAAGCTCGAAATTTCAACTTTTTAAAAATTGAGACAGATACTAAAAGGCTTAAAATTAGAAGAATTTCGAATTAAAAAGCTTCTTCAAATTTAAGGCCTTTTCAAATTTAAAACACCAAAACTGAAAAGCGAACTGAAATTTAATAATTTCTTCAAAATGAAAAAAAGTGAATGCACCTCGAAATTAAAAGCTTCTGAAATATAAAGCATCTAGAATTTGAAGCACATCAAATTTAAGACCGCTTCTTGAAATTTAAAGCTCAAATTTTTAATTTTTCAGTAATAAGACCGACATTAAATCTTCCTGAAATATAAACTTGACCAAAATCTCTCCAAATTAAAAGTCTAAAATCTAAAAGCCTCCAGAAATGTTAAAAGCCCAAAAATGAAGTGTTTTGAAATTTATCCTTCAAAATTAATAGGCTTAAAAATTATAAGGATTTCCAATTTAAAACGGCCTTAAAATTCAAAGTAATCCGAAATTAAAAGCCTCCTCAAAATTAAAACACCAAAAACAAAGAGCGAAAATTTAACAATTTTTTCAAAATTAATAAAAATTGAATGTGCCTCGAAATTAAAATCCTTTGAAATATAAACCATTCAGAATTCAAAACTCCTCAAACTTAAAATCGATTTCTGAAATTTAAAGCTCGCAATATTTACTTTCCAGAAATAGAAACAGACATTAAAATATTCTGAAATTTAAGCTTGACCAAAATCTCTGAAAATAAAAAATTAATCAAAATTAAAATAAATAAAACTGAAATACCTGGTCTTTCTTCCACTAAAGGACTCTGAATTTCATTGAACGATGGAGAGCTTTCCCCTTTCACTTCAGCATCAGTTTGTCCTTGCAACGTATCACCTTTCTGAAATTTACCTCATTTAATAAATCACCTTTTTTATTGTCTACATTCTCAATTTTTATATCTTTTCTCGATTAATTTCCTTACTTTTGGACTAGCAGTGGCGATACTTTCGATAGTAACTTTTTTGGCAAATCGAACAGAAGAGGAAACTTCCACACTAATGGCACTTCCTTTTTCAGAGACAGGATCTGATTTATAATCGGTATTGGTTCCTGCATTGAAAATGAATTAAAAAATTAGTCAAAGTAGGCACCGTGCGCCTACATAAAAGGGTTTCGTAACCCTCTACACCTCCTCACACTTCACCATTACCTATCTTCCCCAACTTCCTCCTCCTTTACTATCCTCTCTCCTCGCTTCCCCAGCTAACACTCCCCTTCCTCTACTTCCCTTATCGAGCCATCACTTCCCCTCCCCTCTCACCCTGATTTATAATCATTTCCCCTACTTTCCCCCACATATACGCACTTCCCTACCCTCATTTCCCCTTCACCCCTCCCCTCATTTTCCCCTACTTTCCCTTCCTCACTTACCCCAGCTCACCACCCATGATTTCCCCTCCCTTCATTATCCCTCCCTTCCCCTACTACCGTCTCATTTCCCCCAGTTTCTCTTCCAACATTTCTTGTAGTTCACCTCCTTCGCCTTAACTAATTTTCCCTAATTTCCCTCTCCTCATTTCCCCTCACTTCCCCCACCAGCACCCCAATAATTTCCCCTACTGCAGCTACTTCCCCTCTCCTCATTTTGCCCCACTTACCCTGCTTTTCCTCCCCTCATTTACCCTCCTTGGAAAAAAGTGCTACGGATGGACACATGACTGAAACTATAAGGGCTTCTACCCGGGGCTACGAAACCATAGAAACAAACTCTACCCCTCATTTCCCCTACTCAAATTTCTCCTACTTCCAATCTAAACATTTCCCTTTACTTATACTCATTTCGCGTACTTCCCCTCCCTAATTTAGCCACACTACCACTTCCCTCATGGCCCCTCACTTCTCCTATTCTCGAATAGTTTCCCCCACTTCCCCTCTACACGTTTCCCCTGTTTCGCCTACTTACCCTAACCTCATTTTCCCTCACTTCCCTTACTTGCCATTCCCTCACATTAATGCTCCGCGTTTGACCGTTTAAACGTTTGAACAATTTGTATAATTTTTAAGTTTAACCGTTTAAACCGAGGAAAAGTATGGGAAGGGAAAGGAAGTAGGAGCAGGTAGGGGGAGAGAAATTGATGGAAGTAATAGAAAGTGATGGATTAGGAAGGTAGGGGGGGTATGATGTAATGGGAGGGGATAAGTGGGGGAGGTAGGGGAAGTGATGGAAGTTAGGGGAAAGAATGGGAATTATATAAAGAGGGAGAGGTTAGGGGCGAGGGGAAGATAGGAGTTTAGGGAGGGGGGAGAAAGGAATGTAGGATTGATGAGAGGGAAAGTAGTCGGTGGAACTTAGTGAAGGGAAGTAAAGTGAGGAGAAGTAGAGGATCTCGAAGTATGGGAGGCGTAGGACATGAGAGAGAAGTGAGGAGAGGGGGCAGTAAGAGCAGCGAGTGGGTAAAGGGCGAGTGGCGGGGGGAAAGGGAATTAGGAGAAAGTGAGGGAATAAGAGGGAGGGGAAGTAGGTAACAGTGACAGAAAGTGAGGATATGGTAAGGGAGGGAAAGTAGGGGAAATTAGGGGAATCGGGGGAATGGGAAGGGAGGGATGTGCTTGGAAGTAGGGAGCGATGGGAGGAGAATTAGGACGTCGGAAGTGGAGGAAGGCAAGTGGAGAATGTCGAAATAACAGAAGGGGTTGTAGGACATGGGATGAAAGTGAGGAGAAGCGAGATGAAGTGGAAGGATGCTGGAGAGGGGGAATGTGTGGGAATCAGAAGAGCAGGGCGGGAAAGTAGGTGAAGTGAAAGGAGGGGATATTTGAAAAGAGGGCGGTGAGAGGAGGGCTAAGGAGAAGGTAGCGAGGGAGAAGAAGGTAGGAAGAAGTGAGGGAGTAGTATTGGAGGGAATGTAGGGATAAGTGAGGGAATAGGAGGGGAGGGGAAGTGGAGGCAGTTATAGGAATTGAGGGAATGGTGAGGAAGGGTATGTAGGGGGAACTAGGAGAAGCAAGGGAATGGGAAGGGAGGGGACGTAGTTAAGGGCGGGAAAGTAGGGGATGATGGGAGGGAAAGTGAGGGAGGAGAAATATGGAAAGCGAGGTAAAGTAGGCGTAGTGATGGAAGAGGAAGCAGGAGCAGTGGAAGGTGGGAAAGAGTAGTGAGGAGAAGTGGAGGATGTGGAAGTAGGGAAAATATGGGAGTGGGAGCAGGATATAGGAGGGAAGTGATGAGATGGAAGGGGAACTAGGGGGGAGAGGCAAAGTGGGGAAAGTAAGGGTAGTGTTTGAAGGGGAAATAGGAGTGATGAAATTCGGCAAAGAGAAGTGAGGAGAAGTAGAGGATCTGGAAGTACATTAAGTGAAGAGAAGGGAGAGGAAATAGTGGTGGGGAATTAGTGGTGGAGAAGAATAGAGGAAGGGGTAGAGGAAGTGAGAGGAGGTATAGGGGTGGGGAAGGGAGGGAAATTATAGAGGGGAGTTTTGAACAACCTAATTAACGTCTTGATAGGCTACGAAAACGTTTTTTGTAAGCGTGTCGCGCCTACTTTATATATTTTTTCTTATTTAAACTAATTTCAGTTCAGAGCCCAAAATATTGAGTAGTTCGACAAAGTAACTTCGTGTAATCTAAATTTAAGAATGTTTATTCCGAAATGAAAAGGTGCAGTGGAAAATTAAATTTATTTTCTAAGAAAAGTTTTCAGTTTTCTAGCCTAACGTTTTAAAAGTATTAAAAATGAACTTCCATTTTTATTTAAAATATATTCTTTAGTCTATAAATTATGAACATTTTTATTTATTTATCGCAGTCTTCACAGTCCTTCTCCTATTCACCTCTTTTCCCCTTTTTCTCGTTTTAAGATTTAAATTATTTCGTTGAAAATGTAATTATTTTGATGAAAATGCAACAAATTTGTTAAAAATTCATCATTTTTTGTTGAAAATTAAAATGTTTTGTTGAAAATTCGTCTTTTTGGCTTCAAAATTCAACAATTTAGTTGGACTTTTGTTTTAGTCTTGATTGAAAAATCTTTCTTGGTTGAAAATTTAACTCTTTTGGTAGCAATTTAATCTTTTTTTGTTAAAAATGCAACTTTTAGCTTGAAAATTAATCTGTTTTGGTTGAGGATTCAACTATTTGGTTGAAAATTCGTCCTTTTTTGGTTGAATTCGACTGTTTTTTATTCAAAATTTTAAAAAATTGTGGTGTAAATATGAACAATTACATTTTTTGCTGAAGATTAATTTTTTCTTTTGAAAATTTAACTATTCCATTATTGGTTCAATATTGTTTTTTTTGTTTTATTTTTTTTTTTTTTTTTTTTTTTTTTTTTAATTAACCTTTTTAACTCAAAATTTAATTATTTCAGGTTTCGTAGAAAATTGATCTTTTTTAGTTGAGAATTCGTCTTTTTGGTTTGAAAATTCATCTGTTTTGGTCGAAATTTCATTTTTTTTTATTGCAAATGCATCAGTTTGATTAAAATTAATCGGTTGAGGATTTAAATTTTTTTTTGAAATCTTTTTTTTATATAATACCAATCCGATTTGGCTTTCCGTCCTCCCGGGTTTTTTAAAAAAGACATGATTGGCCAATCAAGTTCGAGAAATTCCCACCATGGAGCGCTCTGGCCAATCATAGGCATCGTAGAGAATCTATACAGGAACGTAACCTGAAATTCATAATATGCATTGGTATTGAAACATACGTATTTTCCTTGTCTTGTTTTTATGATTGAAAAAAAGCGAATCCTATAAGAAAAAAAAAGAAATTTTGTTATTAAACATTTTATTGCAGTTTGTGTCGTTTTTCCATAAATTTAATTTGTTTTCGTTCAATGTTATTTTTTACAATTCAAACTAAAAATACGCATCCCAGCGTAAAGTGGTTTTGAGCTAATTTGTAGATAAATTCAGGCGAAAAATTTCGTTTCATAAAATGTTATTGTAGCTTGTGTCCTTTTTCCAGAAAGGTACTTTGTTTATTTTTATTATATTTTTATAACAAGAGTTTATAACAAATTTTTAGATATTTTTTGGCTGAACAACTCTTGTCTTTTAATTTTTTACGTCTCCTCTGTCGTTTTTTCAAAAGTTTAATTTGTTTTATTTTTAATCTTGTTTTACACAAGTAAAAGAAAATCTGCTCTTCTCATCTGAAAATTATCAATGACATATTTTTAGATTCTTTTTGGATGGAAAACTTTTGTTTTTTACGAATAAAACAAAAACCACGCATCCTATGAAAAAATAATGCATAAAAAATTGGTAGCTCTTTCATGGGTAAACAACATTTGACTTTTTTTGTAGCTTGTGTCGTTTGTTCAAACATTTGATTTTTTGTCAATTCTAATGCTGTTTTCTACGAATTTAAACAAAAACTACGCGTCCTATCAAAAAGTGATTATCAACAGATTTGCAGATCTTTGTTGAATGCATAATTTTTTCCCATTCATCTCTTTTTTTATCTTTTATAGTTTGACCGCAAAATAGAATTTTTGATTCTTTATTATTTCTGCGATCAAAATTTGAATTTTCGGTTTTTCAAGAAAATTCAAAAAGTTTTTATGAGAATCATGTAGGGTGTTCAAAACTTAACATATTCTTTTTCATGACTTTTTTTTCATATCGTGCGTTGTTTCGCTTGAAATTTTCGATTTTCGTTTGCTTTTTCGAATTTTGTAAATATAGCATTTACAAAATTGAAAAAGGCGAACGAAAATGAAAATTTTAAGCCAAGCAACGCACGACCGTACATAGAATTTTCAATTTCTTCAAAAATTTCGTTTCTAACATTTTGAAAATGCTTTAGCTTTTTAAATTTTTATCCAAAATGGCTCTCCGAAAAATTTCACGCAATTCTAATACATTTTCTGATCAGAATTTAAAAAGATGAGTTCTCAATGAAAAATTTAATAGGCCAATTTTTAATTAAAGACGGTCAATTTTCAAACAAACATAAAATAGTTTATTCTTACACCAAATAGTAGAATTTTTAACTAATAGAGCTCAATTTTGAACCAAAAACATAAAAGTAGGCATTTAAATCACAAATAATAAATTTTCAACCGAAAATAGTTGGATCTTCGCATTAGAATGGCAAAAACTGATAACTTTATTCTACTAAAGTCAATTTTGGAAAAAATGACTAATTTTCAAGTGATTTCAGTTACTAATCAATTAGTGAATTTTTTGTTGATTATTTCCGATATAAAATTGTGTACGTGACAGTCATTAGGTGCGTGCTGTTATGTTTGATCAAATTTCGTTGTTTTCCTGAATGTAAAAAATAGATTACGTGTGTAAATTACTCTTGTTTTTCCATTTTTTTTTGTGTTTATGGAGGTGACGTAGTGTATGATCCACGATAATGTAACTTAATAGTCAACTGAAAAGTTTCACGATCGCGTTATTCTATTAATCTTTTCTATTTTACAAATTTCCCATTTACATAACATTCTTTTAATTAATATATACAGTCCTTAATAAATTTATATGTATATTTCTCAGGCAAATAGTAACTTTTTACTATCGAATTACTGAATATTTCAACCAATCGAATGAGTAATTTTTTATTAACATTGACTTGCTCACTTTTCTCTCATTAAAATAGTTTAATTTCACTAGCAATTGGTGAAATTTTACCAATTTAGATTCAGAAATTACATCAAAGCAGAATTTCATTTCAATGTGAAAAAAGTTCAGATTTTAATTTTTTTTAGAGATTTTCATTTTGAACTAGAATAACGTAGTTCAAAATAATTACACGATTCTCAAAAGAGAATTTTGTTGATTGTTTGTAGAATAATTATTATTATTGATTAATTGATTAATATTAGTAATATTATTAAATATTGATCACTTTAATTATATCGCCATAAATTAATAAATGAATAAATAAGCGAGTAAATGAGTCAAATAAGTATTTAATCAATCAACCAATTATTGAATAAGCAAATAAACACATACATGAATATTTCATATTTATTTCAATATTCCTAATTATTAAAAATATTTCTGATTCAATAATTAAAAAAATGTTTAGGGGAAAATTTATTCTTGAACTTCATTTTTAAAGATCAGATATTTATTTTTAAAAATGTGGTTCTTATCAATTTGCGTGAAAAATTCAATATCAAAACAATAATGACAGTAAACGAAAATTTGTTTATTGATGTGAATCCCTCGATGAATATATATATTTAGAGAGAATGTAACATTTCATGTTTTCTAAATGTTTTTTCTAATTTTGAAAGAATTTCAACTGAATGTTGTGTCTTTATGTTCTTTATGTCCTATTTTATTTTATGATTTTTTTTAAATACTTAGATTAATATTTTTCATCATATCTGAGATGAACAAATAATTTTGGAAAATTATCTAAATAATGAGACCTAGGTCCTATCGAATATGAAATATCAATGTAAAACTTTTACTATTCCATTATAGTCAAACACTCAATTATTAATTCAATTAGTTAAATTGATAGATAAATGCTCGGAAGTACTGAAATTTTTTTTTTTCTAATATTTTAATCTGTATCGTCATTTTTCTTTCTTCGTTATAGCTGAAAATACAATTAATTACAATAATGTCTGTATTATTCAGATATTGCGATTTCATTCATGATTTTCTCGGAACAGAATCATTTTTGCAAATCGAACCTTTCTTATTCTCATTGAGCATTTTCATATCTCGGGAGCAATTTTTTATTTTCGCAAAAAATTTGAAGTTTTATCTTTCGTCGCTACGCAAAACCTATTTTGAAAACCTATGTTACGATTTAAATAAAATTGTTGATTATAGGGCAACAATCGAAAAAGAAGTTCAAGTGGATCACATTGGTGTTATCGCAAACAGGCTTCAAAAAATACGTGCGATATCTTATCTTGTGCATTGCGTGAAACTTTATGAACTGTGAAATTACTTGAAAAATATTTATGGCTGTCACAAAAGAAAATCTTCCGCTTCTGATTACGGATCCTAAAAGCGAGAATAAAATATTTTTTATTTATTGTCAAGTCCGGATGAACATAGATTACTCGAGTCTAATCCAGAACTTTTACATACACATTATTTGCTAATTGCCACTCAGAAAAATATTTGTCTTAAATTTAAAAAAAACGTTTCTTTAACATAATCTTATTCAGGTAACCAAAAATAACTTCAAATTGAAGAAAAACAATTTTAAATTAAAGAAACAATTACATTGGAATGAAATTAATCAATATTTTTCTTTGAATCAAAGAATATTTTTTCTAAATGCATTTCGTATTCGTATTAATAGTTCCAGAACAACTTGAAAATTTTCATCGATCATCCGCAACCTAATTTTCGAATAATGAAATAGTAATATTCTATTCTGGAAAATTTAAAAAACACAAGTTTATATCACGAAATTCAATCTGTAAAAATATATTGAATAATTCTCTGATGATTACAGTTCCTCATCAATTGAGGAACTTTTCTGGTCGATTTTTCATTTCAGTATAAAATGGTTTGAAAGAAGTAAAATACTTTATAATATGCAAATAAATTGTATAGCAGCTAGCTTACCTTCACGAAAATAAAGTGTGTAAATAATACTTCTTTTACCATTTTGAAGGAATAATTTGTATAAACATATATTTTGATGGTGACGTAGCATATTCATAAATTTCACCATAATATAGCCTTCTTATTATTTCAATAAAGTTAAAATGTTACACAATTGGGGTTTTTTTATCAAACTTTTATATTGAAGTGATTAAAATTCTTTAACCTTGTTCTAATTAATATATTAAGCTTTGAATTAAAAATATATTTTCACTAATTCTGAATAATTTTAGGTTCTTCATCATCTAATTACACTAGTTTAGAGCCATTTTGCCCATCATATCTCACTGCGATATAACCATGCATTTTGGCCCACAAAACACAAAAATCACACTCAAATTTTTTTTTATGGAAGCGTTTTCGAGATATGAATGTTGAATTTCTTTCAATTTTTAGAGTTGTTCTGATATTTTTGAGTATATCTCGAGTTCTAATTGACCGATTTCCCTAAACGAGCACTCAAATTGAAGGCAACTGAATCCTCCAAAATTTTCTATTGTAGCGATTTTAATAAGCTTGCTCGTATTTGCGATTTCTATTCTTCCCAGGACGATATGTGAATTTTCGACCTTGATTTTTGCCGGAGATATACTCAAAAACGTTGGAACAACTCTGAAAATTGAAAAAATTTCGAACATTGATATCTAGAAAAGGCTTCCATAAAAAAATGTTGGTGAGTGTTTTTCGTGTTCAGTGGGTCAAAATACATGAAAAAATTATATTAAAATGTGGTGGGCAGGAAAAACTTAAATAATATTTAATATGATTCTTGATGATAAATTTAAACAAATTTTGCAAACTTTTTTAGCTTGAAAGGTATGCTATGTTATATTTTTAGTTCGAAATTCATCTTGTTTGGTTAAAAGTTCAACTTTTTAGTTGAAAATGAATTTATTTTTGTTAAAAATTTAACTATTGTTTTCAAAATTCCTGTCGAAATTCAAATATTTAGATAAAAATTCATTTATATAAATTAAAATTAAACTTTTTCTGTAGAAAATTAATCTTGCTGCTTGGAAAATTATCTTTTTGGTTGAAAAAGCATTTATTTGATTGAGAATTAGTGGTTTTTTCAATGAAAATTAATATTTTTAACTGAGCGTTGAACTATATCACTTTTTGTCAGAAATATATCTTTTTCATGGATATTTATTGTTCTGGGTTGACAATTCATCTCTTTGGCAAAAGACCTTTTTTTTATTGAGAAGTGAAATATTCTATTTTTAATTCAAAATTTATCTTTTTTAGTTGAAAGTTCAGATTTTCGTTCGAAAGTTTTACAGTTTTTTGTAGGAAATTCGTCTTTTGAGCTAAAAAGTTCAACATTTTGGATTAGATTTCTTTTCCTATTGGCCCAAAAATCTTTCGTGATTGAAAATTTAACTCTTTTGCTGACAACTAATTTTTTTTCAATGAAACTTCTTATAATTGAAAATTACTTTTCTTGAAAATTAACATTTTTAACTGAAAATGTAATTCTTTCAATTTCAGTTAATGATTTAAATTTTTTATTTCAAACCCAGATATTTAGTTTAAAATTTATATATCCTACGTATGCCTTACGTAACATACATTCTCACCAGAGGCATGCAGTCGTTTATTATAATTTTTAATACAAATTTAGACACGTTTGGAAAATTGGATTTTTCTAAATAGAAAGAAATTCAAATGTACATCAAATTGGTTTCATTTCCTTAAACTATTGCAATTTTTTAAATCAAAATAACTCCTGTTGTTTGGTAAACAAATAAATCCAAAAGTCAAGTTGAATCTTTGAAATTCAATTTATTCGAATATTCGATCAAGTCGAATTTCGAAGATTCGAATTGACTTTTGGATCCATTTTTTACCAAAAAAAAAAGTTATTTTGATTTAAAAAATTAAAAATATACAAAGAAATCAAGCGGGTTTGATGACCACTAAACATTTTTTTGTATTTCGAAAAATCCAATTTTCCAAGCGTGTCTAAATTTGTATTAAAAATTCGAATAAATGATTGCACACCTCAAATTTTTACATTAGCATTATTAACCTGATTCTAATGTGCATTGAAAATATTGAAAAATGGAAATTTGCACCTGTTGTAAAAATACAGGTTTTGACTGATATTGACAATGATGTTTATAAATATTGATTATAATAGTTGAAATAACAAAACTAATGGATAAATGAATAATTGTGGGAGTAAATTAATCAAATAATCAATTAATCAATCAATCATTGAACGAGGGAATCATTACATACATCAACAAATAAATGAATAATATTTATTAATATCTAATCTTATTTATCATTTATTTATATTAAATATTAATTAATATTCATTATAATATCATTGATCATCAAAAATATTAATAATATCATCATTTACAAATTTAAGTGAAAATTTGTTCTTGACTTTCATTTTTAAAGATTAAATATTTAGTTTTTCAAAAACTGCTTTTGATCAATGGGCGTAAAGAATATTATATCGAAACATTGATGAAAGTAGAAAAATGTTGTGCATTAATATAAAAAAATGAAACTTTTCAAGATAGGTAAAATCGATGGTAGCCGAAAAAAATACAACGAAATTTCCTTATCTCCCTCGACGAATACTTATTCACATTTAGAGAGAATGTAACATTTCACATTTTCTAAATGGCTTTTATGATTTTCAAACAATTTCAACAAAATGTTGTCCCTTCATGTTATTTTTGTTCTATTTTATTTCATGAATTTTTGTAATATTTAGATTAATATTTTGTATCATATTTCAGATGAACGAATAATTTTTGAGAATTATCAAGCCTACCCCGAAAGGGAAACGGCTTAATGATATAATATAATCAAAGTAATTGAAATCTATGACGCCCATTATGAAGGCTATAACTTTTTCGATGTTATCAGACCAAAAATATCAATGGGGACATTTTCAACCTTATGACTGAAGAATTCTTTAATATAAACTTGTGATTTTTTGTACTATTTCACTAGTAAAATACTAAACTTCTACTATTTCATTATATTCAAAAACTTAATTAGTAATTCAATTAATAAAATTTCCACTCAGTTAAATTTCGTGTTTCCCTCAAGGGTATTTTGTAATTCTTATAAAACTATTATTCAAGCTAATAGATAAAAGCTTGGAAGTACTGAAATTTTTGATTTTTTCCCCAATATTTTAATCTGTATCATAATATTTTGTTGTTAGATATTGAAATAAACTTCATTGCAATATCTTGAAATGAAGGAAAATAACTGTGTGAAGTCTAAAAAAATGTATTACTAAACTATATAAAAAAAAATGACAAAAGTTCTGTCCTTGGAGTAGGAAAGACTAAAGTAAGGTTCTTTATCCAGTTATGATTCACTTATTTTTAACGTTTGTTTTTCTTTCAGTAAAGAAGAAATTATTTTAATATTGCATAATATTTAAAAAGTAACTTTGATCCTAAAAAGGCGTATCTAATAAATACAGTCATTAAATATAAAAATTATCGGCAGATAGAATAGAAGCATGGCGATATAGAAAATATTCATTGTCGTCTTGAAAAGTTAGTATTGTTTGTCTACCTTCACTTCCTAGACAAGCGGAGGAGAAAAAAACAAAGATTGCTGAATGCAGAACCATTATTCACGTGCCACTGCCTAATGTTTGAAGAAATCGATCCCTTTACTTCTATGTTAGAGAATTCAAAATTATTGCTAAATTTTTTATTTATTCTGCCATGTAAGGACGAGTCCACTATTTCAACAATTTTGATCACCTTCTATTATTTCGCATTTCTATACACAGAAACTTCAAATTAATTGCAAAAAACATGGCAAAGAACTTGAGAAAATATGTTTTACAGGACTTCCATCTCGTTATTTCTTACCATAGATAATTATGCATATATGATAAAAGAAGCTTTACTGCAAATGAAAAAATGTGATGCGTATAATATTATACTCCAGCTGCCTGATGTTTAAAAATAAATATATTTTCAAAAAATAGCCATCTCTCACTTTCCAGAAATTCAATTTTCTGTGCATAATTCTTTAGTTATAAAAAATTTTCCGAGTAGTTATACAAAAATAAAATGACAAAAAATCAAAAACACAAAAATTACGAAATTTCGTTGGTTTAAACTACAGTAAATGAAAATGGAGAACAACAATAGAAAAATTCTTGTGGAAAATGATTTGGAAAATTACTTTGATGCACTAATTTTAAAAAATGCAGTCATACCAATTTTAACGTAGAAATAATGTATGTCTTACTGCGAGCTTCTATCATGATTTTCTTGAAACCGAATCATTTTTTTGTAATGAAACTTTTTTACTCTCATTGAGCATTCATTCTTATATCTTGTGCATTACGTGAAACTCTCTTATATGTAAAATTGGTTAAGAAATATTTATAGCTGTCACAGAAAAAAATGATCTGTTACTACATTTGAAGGTTTAGATAAAATTGCAGTATATATATATATATACGTATATACTATATACATTTTTTTTTGAAGTTGACAACATTAACGCAAATGAAGGAAAAGCTGAAAAATAGACACTTTTCTAGTTATAGTCAATGTACCTCCAGCTTTTGACTTCTGATTTTGGAAGCGTGAAAAAAATATTGTATAATTATTAAGTCAAAATGCAAGTAGATCAATCGAGTCTGATACAAAGGTACTGTTTCATACGCTTCATCTGTTAATTTCCATTCAGGAAAATAACTTGAAATAATTGAATATCATTATAATTTTTAAAAAAATTTTGAAATAAAAAAAAATGTCATTATGAAAAAATAATTTCTTTAATCAAAAGGAATGTCATGGAATCAAAGAAACTTTTCTCTGACTTCAAGAGAATGAATATTTTTTCTTGACAAACGAAATTTTGTTTGAATCAAAGAATTTTTTTTCTGATTGATGCAAGAATATAAAATATCGAGACGAATCGATTGACCTATAATATCAATACGTTTTATTAAAGAGTAAGAAAGTTATCCTCATTTATATTATATATTTGAAATCGATTTTTATAGTAAACATCTTCTGATTCTCATAACTTGAAGTTAATGTGAGATAAGAAAAGATGTGTTGATTCGAGACGAATCGATTTACTTATAATATTGATACATTTTATTGAACAGTAATGAAGTTATGGTAATGCATAATATTTGAAAAAACTATTTTTTATAGTACAATTTTTTTCATATACATAATTCAATATTGATGCAATAACGGAAAAGATTCCTTAATTCGATGCAAATCGATTGACCTATAATACTGATACCTTTTATTGAGGATTAAGGAAGCTATGGCAATGCATAACATTTGAAAAAACGTTTGTTCATTGTGAAACTTTTTACACTAACATAATTCAAAATTGATGCCACTGTGGAAAAGATTCCTTAATTCGAGATAAATCGATTGACCTATAATAATAATACACTTTATTAAAGAGTAAGGAAGTTATGCTCATTTATCATATTCGAAAGATCTGTTTTAAACAGAAAACTTTTTTCATAGACATATGTAATTCAAAGTGGATGTATATGAATAGAAAAGACTTTTTGATCATAAAGTGTCAACTAAAATAATTCGGACATTTTTTTTAATAAATCATAAACTGATTAAGGGATAGGGTGTGATAGAACTTTTCCGTTCCCTTTTTAGCTCGAAAAATTACCATATAAGTACAAAATTTGATTTGTTCGATTTGTCATTGCATTTTAAAATTGGTTGTTTTATTTTGTAATTTTGTATTTTTTGTACATTTGTATTTTTAAACTGATCAGAATAAAAACTTTAGTTTGTCTATTATTTAAAAAATCACTAATGCTTCCTCTATGAGGAAGAAAATAGATTTTCTCAAGGGAAGCAAAGTGCTTGTGAAATGAGCACCATATAACAATTTTTGCAAAGAAAAAATGTGAAAAGCATAATTTTTACCATTTTCACGAAGCAAAAATATAAAGAAGAAAAAATTATTTTCACCCTTACAAAATTATTCGATTACAAAATATATTGATGCTAATTCAATTAGTAATTTTCACTAATTTATAGTAACTTGAACCACAAGAAAATATGCAAAAAGTCGAAAATTACCAAAATGGCTTTCATTTTTCTGAAAAACATAAATTTTAATTTTTTTTTAAATATACGCGAAACGAAAAAAGATTGAAAGTAAAAGTTTTATGTTTGAATAGTTCTAGAAAAACTTCTTTTTTACTCTATGATATTTAAGAAGTTTTAATGTCAAATTACTTACGAATTCTTACAGCGGGAGTGTCCAAAGAATATAGAATTCAAGTTTTCTGTATCTTTTTTTCAAATATGACACCTGAAACCTTCTTTGGCCATTGAAATTACTTTTAATTGTATCATATATACATTATTATATTATTTGTTTTACTTTTTTTATCCTGCGATATATTCCTTGAAATAATTTGAATTACATGTATTGTGAGCATAGGCTCTTGAAATACCTTCAAAATCCTTTCAAATCTTTCGAATTTTTTATGAAATTTCTTCAAATCTTCGAAATGTTATTGACTTCTTCCGAAATATTTTAAAATTTCATAAAATCTCTTAAAAACCCTTGAAGTACCAAAAAGCAATTTTTAATCGGCGTATATCGTTTCTAAATCCTTAAAATATCTCCAAATCGCTGAAAATACTTCAAAATCCTGCGGCATCCCGAAATTAATTGTTGCAACTGAAAATGTAATTCTCACATTGTTGGTTTAAAATTCATCGTTTTAAGCAGAAGGTTCAACTATTTAGTTCAAAATTCATGTATCTTGTGTATCTCTTACGTAATTTGTGAATAAATTCTCACAAAATTCGGCATAGCTGTTGTCACTAAAACTGTTTAAAATATATTTTTTAAGCAAACATTTTTCTACGTTAGTATTATTGATCTTCTAGGTTCAAGGCTGTTTTAATAGCTGAAAGAAAAATTTTACGACGCTCAGGAAATTTCAAAATTGGGACTTTGTAGCAACCCTGAATCATTAATCGTAATTCTTCTGTCGCAGATCGATGATAAAGTGTAATATATACATGAAAAATTTCATCTAAAGCGGCAAAAGCCAAAATATGAAAAAGAAATAATTCTTCAATTAAAAAAGAATAAACTTTCTTTTAATTCGGTTTGCATTTAAGAAAAAACGACAAAGAGGGAAATTACCTGAAAACGGAGGAAAGAAGAGGAAATTCTTTCAAAAAAGGGACAAAGAGAAGAATAGAGGATAAAGTGTGAAATCTATATTGAAATGCTCTACTTGTAAAATAAAACCACTAATTTTCATTTTTTTAAGCGTTTCAATATATTTTCATTCTCATTCATATAAGAGACTCCTTCTAAGAAAATATGAGCTCAACAAAAATGTATTAAATAACAAATGTTGCAGCACTGGGAAAAAGTCGATTGCTCGAAAATAATTGAGTGTTTCGGTAAACGAATTCTAATATTTTAGGATTTCACTAATGAAATGGTCACTTTATTTTACTGAAGTCAATTTTCGAAAAAGGACTCATTTTTTTGAGATTTCAGTTATTTATTAATTATTGACTTTTTTCGTTGATTGTTTTCGATATGATCTTGTGTAAGGGACGTTGGCAATGTGCGTGTTTTGTTTGATCGAGTTTCGTCGTTTTTCTGTGAGTACAAAAGCATGAAAGAGATTATTTTTAATGTAAATAAAGTAAGGTAGAATAGATGAGGTATGTAAATAATTCTTGTTTTTCCATTTTTTTGCGTTTGTGGAGGTGACGTACTATGATTCACTATCATATGACTTATTGTTCTACTGAAAAGTTTCACAATCGCTTTCTTTCATTGAACGTTTCTATTTTATAAATTTCTCATTCATATAACATTATTAACAATTAAGAATATTGATAATTAATATAATTGAATGTTCACTAATTTAGATTTGCATGCTCTCCTAAAGGCTCTTTTGTAATTTTAATATAAGTATATTATTTAAATTAATTGATAAATTTTTTAAGTACTGAAATTATTAATCTTTTTTCCTGATCTTTGAATCTGTATTATCATATTCTTTTTTTGTTGTCAGATATTAATATAGGCAATAACTTCAGAAGTATGTTGCTGTTATTTTCAATACTTTAAGGTGATAAAAAATAAAAAAACTTCTGTGTTTGGGGTAGGAAAAACTTTATCCAGTTAGTTTCCTCCTACTTTTAACATTTGTTTCTTTTTCGGTAAAAGAAAAAATGATCTTAACATTGCATATTATTTTAAAAGTTATTTCAATCCTTTAAAAATGTATGGAATAAATACAGTTATTAAGTATTAAAATTTTCAGCAGATAGAATAGAAGCATGATGACATAGAAAATATTCATTGTCATCTCAAGAATTTATGAAATTGTTTGTCTTCTCTCACGTTCAAAACGAGCAGAGGAGAACAATCATAGTTTGCGTTATTATGAAACAAATATTCATTTGCTAGTGCCTAATGTTTGAAGAAGTCGATCCGCCCTTGCTTCTATTTTAGAGAATTTAAAACACCTGCGACATTTTTTTACCGATTCTACTGTACAAGGGAAAGTCAAGTAATATAACTATATTGAAAAAATTCTGTTATTTTGCATTTTTGAATATAGAAAATTATATTATAAGAGATAATGAAAAAATATCATATAGAAAATTTGAGATAATTGCAAAAAACATTACAAAGAACTGAAGAAAATATGTTTGTGTAGACTTTCATCTTGTTATTTATTATCATGAATAATTTTACGTGCATGATCAGAATAGCTTTACTGCAAATAACAAAATGCGATGCGTATGAAATTATACAAGTACTTTAGCTCCACCGAACGCGTCCTCGGGTTGCGGATAGAGGGTCCCTGTACCAAGGGTTTTCTACTTAATATGGTTACAATAATTAATAAGCAGTCGCGGACAATTGTCCAGGGATGGTCCCGAGGAAATAACACCTAAGCGGAGGCGTGACAACCGAGCCGAAAGCTGCATGGCACCTGGGTAAGGTGTCTCAAACGGTAACTATGGGATACCGGGCGACCTCTCGGAGTATTAAGCCTTATCCTTGCATGCGGGGCTCTACACGGATGGACGTACCCTTTTCCCTAGCACTCGTGGGAACAACAATGATAACGCGAAACATAGTTGTGGTAAGTGCGGTCCAAAACAATCGAACGCGCAGGGTTCCCGACAATGGGTCGGGCAACAATGCCGACTATCCTAGAATTGGGGGAGCCGATCAAGATGGAGTGAATGTGATTGACCAGCAGAATCTTGTTACTTTTAAGTGAACGGATTGTCTCAGGGACGACCTGCTGGAGTGCTATGATACCAGTATGGCCCCTGAACGAAAAGGTTACATGGCGCGACTGCATGCTTGCGACCGATTGGTTACAAAAATTGATGATGTATCGGATGTGACCGATTGGAAAAAGGCCGCGTGAATCAGACGAAACATTTTCTGGAATCTAGGTTATACCTGCGAAAAATACTAATTCGTATAAAATCCTTTCGAATTTTATACTATAATCCACTGTTTTATTCTGTCGGATTCTCGAGCATTCATTCCTTTTGATAATTATGCAATTTGATGAAGGGCAAGGAGCATGACGCTTTTCGTTTCAGATCGTTACGTGACGCCGAACTGAGCATATAGTGTCCTTATTTTCATAAAAGCCCACGATCTCACGTCGAAGAACACTTAATTGATTCTCTACCAGAAAGTTTGACTTAACGTAATGTTACAAATCACAACACACGAAATAAATGCTCGAGATATCACCAAAAAAACACAAAGCAGCCCTCAGGATTTCTTTTGGCCCTTGGGCTTGGAGCACTACACCAACTAACTCTAAAGACTAGACGCCATTGCCTCTTCGTACATTGTAGAAAGTAAACTTTCCGTTGAAATACCCGAGCTTCTTCCCCGAAGCGGCAGAGTGCGCTAGTGTACAGTGTAGGGTCACCTTTCACTCTCTTTAATACTCTCTGGTCTATAAGACATCACCGTCAGCCTCGACTGATTTCAACCCAAAAGGGATTACACCTCCCGGGTTTTTCTGTTTATACTTCTGGGATGTCTTACAATCATACCGAGCCAAAAATAAAAAAAGTTGCCTTGACTTGTTTTGAAAAAACTCAAATTTGGATTTTTTCAAAATGACATACGAGAGCTGTCTGGAAAGTATTCGACCTCGTAAGAATTTGAAAGTTTGAAATTTGATTCTCAAAACAATTTTTTTTCAACTATATACTTTACTTGTTAGAAAGATTAACAATTTTTCATGTAATAAAAAAAAATGTGATATAATAATAATATTGTATCGTAAACTATCAATATTTAAGTTAATTTTTTTTTTTTTCATTTACGAACCTAGAAGTTCTGGTGGGTGGGTCATCTTGACCCTCTTTGAAGGATGCTGGCTGTAGACTGAAACGTCGTTTAAATTGATGGCGTCCCTTCATCACCTGCACGTTTTGGTTCCTGTGAAAGATAAAATCTCGGTTAATGCGAAAGACCCCTATTATGGCTACATGACTATTAGCCTCTTTTCTTTTTTCCTTTCTTTTTTCTTACTTTTTCTTTTTTCGTCTGAAATCTCTCAAACTTTTAACGTCAATATTTCTAAACCTAAAAATGCAAAAAAATATATTTTTCCAACATTAAGAGTGTAACAAATTTTTGAATATTAAGCTTTGATATTTTTGAAACAATAATTAATTAATTATAATTTGGCATTTGAACAATATTTTTAATAGAATGAAAAGAAATTAAACCTGTGTCATTTCTAAATAAAAACCTTCGAAATTGGATAATTTGAAAGCATTTTTTTTTACTTTTAACAATTTTGTAACAAAAGCTCAAAAAATTGCAGATTAAAATTTTGAAAATTGGACAGTTTCAAGTGTAATTGAAGAATTAAAACATGTAGAAGAAAACAATTAAAAATTTAGCGTTCAAATGATTAATTTTTGAAAATCTTCAACTAAAAATCGGACAATTTTAAGATATTAGATTGAAAATTCAGAAAAAGAGTACAAAATTTTTTTTAAGTTGAGTTTGTTCCAGACATTTATTTAATACATTACTTTGTATAAAACAAATGAATATTATACATAATTTTTTGACTATGTATGATTTTTCCGCCTGGGAACTTCAAGTGTGTAACAAATAAAGTAACAAGAGAGGAAATATTAAAAGTATAATCGCAATTAAAAATATTTCTGGACAGACAGTTGAACCAAATTCCATTTTTGAAAACCTTAATTCAATAAAAAGCAAATTGATATTTTATTATACAATATAAATCAAGCCAACGTCGATGCCAAGTAAATGTTTTTCAATATAGTCTAATTTATAACTTGCATATTTCACGTAGGATGCGTGATATTTCCGATATAGAACGACAAAAAAGTTTCTCCTTGTTTCGAGATATCTTTCTGTCCGTTGAATATTGCCCGAGGGAATTTCGTCGACGGAAAATTGTGGCAAACCGTAAACTGTCTATTTATGAAAGCTGACCACGTGCACCATGTGTGTCCAATTTTGAAAATTCCATTGTTTTCACATGAATAGGGAGCATATCTGTATACATGGTTTATAGTAAGATCATAAAATGCGCAATGAAAATGATCCTTTCACTCTCCAAGCCGTCATACAAGGCTATGAAAACCTTATTATCGCGATTTCCAGAACAGAGGATTTGGAGCAGAAAGTATCGATTGGAAAAATGCTTATCATGCGATACGTGTGGAGAAAATAAAACTACGGATATCCAGGAAATGTAAAATTTTATTATTCCAATTACATGTTACTTTAAATGCCTATAATGAATGTATACATAGTATTGTTATTAAATATTAAATTAAATAACTTATACGTATTAATATTATGAATATCACTTATAAATAATCCCGAGTCAAACTATAAAATTTGTACATAACAATCACAAAACTGGCATGAAATGACAAAATAATTTACTGAAATATCATTGCCGAATCAAACAAAGCATGTTTAAAAAAATTAGTCAAAGTAGGCGCCGAGCGCTCACAAGGAAGGGTTTCCTAGCCTATTAAGGCGTTAGTTTAAGTTGTGAGCAATCAAATCAAAATAAAATAAAAGTAAAACTAATAGTCCATCTGTTTGCGCTAATTGCTATTCTCAGGCACTTGTTCTGTATCCTTTGGAGTTTTTTTACATTACTTTTAAACGCGTTTCCCCATATAGGTGCCTTGGCCTGATATTCATTTTATAGACTGTAATTTTATTTTTTGTGTTCATTTTACTTTTATTACATAATAGAGAGTAGAAAGAGCCTATCAGAATAGTGGCCTTACTACGCGCTTTTTTGTATGTATGTTACGAGTACAACTAAGATTTGAATCTAACATTACTCCTAAGTATTTGGCATGTTTTTCCGGTTTCATAGTTTCATTATACATTTTCAACCCTGGAATATTTTTATCACCATCATTATGAGAAAATATCACAAGCTCAGTTTTAATAAAGTATGTTTCAAAATTGCGTATATACTTTTGCAATTTGATTATCGCAATTCTTTTACGCCGAGACGCTGTATAAATTGCTGTGTCATCAGCAAATAAGGCTATTTTTACATCGCTAGACTTTGGTATATCATTGATAAAATATAGAAAGAACACTGGTCCAAGGACGGAACCTTGTGGAACGCCTGCTTTGATAAGTTTTTCACTCGATAATTTACAATTAACTTCTACAACGAAGGTTCTATCACAGAGTTAATTTTAGATAATTTTAACCGGGTATTGCGGTATATTATAGTTTTTTAATTTTGCTATGAGTCTCTTATGCTATACAGTGTCAAGAGCTTTCTCCATGTCTAGAAAGAGAGCAGCTGTACTGTGCTTAATATTGAAATTTGTACTAATATAATCAGTGAGACAAGCTAGCTGTTGTACTGTCCAGTGTCCTGATCTAAATCCAAACTGTTCTGAAAACAATTGCTTATTGATTCGCTCATGAATATGGAGTCTATTCAATATCACAGTTTCAAATATTTTGCTAATGGCAGGTAGTAGACTGACAGGCTTCTAGCTTTGGGCAGAGGTTTTATCCTTTCCAGGTTTATATATGGGAAGTATTTTTGCCTTTTTCCATTCCGTAGGAAAGTAGCCCTGCTTTTAACATGCATTGCATATAAAACTTATTTGTACTATCGCTTTTTTAGGTATATACTTTAGTATAATGTTTTGTATTCCATCTAGTCTAGGGGCTTTCTTTGCTTTTGTTTTGCAAAAAGCTTTTTTAATTTCTTTAGGGGTAGCTAATTCAATTTCAGCTAGGTTCGTTTCAGGGTGAATAATTTCATTATATTGTAAATTTATTAGATCTTTATTTTCAGGTTCTCACATATTACCAGTCAGTTTTTTGGACATTTTCAAAATTATTAATAATTTCTTCTGCTTTGTCATTATACGACAAAGTTTTCTGTAATATTATTCCCAAAGAGTTTCTGTGTTTAATTTGTAGGGTTATATTTTCCGGCAGTTTTTTTCATGTTCAAAGGTTTCTTGGCTAGGGATAGAGTCTTTAATTGTATTATTAATTATATTCATTAAATCATTTACGCTTTTATCTATCGAATCAATGATATCAAGTACCAAGTTTATTATTATTCTACTCTTAATGACTTCTTTAAATTTTGTTCAGTCAGCTTTTCTATAGTTCAAAAGTTCAGGTAACACAGCAATTCTATGTTAATTTGATCATCACTAAGCAAGAATAGGACCGGATTATGATCAGATCAAAGTTCTTCAAGAACATCAATTGATTGCATATTGACAATGTTTTTGTTCATAGCTAGGTCAACAATTCTGGGCCGCGCTTTTCGATTATAAGGATATAAAGTAAAACTGTTTGGAAATTCTAGGGCAACGGGATTTCGATTGATGCAATTATACATTATGTTTCCATTTTTATTATTATTGTAGCAGGTCCAGCTGACATGCTTGGCATTAAAATCTCCTGCTATTATAACCTTGCTACTCAGGTTTAGAATGGAATTTAATTCAGTTTTGCTAATATGGCTTTTTGGCGGGGCATATATAGATACTAATATTATTTGAATTTCTAGCTTGATTTCATGCGCTTCAAATGATGTGATATTATCTAGCTTGATTTTAATGCAAGGGATATCATTTTTAACCTACAGGGCTACTCCTCATGCAGGTTTTTTGCTTGGCCTATATTTTCTGAAGCATTTATATCCAGGTAACGATGCTTTAGATTTATTATTGAACCATGTTTCCATAACCATGAATACATTTATAGCATAGCTATTAAGAAACGTGGGTATTTCAAGTTTTTTGTATTCTGAGCAACTGGCGTTTCAGTGTGTCAGTTTTAAGTATTTGCAAATAACGAGACCATCCATCAAGTTCAACAGCTAGCTCGCTAATTGATTGTAGTCTTTGGAAATTATTTTGTCATGCATACAATTTTTCTTTAAGTTTAATCGCTAGTTTGAAGAGTTTACCTATATCACATAGTTGATTTATTTCCTGTTATCTGCACCAGTTGATTCTGGTAGTGTTGATCTTGGTAGGTTGTATTGCTCCCTGCTTCGTGGTAGAGGTGGACAATTCAATGATTCATTTTCATTGTTGTAGACTCGTGGAGGACATTGATATTATAGTTGTGGACTTCTTTTCATCCTTAGTAGTTCTACTACTTTTTCGGGAAGCCTGACGTGAGGTGGCTTACTAGGCAATTGACACATCGAGGTTTTTGGTGGCAATTTATCGTTTCATGTCCAAAATTCTGGCATCTTCGATACTGCGTGACTAGTCTTGTATTACGATACTTTTCCCATCGAATTCTCATGTAACCTACTGCCCTGATTTTGAAGGCATCCTGTAGTTTAGCATCTTTATGGAGGATTACCATGTAGACAGGCGAATCAAAAGCAGGATCGTGTACTGCATCCTTTGTTGTTGTAGCCTTTGTTTTTATTCTGAGTGCTTTCGTGATTTGTAGTCCTTCTTGCTCCAGATCGTTTTCTATATCTCTCTCTGCCAGGTATCCCAATCCATGGATAACGAGCTTCTATGGCTTGCATTCTTTCATGGAATATTTGTAATAAAACACATTTCTCTCAGCACATAGTTTTTCGATTTTCTCTTGGTTCTCTTGTTTGTCAGCGTAAATAGTTATTCTTGTAGATTTGTAGTTCTTCTTTATTTCTGGATCTCCCTTCTTCACTTTATGTATCAAGTTAATTGGCAATGCATAATCTTTGACATAGCTTCCTATTATAATTGGAGGTATTCTTTGCTTTTTGCCACTTTTATTGTTCTCGTTCTAGGGTGGTGGTGCATCTTGATTTTCCTTGATGTTTGTTTTAATTTCCTTATGTTCCTCTTACATTCATGTCACTTCTTCGAAGGCTTCGTACCTATTGCTGAGTTTGATTCGTCCTCCTTTGAAGTTTGCCGTTCTGTCATAGGGCTCGAATTTTTCAATAATAGTGTCATCCCAGGCTCTCGCCTCGAGTTTATTTTTGACTGCCATTTTAGTATTGAACCTCGTGTCCTAGCCACTTTGCGCCGAACACCTTCGTCTATCGAAAATATTAAAGACAGGCGTGTGCCAAACGCCTCCGCCTGTCTTATTGATTTCTTTACAACAAGATCACTTTGTCACTATGAGAACGCCCGAAAATGTACGCTTGCAGACTTTTACGTGGCGAGAGCGAACCAATCGTGCGAAGCCCCCTCCCAGCGACATTGGATCTCCCTGGATTTTCCCGACTGACAGATAGCCTGCATCACCATCGCCAGAACTAGATAGACCACCTATCCCGCTCGCTGCAACAGTAGTGTTTGCGTAATCCCCCGGGTTCACGACCCTCCCCCACCCCTATCAGGTACATTATAAACTTGCATGACCCATTCGTCTAGTAGTTCTCTCTGAACTCTCAATGTAAATAGTATTAGCAATAAACTTGCCATTAGACTTATGAGGCTCACTAAAAAACATTCCTTGATCAAAATGATCAGGATGTTCAGCTTATCCACTGAGATAGTAAGCGAATGAAGAATGATACTAATAGAGAAAATCAGAAATCACATTTTAAAAAACTAGGAATGGCTGAATCTAACTTTGAAACTTATAAAATTTCAGGGATCCCTAAACTCACTTCTGCAATAGGCGAAACAATGGCTAATGCGGTTTTTGGTCTATTAGTTATGTGGAAAATTTCAAGTGATGTAATTGGAATGTGTTTTGACACAGCGGCTCCGAACATGGATTAGATAAAGGTGCATGCAATCTTTTGGAAAAATTGACTGGTGCCAATGTTCAAAGCGATGATTACAGAAAAATGATGGAGCTTTGCCTTTTACTTTGAGGTGTATTTCCTTATCATAAAATCTACAATTTTAAATTCTGGTGCACATAATCTAGCCGGATAACTTGTTTCGGAAAAAGTTAGTGTTTTAGAAAAGTAAAAGGTGCAAGATCTTTAAGCTCTTTTGAAGTAGACTGGAGTAATAGCAGTACTTAATTAAGGAATACCAATTACCTGGAAAAAAGCGTTAAAAAAAGAAACTTTTTCTTGAAATTTAAGAATCTTAAACTAGATTAAAATCAAATGCAAACTCCCACTTGACGTCCAGTACTCAATTCAATGTATAGAATTCCTGAGAATAAAACTAGAATCCAACGATAAAATTTGGACAATTACCATAAGATGCTCCTATTGCAATTCCTAAAAACAAGAAACAAAAATTTGTTGCTTCAGACAAAGAAAGAAGGCAACCAAACAAATCCCCTTGCTTCTCTTCTTTATTTATTACTATCAAATCACAATAAAAAAGTATTAATAATATTCACCAACGTTTCGGTGCTCACACAGCAGCCTTATCAAGGTAAGAAAAATTAGAACAGGAACTAACTGTGTGAAAAGGCAAATCCGTTATAAACAAACAAGAAATAAGAGAAAGTCAAGATTCGTGAAAACCTATTGCTAAATGTAATTAATCATACCAGAATAACTTTTGTTTAATTTATCCGAATCAGTCTTCAAATTAATAGACAACCTATTTTGTTTTTTAATGTAAAGCATTTCCATGAATTCTCTCTTTCTCTCATTACTTTCACTATGTAAAACTTCAACATTATCCCAGTCAAGCTCATGGTCAACATCAACATACCCTCTCGTATATCTAGTAAGAACACTTTTATAACAACGTTCCCAAACCAACATCACTTTTGTGTTCCTCCATCCTAGTATTAAGAAGTCTGCCAGTCTGTGTTACATAAGTTATTTCAAAGATCTTGCAAGTGACCTTGTAAACAATACCTCGTTTGTCAAATTTATCTAAAGGATCTTCACAAAAAGTTATTATTGAATTCGACCAAAAAAAGTAAGAACAAAAGTATTAAAAGAACTATATTCTATCAGTTCCTTCTGAATATCTGTAGAAAAAATGTTGCTTTGTTCGTTTTTGATTTTTTTTAATTCTTATTGTGATATGTCGCTCAATTAACTTTTGTGGATAATGGTTGAGAAAAAGAATATTCCTAACAATAGTCAAATTCTCTTCGTGAAATGAAATGTGGGACAAACCTAAAGCTCTGTCAACTAAGTTTTTGATTACTGCAATTTTGTTCTGAAAAGGATGAACAGAAAATAAATGTAAAATTCTACCTGAATATCTACTTTTGCTATACCAATTGATGATAATATTACCATCCTGACCTCTAATTACTTCTATTTCCAAAAAACTAATTGTATTATTTTTCTCTATTTCATCGGTAAATTGAAGTTTTGGATGAAAACTACTAAAAACATCAAGAACTGCCTGCAACTTTGCTAGAGCAACATATAATAAAGTGTTTCTAGATGTGGTATCAATGTTTGACAATATTTCTCTGGATTTGGCTATGGAATGTGTAGAAGAAAACTGAAATCTATATAGAAATTTAACAAAAATCTCAAAAAACGAAATACTTGTCGCGGTTAGAACAGTTTTTAACAACACAGTTTTTTCTTTCAATGAATGTTATTACAAACAAACATCAGGCTGTCCAATGGGGTCTCCATTATCTCCAATCATATCGAATATCGTATTAGCAGATATAGAATCTAGAGCGTTGTCACTTTTAAATTTAAAGCCACTTTTTTTTAAACGTTATGTAGATGATGAGTTTGTTATAATTTCAACTAAAAAAATCCAGCAATTTGTCAAAGTGTTTAACAGCATCGATGAGTCGGTTTAATTCAATCGCGAGCTTGAGGAAAACAACACTCTAAACTGCCTTGATTTGTCAGTGATAAAAAAATACGATGGACTAATTCTTACAAACTGGTATAAAAAACCTAAATTTTCTGGTCAGTATTTAAATTAAAACTTGCACCATCCTTTTGAACAAAAAATAGGAATAATCAAAAATTTAGTTGACAGAGGCATAAAGCTTAGCGATGTTCAGTTTGGAAAAGATAATATTAAGAAATCAAAAAAACGTTAATTATCAACAATTATTTGTTACCTCTCATAAATTGTATGATTAAAGAAAGAACACATGAAATTTATAACAATTCTAGTAAGAATGAAAATTTAAAATGGTTAGAAACACTAAATAAAAATGATGAAAGCTTAACTCTTCCGTATATACAAGGTTCATCAGAAAGAATTAGAAGTTCCCTTGAAAAATTTAATATATACGTTTTAAAAACAATAGTAAATTAGAGGATTTGTATAGCATTAAAAAAAGATCCTGAATCAATAGATAATTCATCGTGTATTGTTTACCTCATAAAATGTAAAGGCTGTTCAAAGATTTACATAGGTGAAACTAGCAGAAGACTAAAAACGCAAATAGCTGAACATAAGAGAGATTGCAGAATTGGTAATAACAACACGGGCCTATCTCAACATGCTTGGTCTTTTGATCATTATTTCGATTTTGAATTCAAAAACATCAGAATTTTAGGAAAAGAAAATATTACATACAAAAGAAAAATTATAGATTCGTTTTTTATTAAAAAGTACAATAATTTGTGTGCTTATTAAATTGATTTTTTTTTTCAATTTCAAAGATTTTGGCGCGTTGCTGTGACTTTAGCTATATTCACTATAATTACTCAATATCTAATCATATAATCAAATATGACGCCATATTTCCTTCTCTGTACTAAATGTGTTTATCAAAATGTCGCACTGGCTTAGTTCATAACATTGACTTTACAATTTTTCTTTCTTCGACAATAATGACTTAAAAACGTTTTAGATGAGTAATCTCTTCTTTCTGTTTAAAGAGGACGACTACATACGTTTTTCCAAAAATGTAGAAACAACTAAAATTTTTTACAGTTTTTATTGATAACCGTTTTGTTTGTGTTTTCAATGTCATTGAACGATTTGTTTTAGGTAACGCTTTTAATACATATATGTAATTTATTTAGTATACAATTTATTATTAGAGGTACGAATTGAATTTTATCAAAAATGTATGTTTTTACAGGCATTTTTTTAATAATGTTATCATCTTCAGGAAGACCCATAGACGGGTCGAAACGTCGATTTTCTTCATATGTAATTAAATAAAGACATATATATTGAACGTATGACCAAAATAACTTCTCAATCTCGATAAAGGAGATTTATCCATATTATAATAATTGTATCCATCCTCCTCTTTACATTGCTCGTGAAGACAAAACACTTCTTCAGCTCATCCCTTCACCTGAACTACATCTGATGCTGGGTGTTGTAAATACCATATTTACGAATTTGCTGACTGAATTCAAAGATGATGCTACTCGTTGGGCAGAATCATGCAACGTTCAGGGAGCAAATTTTTTTTTAAATTTGATAAAAATTAGGTCTTCCATAACCTATCTGTTGAAAACTTTCTCCTGAAATGTTCGGGCAACGAGTTCTTTTGGAAAACGATCAAATTTGTTTAAAAAATTGATGTTGAACACAATTGTATAAAAAAGGGCCATATTCAGGAGGTCATAATTTTGGTTCTATTACAGCTAGAGCATTGTTTTTTTTGGGATCTACTCAAAATTAAGTCCTTTTTAAATAACATACCGGCAACTTTCACCTAAAATACTCAGAAAATGAGTTCTTTTGAAAAACGAGAAATTTTATTTATAAAATTGACGATAATCAAAATTGCATAAAAACAGGGTCATATTCAAAAGGCCATAATTTTGGTTATATCAGAGTTAGAGCAATTTCTTTTAGATCTACTCAAAATGTAGTCCTCTGTAATCAATTATTCGGCAATTTTTACCAGATATGCATAGGAAATAAGTTATTGCCCCAAAACTGTACATTTTTTTGCATTCAATTATTCGCTTAAAATCGACTTCTTAGATCCATAACCCCCAAAGTTTCAGAGATAGAACATTCGATTGTTTTTCATTTTGCAGAATATTTCCAGCACTTTAATTCTTGTTAAGGTGTTTGGGACATAGGATGCCAAACTGAATGGCTTGAGGGAAGGAAATTCCACGTTCAACTTATTTTCAATAAAATATGTTGATTAGCCTCTTCAAAAAAATCAAAAAGAGTTTTCTCAAAAAGGGCCCAAGCGATTTTTTTTCTTTTCGGGCTCAAAATGATCGTGGTACACTGTGGAAAACCATAATTGTTGGTGGTAGGAGGCTGGCTAACGAACTTGATCTGTCTTTTTGGAACACAAACCAGCGTGCAAAAGGAAATTTGAATTAGAAAATTCATTCGAAAGTTATCGATTCGTCAGACTACAGACAGAGAGACAGACATGTTCATAAAAACTATTTTTTCTGACTAGGGGGCTCAAAACAACGAGAATTTACGAAAACGTGATAGGTCCTAAATCACACGAATCTAAGATAGTCCATCTAAATGATGAGAATGTAAAAATTCAAATTTTTCCGACAAACTATCGGTTCTATTGAAAAATGCTATGAAGCAATTTTGTGGATTTATTCGAGACGAGAAATGTTGCGGTTGCCTATTTCATCGTCTTTTGCATTGTTTAGATGTAAATTTGAATTTTTGATTTTCTTATGCCATTTTCTACGTTTAAAACAAGAATTATTGTTACTATTACAAAATAGTTCAAAGCAATTTTGTAGGACTTTCGAAAACAAAGAATTTTAATTTCTTGTCTTTTTATCGTATCTTGCGTAGTTTTGTAGAAATGTTGAATTATTTCATTTTTCAGTTTGATTTTCCGTGGCTGAAACCATAAATATTGGTAGTAGAAGGCTGGTTAACGAAATTGACCCATCTTTTTGAACCACAAAACCAGTGTGCAAAAGGAAATTTGAATTGGAAAATTCCTTCGAAAGTTATCGCTTCGTCAGACTACAGACAAACAGGCAGACCTTTTCGTAAAAACTATTTTTTCTCACTCAGGGGTTTTCAAAACGTCGAGAATTGACGAAAACTACAGAAAGAAATGCATTTTTAAACGAGAAAGGAGAATCCGACGAACATTTTTCCTAAAAAATAAAGCTAATTTTCCATTGCACATTTTTTTATGTCGGACTATACACTTTTAAATTCGGCTCAATTAAGTTCAACCCAAACGTGATTGCATATCCTGTTTCTCTTGTGTTCGTGTATCAGGGATGCCCTTCGGTTATTTCGAGCAAAGAAAGAAAAAAATCGTATTACGCATTTTTGAAAAAAAAAAACATTTTTCATATTTACAATTAAAAATCATATTTTTCTAAAAAATGACCCAAAATATGAATGAGGGCCATGCTTATATACTACGTGGACATGTTGACTCAACAATTTTTTTTTTTTAATTTTCATGCACATCGCCCCCAAATTTGTTCAATTCCACAAAAAAATACATTCTTTCTTTCGGAAAAAAATTATATTCAGAAATTCTGCAAGCCCTATGAAGATTAGCACGTATTTTCCACAAGAAAAAAAAGACATTTTTATAAATTTCATTCAGAACTGTCAATATCATACATAATAAACCCCATAAGTGAAAGATAGGGTATTGCGAGTTTCTGATGCTTACTATTATTTTTTTGAGGTTTCTTTTAGTAAAAATTGTTTCTAGTACATAAAATATTACTCTATAGTGATGAGAAGATGTTTAAATATATTGTTCCAACAATTTATTATGGTGTATAGCCATTTTCTCTTAGAATAGACTTTGAAAGTCACGGTTTTATCTGCATTTTTCAACTGATTTTCAAAATCAAATAAGCTTAAAAGAAACGATTTTTTAAGCAATTTATCATTCATAATAATATTAAATGAGTTAGTGTTTCTTTGTATGGGCTTTAGGGTCCAGTAATAAAAAAACCGTGTTTTTTGAACAGACGTTTCGAAAACTTTCATTCGAACTTCCATTCTATTTCTGTCATGTCGATGATATCATAACCGCAGTACCAGAACATGAAGTTGATACAATTCTAACGATTTTCAACAATTACAATAATAAATTGAAATACACCCTTGAGAAAGAAACGGACAATCAAATCAGTTTTCTAGACGTAGTCGTCATTCGCGATGGTGGTGGCTTAAAAACCAACTGGTACACAAGACCTACTAACAAGGAAGGTTACCCAAGTGTCCGCCTCCGATTTGATTCGTTCTGGAGTATGTTTTAGAGCACTAAAAAATAAGGTACACGTCTTTTTTTTAAACTCGCCAGAATTCATATTTAGGGGGTGAAATCACCCTTCAAAGTTTTCGAATAATTACTTTAGAAATATACTTTCTAGAGAAATTAATCATTAGGAGGCAGTGTAAATATTGTTTAAACTGTAATTATGTTATTAAATTGCAGTAAAATATTTCGAATAAAAATAAATATAATAAGCGGCGCAGTTGATAATTTGACTGCAGATGAAATAAGGTGTTGTCCAGTAGGCAACCATCACCCAATCTTCCCAAACAGTTTTATTAAAGCTTTTGCGAAATACGATTCACTAGAGTCAGAATGGAATCCCAATGGCAAACGCTATCCTGGTTCTTCTTCTTGTGCCGGACAAAATGCACCTTCCCGGACTTCTCATTAGTAGCCTCCTCTACATGCCTGGTCCAGTACTTCTCCGGGCAGGACTCATTCTCATGAAGTACTAGGATATGCACTTGGACAACTTGAATATATTCGGCTTATTCCCGAGCCAAATCAGAACCAGCAATTCGAGTTTAGAAGATGCTATTTTCCCGCCGATGAAGAAATTCGATTTCTTGTAGAAAATGGTAAATTTGTATCACGCCAAACCAAGAAGATATTCTGTTATCAACTTCCAATGGTGACGTTTCTGCAATACTGAAGTATGCTGGGATTCTTCGTGAAATATATAAGACAGATAGAAATAATTTGTGGATAAAAATAAATATGATAATCGGCGATGTTAAGAATATGACATCAGATGAAATGAGGGAATGTCATGTAGGCAGATATAACCCAATCTTCTCGCACCTTTTTATGAAGGTTGTTGCAAATTGCGATTCACTGCAGACTGTGTATAATTAATTAAATAAAAAATTGTAAAATGAAACATAATAATCCTTGGAGGCTGAAGTTAGAACAAAATTAAATAAAAATAATAAAAAGTCGTTGTATTTGTTCTTCGAATTTTCATTTGAATTGCTATTTTTGAAAATCTTATGTTAACGCAAAAAACGAACTTTTAAGTGAGAGATCATGATTTTTAATATTTAAAACCTCTAAAAGAGCTCTAATTACTGTATTATACCGACGGTACAAGCTGTCAAATTAATTGTATTAATTTTTCCAATTTGGTGATATCGTGATTATCATTTTATTAATTTAAGATGTTTTCTTTTCGGTTGCCCTGTTACCATTGAATCTCAATGATAAAAGATGTTTTCTTTTGAATAACTGACGCACTAACTCTAGATTTGATCCTAATGTATTCAAATTAAAAGAAAATGGAATAGAAAACACATCGTAAAATTCCAAAGGATTCAAGAAAACATAAGCGATTACATATTCGACTTACCCTAACTTACTGCCACGCTTCATTCGCCAGGGAGCAGGAAGGAGTGGGCAAGGATTAGATTTCTCGTTTTTGGGAAAGGATGTAACTTGTCAGGTTCACACATTTCCCTGGCCCGTTGCAATTGGTTGATAAACGCGCAGGGATCGATTCCCCATTTCTATTCTGGGAACAGTAAGCTTATTCGCAGAATCTAAACATCCTTGGCGGCGGAACACGATCTCTGCTGGTTTCGAATTTAAATGGCTACATGTCTGTACACCGTTATGACATTTAAATGGGCGCTGGCTTTCATCGACTGTAGATCCATAAGTCTCATACGTCCGTCCATAAATCTGTCTGTGTGAGTCAACTAAATTAGTCAAATTAGGTACGATGATGCCATCATTCGATGCCGTCCTGGTTCGTCTGAATTTGGTAGAAATGCATGTCCGTTGGTGCAGTTCGAAGGGCGACATCCGTTGACACCTAATAAAAAATAAGGGGTCGGTTCGAACAACCGTTTGAAAAGGTCGTTACTGGCCAATGTCTAAAACTATCGATATTTTTTCAATAACAAATGTGGTTGTTTTTGTTGAAGCCTATACGGTTTTTGTGATTAAAAAAAAAAATTGGGTCGACATTTTTTTTTTATTAGTTTACTATCGATATTTTTTCAATAACAAATGTGGTTGTTTTCACTGAAGGCTGTATCGTTGTGGTGAAGACAAAAATGTTCTCGACAATTTTGTTTAAAACTTGACCATCGATATTTTTACAGTAACAAATGTAGCTGCTTTTGTTGAAGCCTATATGTTATTTGTGATTTAAAAAAAAATTTGGTCGAAATTTTTTTTTATCAGTTTACTATCGATATTTTTTCAATAACAAATGTGGTTGTTCTCACTGAAGTCTGTATCGTTGTGGTGAAGACAAAAATTTTCTCGACAATTTTTTTTCAAACTTTACCATGGAAATGTTTACAGAAACAAATGTAGCTGTTTTTTAAGCCTATATGGATCCTGTGATTTCAAAAAAAATTCGGTCGAAAAGTTTTTTTGAAAAATTTGTTAGGGATATATTTTTAATAACAAATGTGGTTGGTTTTACTGAAGCCTGTATCGTTGTAGTGAAAAAAAAATTTGTTCTCGAAAATTTGTTGTTTAAAACTTTACTATAGATATTTTTACAGTAACAAATGTGGTTGTTTTTACTGAAGCCTGTATCGATGTGGTGAAAAAAAAGTCTTTTCGAATTTTTTTTTAACTTTACTATCGATATTTTCATAGTAGCAAATGTAGCTGTTTTTGTTGAAGCCTGTGTGGTTTTTTGATTTTCAAAAAAATGTGGTCGAAAATTTGTTTTGAAAATTTTTCTATCGATATTTTTTTCATAGCAAACGTGATTGTTTTCACTAAAGCCTGTATCGTTGTGGTGAAAAAAAATGTCTCAAAAATATTTGTTTGAAAATATTCCTATCGATATTTTTACAGTAACAAATGTAGCTGTTTTTATTGAACCCTACACGGTTTTTGTAATTTTCAAACTTTGGTCGAAACTTTTTTTGGAAACATTGACTGTCGATATTTTTTTAATAACAAATGTGGTTGTTTTTACTGTATCGTTGTGGTGAAAAACAAACATTTTTCTCGAAAATTTTTGGTTGAAAACTTTACTGTCGAAATATTTACAGTAAAAAATGTAGCTGTTTTTATTGAAGCTTACATGGTTTTTGTAGTTTTCGAAGAAATGTAGTTGAAAATTTTGTTTGAAAATTTACTATTGATATTTTTTCCATAACAAATTTTTTTTTTCAATTTACGATCCATATTTTTTCAATGACAAATGTGGTTATTTTTACTGAAGCCTGTATCGTTGTGGTGAAAAAAATGCTGGAAAATATTTTTTGAAAATATTACTATCGCTATTTTAACAGTAAAAATGTAGCTTTTTTATTAAAGACTGTATGGTTTTTGTGTTTTTCAAAAAAATTTGGTCGAAAATTTTTGTTGAAAAATTTACTATCAAAATTTTTTCAATAACAAATGTGGTTGTCTTTACTGAAGCCTGCATCTTTGTGGTTAAAAATAATTTTTAATTTTTATACGCCCGACCAGAGTCGGTTATACATATTTCTTGAGGTACGGATATTGAATGAACATGGTAGAGTTGATAATCCGATTTGTCGAGAAGTGGTATATCCACTGCGAACCTTAAAGATCCATTTCTCACCATGATCGTTGATGTTCATGATTCTACCAATTTCTCCATATCGGCTTTTGGTCCTCGAGTAGGAAACATGAGTTTGGGAGCATTGTCCTGTATATGTCGATATACAACCTCCAGTTGGTTGTTGGTAAACAGAGGGGGATGTAGATGTCCTCTTCTAGCGTCGCATATGGCATCTAGGAGCTGCTCGGCTGATTTTGAATATATTATATTATATAATATATAAAAATATATTTTGATAATACAATATATCCTTGGTTTTGTCCCAGCACATAGTTCGTATGATCTATTCGCATTCGAATTGGTTCGTAGGCAGGAAAAACGTATCTTCGAAATTCAAATCGCTGGTTCTGATTTGTGCAAGGAATCAAAATACACAAAATCAAATGCGGCTCCCATCATTCTCAGCATTCGATTTAAAGTGTTTGTTTAATTTATTTATGGCGTATATTCTCTAATTTGATTAAACGTCACTGCAGTAATTTTCAAATCATGCTTAAACTGATTAAGCTGTCTTTCTTGATTTTCTTCTCTTGGATGTATTTGCTCGAGATCAGATCTCAAAACATGGGTTTGTTGCCCAACGAGGTGAGAGAAATTCTGTTGCGCATCATTCACCTAGTTGACTTTTGTGTCTAATAGTTGCTCATCATCATAGGTGAGAAGTCCGGCAACAGGTCTCATTATTCCTGGCAGAAATCGTAGCATCGAAGATGTTCTTCGTTGTCTGGTGTTGGCTTCGACCTAGCGATTCAATTTACCTATCTTGTATTCGAAAATAAAATCGTAGTTTTTCAATTTTATTCGCCACTCAAGAAATCTGGTGCCCGGGTCCTCAACATAGAGCATCCGATGAACGGACTAATGACCACATGCTTTTATGAATTTCCTTTGGTAAAGGTAGGGCCGGAAATTTTTCACTCCATATAGTATCGAAATGCTTCCTTCTCATCCTATATAGCTTATTTCACAAGCGATCATTGCCTTCGAGTAATATGCAATAGGCATGCCCATCCCGTAATTTTCTTGTGTTAGGATGGCTCCCACAGCGTATTTTGAGGCATTTGTGGTGAGTTTGAATTCTTTTTTGAAATCAGAATATTAGAGGAGAGGCCCTCGACGAAGCTAATGTCGGATTTTATGGAAACTTTGATGATGCTCTTTTTCCCATTTTCATTTAATATTTTTCTTGATGAGATCATTCAAAGGCTTAAATAACTTGGCGTAGTCTTGACTGAATCGCCAATAAAAGCCAGATAGTCCTAAGAATTGACAGACGGCTCTTACCTTGCAGGGAGTGGGGAAATTTTTTATCGCTCTTATCTTTGACGAGTTGGGTTTGACCATGGCAATCCGCATGACTACTGGGGAATCTTCTAGTTGGTTCCGGGTTCGAAACAACCTGTGGAGTTCACCAGATCCTTCACAGTTCGTGGGCGCTCCTGAGACTTGGAGCTCGCCGGGGCGTCCTACTGACGAGCTGGATTGAAGTTCAAATGTTTCTGGGCCTTACTGCCAGAAGGCACCAACGATGCTCCGAGGCAAATTTGCGTCCTTTTTATTTTTTTCAGAATCGGATACGGCATGTATGGGTAATATGGATATGGAAAATGATACTCCCGGTATGGGAAAGGCAGGCAGGGATAGCCAGGACGGTATCCAGGGATTTGCTAGAACATTGGCGATGGATATACAGAATTTATCATCGCATTCTTCATACCAGGTACCTTGAGAATACACTTCTGTTCGGGGTGGAAAGAATTTTCTTATAGTGAGGCCATGGGCTAGGAGGCCTGGCTCCTTTAGCCTTATCCGTTTTATTTATCACATCCTAGGAGGGTTGTTGTGCCAACCTATAGGTGGGGACCGATGATAGGTGGGAGCACTATCTTGATAAAAGGAGCTCGATTATCTGACGGTATGTAGGTAGTTCCATTACCTATGTCCTGCAAGAACTCTTTTAAAGGGACGTTATTTCCGTCAAAATGAGGGATGTGAACTGTAGCTGGTTGTAGTGTCATTTGTTCGAGAAATGACAAAATTCATCGCCTTGCATCGAGGTTCAACGGTGTGCCACCCGGGTTGATGTTAGGATCGGAACCGAGTGTATTGGTTCTGGTGCCTTTTGTGTTGTAGTCGGAGTTCGTCAGTTTGATGTTATAGTGGTGATACCTTCATTTAATAATCAATATTCCGATTCACAGCATCTTAGACTCTTAGATTCTTATTTTCTAAATAATTTAAATCTTTATTTTGCTCAAGATTCAAATGTTTAGTAGTTACGTAGCAGATCCGAGAAATCCTAGAATAAATTTTAAAAATTCAATCAAGTTTTTTGACTAATCAACTTTGATTCACTTCTTCAACAACTTGAATCGTGCTAAATACTTTTCAAGAACTAATAATGCTGGCTATATTTCCAAAATGACAATCAACAATTTACCTTAGGCAATTAGCAGTTTTATCCTCTTATAAAAACAACCGAGATGACGCGTGATATAAACTTGGGTTTAAGTTGAGCGGTCTGAACGTCGGAGAACTACTGATACTACCGTTTCAGCCCTGGCAAACTAAAATTCGAACATCGCATGAAATTCATTGTCTTTTGTAATTTCTTTTAATTCTAACATGGGCTCTAAGAATGGAGGGTTGACAAAACGATGTTCGATCTAAGCTTGTTTTGGTTTTAATTTTGATTGTGACTGTTTACCTGCGCGTCCAGCACATTTTTTAAGGATACCTTAAAAACATTAATTTGTACAGCCATTGGTTATTTATTGGCAAATTCAGACCCGTCTCATTATTTAATAATTCGTAGAATCTTCGAGATACTTTATAAACCATTGGATCTCGACGTACAAACTTTCAAAATTGTCATTTTTAGCTATTGAAGCAGAGTTTTGTTTTCCGATTAATTGCGGTAATTTTATTTTGAAGCTAGCTTCACTTAGATTTGACTCAGTTTTTAGCTGTGATATTTTAGTAGATGCTGCTAAATTACGTGCAAGAGCATGTTCGTATCGTTCACGTACTTTTTTTCAGGCACAATGCATTTTTTCTATGTGCTGTTTTGCGGGGAGGGGAGAGATTCGGCATAGAATGCGCTTCTATCTATCTCTAGCTTGGCATTAGGTGTTCAAGTTTTCCTAAGACTGATATTAGGCAATTGCGTGATTCAAATTAAAGAATTGTTATTATGCCGCGTAAGACCCCTTTCAGTATAGGCCGATGGAGGCCTTACTATTAGTCACTAAATTTTCCTGTTAAAAAATTATAGGCCTCCAAGTAATAGTAGAATTCATTTGTAGAAGAGCTAAGGCACTAATATCAATTAAGTAATTTACTATTTACCCCACGCGATTTCAATGGTCGCAAATAAGTGCCGCAAAAAAATTAAATACTGACATCAATTGCCTCGAGTTTTATTTACATAATATAATTGAACCTGCGTGTTCAGTTGGATAACTAAAGGGCTATGATGTCCTGCGAACCACGATGCCCAGGAAAACCAGGGTCTTAAAAACGGCTTAGATTGTGATTTGATTAAAGTAGCACGCAAAGTCTCATTAACCCAAAGTTGCTACTTCTTCAAGAAATAATAGCATGAATTTCGCTCAAAAATTGAAACAAAAGGAAGGGCTAAAAACAGCTTAAATTTTGAATTACTTTTATGAAGCGTAATTATAGCAGTTTTCGGAAGAAAACATGCATACGCTCAGCAATTTAAATTCCGCACCTTTCACTGTGATTTAGAATTTTCTCATGAACTTTAGAAATCTTTTTCATCATCTTACAGGTCAAGCAGATCAAGAATTGATTCTTTTGTAAAATTTCGAGTAAACGGTAACGTTATAGGGGTGAAAAAGGGGTATGATCCTATCTCACCACTGCCGCCGTCAGCTTGTTACGTACGAGATAATAATTTTCAATATCAGGAAGCTGTGAAAGAGGTCTAACTACTCTAATGTACTGGAGGTTCAAGCTGCCAAATTAATTTTACTAATTTGTTCAATTTTGTGGGATCGTGATTAACATATTATTAATTCAAAATGTTTCCTTTTGCGGCTACCCTATTACCGTTGAATGTCAATAATGAGAAACATTTTTTTTTGAATAACTGACGCGTTGACAAGGACTAGATTCCTCGTTTGATTCCTGATTTGTAGAATCGATAAATCTTTCACGGTAGGAGAAGATTGCTGCTGGTTTTGAATGTAAATTGCTACACGTCTGTACGTCGTTATGTCACTTAAATTTGCGTTCTGTCTTCTGTCGGCTGGAGATCTGAAGGTGTTTTACGATCGTTTGTAGATCTGTCTGGGTTATTCCATTGAAGTTGTCAAATTAGGTCCGTTGGTGCCGTTCGAAGAGTGACGTCCGATGATATCTAATCAAAAATAAGGGGTCAGGTCGGTTTACCGTTTGAAAGCTTCGTTCCTGACCGATGACTAACTTTAATTATTAATGACGTAGCAACCTAGCTCAGTTATGTGTCGAGCGGAAACGAACAAGAGAAACCGTGTCTTTTTTTCTTCGGATTTCTTAGTACTTCTAGTCGGTTCAAGAAGTATTAAAGGACTGCAATGAGAATGTTGAGTGTGATTTAATCGAAGGTACGAATGCATAGGTGAGGTAGGGCATTTTTGCAAGCATTGCTAATTTTGATTGGATGTTCATTGTCGAGCGACAATTTTGAAAGAAGCCATGGATTATAGGTCAGATCAGCTGTCAAAATAGATCGCTTCTTCATATAGGAAGAACGTTTTGAGATGAGAAAATGCACTCGTACCGCGAGCGAATCGTTAGGTGCAGTTGTAAATAGGTACAATCGTCAAACGGTATCTGTATGAGTACTCTCCTTGCAATGATTCCTATTGTTGTCTTTTCTCTTTCCTTCTCTCTGGTTCTCACGTCTTGCAAGTACAGGACGTAAAGTAGGACGGATAAGTAATAATATTTGTTATAACAAAAATTATAATATAAAATATTATTTTATTATTATTGAATATTTATTTAAAAGTAATATTTTGACGATAAAAGTACTTGCTTTCTTCGACAAGGTTGAGTAGATCATAAAAATACATCTTTCGATATTATTGGTTAATTTTATGAACAAAGGATATAAACAAATGTTTGGGGTAGATGTATAAAAACAAAAAGGAATAATTATTATGTTAGTTATTATTAGGTGATAAGCAAATCTTAGTAATACAAATTTTTATTTGATATACTTTATCAATTTTATAAACGAAAAACAATTTTTCTTTGCCTATAGGTGTTCACCTTATTCTTTTATAAATTATTTATATTAGTTCTTGCAATATTTGTTCATAAAATTAACAAATAGCATCGTGAATTAGTATCATCTTGACGATCAAAACGATGAATTTCCTGGCAAGAATAGACAAAGTGTCCTATCAAAAAAGCATTCATGACAAATTTTTAGCTCTGCTTTGGGTGAGGGACTTGGTTTCATTCATTGTTTTCATAGCTTGTGTCGTTCTTTCAAAAATTGGATTCCTTTATTTTTAATTTTATTTTTTAAGATTAAAATAAAAACTACGCATTGTATCAAAAAATGGTTATTAACAAATTTGTAGCCCCTTTTTGAGTGAACAAATTTGGTTGATTTATTATTTTTTTGTAGCTTGTGTCTTTTATCTAAAAATTTAATTTAATTATTTTTGATACTGTTTTTCAAAAATCAAACAAAAACTAGGTATCCCATAAAAAAGTAATTCCTAAAGAGAACATTTGCTTTCGAGAAACTTTCGAAACTTACGAGAAAATTCTACAAGTTATTATGACATTTTTGTAGGGTATTTAAAAAGAAACGTTTTTCTTATAAAGACTCTTTCCATTTCGTGCAATTTGTTTGGCTTCAAATATTCATTTTCATTTTTTTTTTAATTTTGTAAATGCTTTAACTCTGGTAATATATTTTTTATCGAAATTGAATTATCATCCAAAATGTCTGGCTAACGAACCTGACCTTCATTTTAATACAGTAAAGAGTATATAACGAAATCCAATCCAATATGTAAATTCTTTTTGGATACAGATGATGAAAATGTAATAGTTTGTAATTGGAAAATGTACGCAGTAAGACAAGAGATTGGAGGTTGAACATCTTCAAACTAAACCTTGAAGGATGAACCCATTTTTAAAGTTTGGACTTTGAAATCTATAATAATTACACGGCCTTTTTAAGAAGGCATCAAAAAATACTTTTTCCGTAGTTTTAGCTAACATACAATTAAGCCAGCTTTTTATTATACAAAGATAAGAAGTTGCCATTTACATTTCAGAAAAACTCTGAAGATTATCCACCTTGCTCTCATTATTTGACTTGGCTAATGTATAATTAGGCAGTCGATGTTTCAAAAGCCCCGGTTGAAATCTAAATTTCTTAAAAGTTTACATGAAAATAAATTTCAGTTTATCGACTGTCTTCGTTCAATTATTTTTTCATTACCATTAATATGAGACCTGTACAGGTGATAAAAAATCGTCAGTCTTATATAAAAAAGAATACCTGAAGAAAAAAATATATATTTCAAAATATTTCAGGATTACCATTAACATTCTACAAAAAACATTCCTGGTCATTTTCCGCTTTTCTTCTGGTTCAAACTAATATTTACCGGTGAATTCTCTACACCTAAATCAGAAAAATTTAAATAATTACTCATTTTCAACTTTAATTAAAGAACTAAAGAAACTTTAGTTTATACATGACGCAGCCAGCAGGTGGTATCGTAAAACGCGTAAACAGGCTACGACACTTCAATGTGAAAAAATAGCAAGATTATTTGCACGCTTAATGTATTAAATCTTCGCTTATTTACTTTAGAAATAACACCACAGAAAAATTACGAAATTCGATTAAGAATGTCAGCAAACTCTATTGCTAAAAATTAAAACATTTGAAATTTGTCAATTTCAGAGTCAAAATGGTCATTTATAATTTATAAGGAAGGAGCATTATCTAATTTATATAGTTCTTAACATGCGATGTTGAAAATAAGACAATGTTTCAATAACACATATATAAAATTGTAAGAATTTCAAAGAAGTAGCCTTTAAAAATAATTAAGTAAGAATTTGAAGCCTGAAAAATTATTAAATCTCGAAACGAGAATGACTATCTTTCAAATTGTTTCGTAGCCTATCGGGCGAACGGGTGGACGGATCAACAACGAACCAAAATTACAATCATGAAAAATGTAACTTCGAAGAATGAAAAACCGAAATTCCTTCAGTATGAAATGTTCCCAGTACTAAAAATGGAATAATTTTGAATTTCAGGGTCATAGAATTTTACAATATCAAATCAGCAGTCAGCTTAACATTGTGCAATTTGAAATTGCAAACTCCCAAAAACTGGAGAAAAGTAACCTATTTAATATAAAAATTTAATAATTGTGAAAGTACTAAAAACATTGCAAATTTAAAAATTGTGAATAGTTAGAATTGAACGATTGAAAATGAAAGGACTCCCAAACTTCTAAATTGAAATCCTAGAGAAAACATCACAATTATGAGCAGTCATATTAGAGTGGCTCGGAAACGAACATTATTAGGGCTTCTTATTCGCTTATGCGTAGAAGATGACTCATTACACAGTAATATATTATCAAATTTCAAATAGTTATAATTTAAAAATCTTCAGTTGTAATTTTTCGGAGTTCAAAGAACTTCCATTTACAGACGCTGCAATTTGAGATAATTTATGCATTAGGAATAGAAATTTGTTATTGAAAAATGTACGTGGTCTTTCATGAAGATTGTGAAGATGAAGTTAATGTAAATTATTGTTCCGGGAGGCTACGCGGATAATATCACTAAATTTTAAATGCGACGAAATTCAAAAACGTATGTGAAAACAAATTCACAATGTCCGATTTATAGACTTTACAATTCATTCATTACACTGCTGGATATCCAATTGAATCAAGAAAGAAGTTGGAGTTTATGTTCAAAATTCAAAACAGATTTTTAATCATTTTTCTTCATATGATTTTCGAATACGCAGGATTTAAAAATAATCCTGCGACACCTGATAGGGACTCTTCTTTTCAGTCTCATTTTACGAACAAGTTAAATTTTAAAAAAGTTTTTAAATACACTTTTGTTGATGTAATTTTTTGTAATTTGTGATGATGTAATTTCCTAGAGAATGTAAATGTAAATCGATACACATCAGAGAGATCATATGTTTCATCAATAAACAATAAACAGCATTAATTCTCCAAGAAATATCTAAATAATAGAAGTTGCAATTTAGGTAATGGCTTCTTAGAATAAAGCTTTACAATTTTTATTTATTTTCGGAGATACATTCAGTTATAAAGACGCTACAAACTGGGGAAGAAATATCCGGAATGTAGTGGAAAACATCAATCTCCAGCAATTTTGAAGCCAACCGGCGACTATGGTTTTCCAATAATTGATCAAGAACTGAAATGTACAAACTCTGCTAAATTACCAACAAAAATGACCATAAGGAACACAGAGCGCACTGGTACTAAACGATGATTATTCTAATTTATAAATTTAATTTGGTTTGATTAAATTTTCTACATTTTTTACTTCTGGCCTGATACACTGGAAATAAAAGCTGATTTGTCTGGAGAATCTCCAAGGATTAGTGGCGGACCTCTTCATGGGAATTTCGTATCTGAAAAAGCCACTTTTCTTTGGACCCAAAGAGAGATAAATGTTGCATAAGTTCTTAATACTCTCCAAATTTGATTTGACGAAATTTCGCTGATTATTCTAGAGATATTTTACTATTTGAATAAAAAAAAGATAAACAAATAGAAAAATCTATTTATGAAACGCGAAATTGTAGCATTTTAAAGTTTATTGACACAATGAGAATGCAGTATTGTGAAACTTGTATACAGGTTATGTGGAGACACTAGAATTATTTATATACCTATCTATTTTACCCTACTTATTCAAGGTTGAAAATAATTCCACAAAATCTCGATTTGATATCGAAAACAATCGACAAGGAAAGTTTACTAATTGTTTAATTACCGAAATTACCAAATAATTAGAAAATATTTTTACCTAATGACTTTCGTAGGTAAAATCAATTTGTGATTTTTCACTATTCCATTCGTGAAATGATAGAATATTACTCTAATATTATTTCAAAATTCGGTACATAAGTTAATTAGTCAAATTTATACTAATTTAAATTTATTGAGTATTTAATGGATTCATTATTGGTGGATGTGGAGATGCAATCTTTTTTCTATAGAACAGATTTAAAATCAATTGAGAAAGCTCAATCACAAAAGGACGGTCTTGCAGTATTTGTAATATAGCTCATGGTAAGAAGTGCATATTAATTAGTTCAAATACTTTCTTTCAATAAGTGGTTATTTATTACTTGTGTGAAATATTACAAAAATATGGGATTGAAAAAACAGAAAATGAACAAATTAGGGAGCGATTATGTAACATTCTCACATTTATTTTCACTTCCACTTTTACGAACTTATTAACAGTTGACTCACTGAGAAATATCAGGAAGAGCGGGATTTGGTCTCTGGTTGCAGACAGGCCAAAACACTCTTGGGCACAAAGCTTAATTTTAACCAAGCAAGGGAAATACTCAAGCTCGGGAGAAAAGAGCTCAAAGTCCTAACAGAAATTTTTATAGGACATGGGAATCTCGGATATCACATACATAAGATAGGGCTTGCGGAAAGTCCCCTCTGTCGTCTGTGCAGAATGGATGATGAGACAACTACTCACATCCTTTGTCACTACCCTGCTATTGCGGGGAAACGTCTAACACTCACTGGCAGTTACTGCATCAGTGAGTTAGAGATATCAGCCAACAGCGTGACTGCGGTCCTCTCCTTATGGAGGGGGCTTTGGGGTCACGCTTAATCTCACAAGGGGACGCAACGGGATAACCCAAGCGTCAGGGGCTGTTACGGTCTCAACCCAACTAATAATAATAATTATTATTATATCATTAAGCCGTTTCCCTTTCGGGGTAGGCGTGAATTGCTCGGTTGGAAAGTAGCAAACAATGTAATAGTTGATATTTCAATCAAAAAAGTTAATATTCAATCAAAATGTTAAATTGCCAACGAAAGAAGATTTTAATTTAAAATCAAAAACCAAATCATTTTAAAAAGTCGAATTTTTTACGAAATAATTACATTTTGAACTAAAGAGATGAATTTTCAATTAAAAAAGATGCATTCTCAACAAACAATGTAATAGTTGATATTTCAGTCAAAAAAGATTTTAATTTTGAATCAAAAACAGTCGACTTCATCCATAAAAGACGGATTTTCACCAAAAAGTTAATATTCAGTCAAAATGTTAAATTTTCAACCAAACAAGATTTTTATTTGAAATCAAAAACAGTTCAAATCATCCAAAAAAAGTCGAATTTTTGACGAAATAGTTACATTTTTAACCAAACAGATGAATTTTCAATTGAAAAATATGAATTATTAATGAAAAATGTAATAGTTGATATTTTAATCAAAAAATATTCTTGTTTTAATGAAAAAACAGTTAAATTCATCCAATGAAGACGAATTGTCAACCAAAACAGATTAATTTTCAACCTAAAATATGAATTTTCTATCCAGAAAATTAATTTTCGGTTAAAAAAGATGAATTTTCAACAAAATAGTAGAATTCTTAACCAAAACAGATTAATATTAAACAGTCACATTTTTAACCTCTTTCAATTTGAAACTTGATGTTTGATTGAAAATTCAACAATTTTGTTGAAAATTCATCCTTTTTCGTGAAAAATTCATCTTTGAGGGTTGAAAATTCAACTATTTTTTTTAGAAAATTTGTCTTTTTAATTTTAAACTTGATGTTTGATTGAAAATTCAACAATTTTGTTAAAAAGTCATGCTTTTTGGCTGAAAATTCAACTATTTTGTTGAAAATTCATCTTTTTTGGTTGAAAATTCAACTGAAATCTTTTTTGGATAAGAATTCAACTATTTTTTCAGAAAATTTGTCTTTTTAATTTGAAAATTAATCTATTTTATTAGAAATTGCATCTTTCTTGGATAAAAATACAACTGTTTGATTGAAAATTCAACAATTTTGTTAAAAAGTCATGCTTTTTGGTTGAAAATTCATTAATTTTGTAAAAAATTTACTTCTTACTTAAAACTCATATTTCTTAGATAATAATGCAACTGTTTGGTTAAAAATTCAACAATTTTGTTAAAAAGTCATTCTTTTTAGTCGAAAACTCAACTGTTTTGTTGAAAATTGAAATTTTGATGTTGAAAAGTCAAATAAAATTTTTTTCGGATAAAAATTCAACTGTTTTTGTTTAAACTCGTCTTTTTGATTTAATGATTCATCTGTTTTAGTAGAAATTTCATCTCTTTGGTTAAAAGTTTAACTATGCTGTTGAATATTATTTTTTTATTGCTGAAAATTCATATTTTCCGGTTGAAAATTCAATTTTTGTACAGAAAATTCGTGTTTTGGCTTGAAGATTCAACAATTTAGGTGAACTTTTTTTTTCTTTCATAACTGAAAAATCTTTGAAAATTTGTCTTTTGGGTTGTAAAGTTCATTTTTGTAAATGATTTTTTTTGTTTGAAATACCAACTATTACACTTTTTTCGAGAATTCATCTGTTTAGGTTGAAAATTTAATTATTTTTCGAAAAATTATTTATTTTGTTGAAAATTCAAGTATTTCATTAAAAAGTCATCTTTTTTGGTAGAAAAGTAATTTTTTTGTTTAAAATAAATAAGTGAATTTGAAAGTTTGTATTTTTTATCTGAAATATTGTTTTATTCCGTTTATAAATATTACAAGATTAAAATGCTGGTATTTGAATGTTAATGGTCAGAAAAAAAAAAATTTATTCAACGAAAAATCAGAGAATTTTGAAAATAAAGTTTTCACCCTGCAAAGCACGTATTTTTTTAAATGCAAAAAAATTCCATTAGTCTCAAGGCCCATATATTATATCCCATATATTATTTTTTTTCTTCCTTTTCTTCCAATACTTCTATCCATGTATATTATTCTGGTTACACCTGCGCGAATCGAGGCTTCGTTTGAACGTCGCTGAGTCATCACATATTGTGTAATATAACTACACTGGCACAATTTAAATAACTTTTTTACTTCAATAAGTTTCATGGAAAACAGATTTAAAATTTGATCGGTTTTTCACGACAATTTTTGAAATAGAAAAGTTACTTAAATTGTGTTAGTGTAGTGATATTACATACGTGATTACTCAGCGACGTCCAAACGAAGCCTCGATTCGCGCAGGTGTAACTAGATTAATATACAAGTTTATAAACTTATCCTCAGTAATTTTTCTTCCGTCTTCTCTTCCAATACTTCTGTTCATATATATTATTCTAGTTACACATGCGCGAATGGAGGCTTTGTTTGAACGTCGCTGAGTAATTACATATGTAATGTAACTACACTGATACAATTTGAAGAACTTTTTTATTTGAATAATTATTATGGAAAACAGATTAAATTTTAAATCGGGTTTTCATAAGAATTATTCAAATAAAAAAGTTATTTCAATTGTGTCAGTGCAGTTATATTACATGCGTGATTACTCAGCGACGTCCAAACGAAGTCTCGATTCGCGCAGGTATTACTAGAATAATATATAAGTTTATAAACTTATCCTCAGTAATTTTTCTTCTGTCTTCTCTTCCAATACTTCTGTCCATATATATTAGGCTAGTTACACCTGCGCGAATCGAGGCTTTGTTTGAACGTCGCTGAGTAATTACATATGTAATATAACTACACTAACACAATTTAAAGAACTTTTTTATTTGTGTCATTATTATGGGAAACAGATCAAATTTTAAATCGGGTTTCCATGAGAATTATTTGAAAGAAAAAGTTATTTAAATTGTGTCAGTGCACTTATATTACATATGTAATTACTCAGCGACGTCCGAACGAAGTCTCGATTCGCGTAGGTGTAACTAGAATAATATACATGGATAGAATTGTATTGGTAGAGAAGAAAGAAAATTACTGAGGATAAGTGTCAAATTACCTTTTTTTGGTCCACTTATCATTTCATAAAAATAATAATTCCTTATTATTAAACAAATTTTTTTGTTGTGTTTTTTGAAAATAAAATAAAAATTTATATCAATTATATTAAGTTTCAACCCCGATCCGTGGTTAAAATGCATTATATTATTAACTGCAAAAATTAAAAATCTGACATTCTTTGGAAAATGTACATTAGAATGAAATTCAGGTCTGTTAAATTGTATGAGGCAGGACTGATATACATAGGTGACTGTTCCGATGAGTCAGTCCGGGACAAAAAATGAAAAACCTAATTTGTATTTTATTTAAAAAAATATATATATTTTCAACTAATTGCAGAGAAATAATAAATATTATCAACCCTAATGACAATTGAAAAATCTTCTTTAAAATTAATGTTTATTACGTTTCCTGACATCGTTTTTTCTGCGGTTTCCAAGAAATTTGCCCTTTTTCTCGATTTTTCGTTTAAAATTTTGTTTTGGTTAAAAATGCTACTATTTGGTTCAGAATTCAATTCTTTTGTTGAAAATACAACTATTTTGTTGAACACTCATCTTTTTTGGTCACAAATTTAACAACTACGTTGAATGTTGTACTATTTTCTTAAAAATGTATCTTTTTGGTTGAAGATTCATCCCTTTGGTGGAAAATTGTGCTATTTCGTTAAATATCCGTTTCTTTTTTTTTGGTTGAAAATTAACTTTTTTTAAATAAAAATTCAACTATTAAATTGTTAATTGATTAATATTCCTTTTTAAAAGTTCATCTTTTTTGCTGTGGAATCAAGTATTTTTTTAAAAGCTCGTCTTTTTTGGTTTAATTTAACTGGAACAAAATTAATTTTTTTCTTGAAAATTAATTTTTTTGAACTGAAAATGTAACTTCCATTTTTGGTTTGAACATATTTCAGTTTTTTAATTCAACTAGTTGGTTGAAAATTGAACTAGTTGGGTAGAAAACTCAATTATTTGCTTGAAAATTAAACGTGTTTTTTAGTTGAATCTAATCAGTGAATTTTTTTTTGTTTGAAAATTAATTTTTTAAACTTAAAGTCTAACTGTTCAATTTTTCGTTAAAAACTTACTTATCTTTTTTAGTTGAAAATCTTACAGCATCGTTGAAAATTTATCAATTTGTCTTTCTGCATTGAAAATTTCACTATTTTGGTGGAAAATTAATTTCTTTGGTTGAAAATTATTTTTCTTGAACTGAAAATTTAATTATTTTACATTTAATTAAAAATGTATCAGTTTTAGCTAAAAATTCATCTACTCTGCTTACAGTTAAACTACTTTTAAAAAAATTCAGTTTTTTGTTTGTTCAAAGAATCATCATTTCAGTTGAAAATTTATATTTTCAGGTTAAAAGTTGAATTGTCTTGTAGAAGATTCGTCTTTTTGGATTTAGGATTCAATAATTTTGTTCAAAATTTATGTAATTTGTTGAAAATTCCTCTATTTTGGTACAACATTAATCTTCTTGCTTGAAAATTCAACTGCTTTTTATTTAAAATTAAAATATTTTTTGGTTGAAATAACAACTATTATATGTTTAGTTGAAAATTCCTATTTTTGGGTCTTTTTGTAGAATAATCGTTTTTTGGCTTGAAAATTCAACAATTTGGTAAAAAATTTAACTATTTGGTAAAAAAATAACTTTTTTGTTGATAAACATGTTTTGGAGAAAAGTTTGTTTTGTAGAGAATTCGTATTTTTGGCTTTAAAATTCATCTTTTTGGTTGAAATTGAACTATTTGTTAAAAAATTCTTCCTTTTTGCTTGAAAATTCAACTACGATGTTAAAAATTAATTTTTTTTTTCTTAATTTGACACTTCGATTGAAAATTTGACTTTTTCGGTCAACATTTTTTTTTATCTGAAAATTTAACTATTCCATTTTTGGTTGGAGATTGATCCTTTATAAGTTAAAAAATTAACTTTCTGACAGAAAATTCGTATATTTTGTTGAAAATTTTTCTTCATGTTAAGAAAATTAATCTTGTTTGGTTTAAAATTAATCTTTTTGGACTATTATTATTATTTGGGCTGTTATTTCTCTATTTCTCCTGCTTTGAGAGAATTTTCAGTCATGTTATTTTTCAGAGGGTGGGTGGTGAAAATAGCCTAAATTTGGTAAATTTATACAAAAATTCATGAAGAATTTTAGGTCAAAATTTACCCAGAAATTGACATAGGAAATTCGAGTGGAAATTAACCTAGAAATGATAGGCTAGAAATACATATGGAAATAACCATGAAATTTAGTTTGTTGTAGGGTCATGCAATCAACGTGCAAATTTTACATATATGATGGAAATTCACGCAGAGATTCACCTGGAAATTAACGTATAGATTCGGGTGGTTGTACGTTGATACAATCAACGCGCAAATTTTACATATATCATGGAAATTCACCTAGGAATTCACATAGAAATTCGAGTGGAAATTAACTTAGAAATAATAAGCATAGAAATACACGTGGAAATTCATGTGCAATTCAGGTGGTTATACGTTGATACAATAAACGTGCAAATTTTACATATATCATTGAAATTCACGTGAAAATTCACCTAGGAATTCACATGGAAATTCGAGTGGAAATTAACTTAGAAATAATAAGAAATAATAATAACGTGAAATTCAGATGGTTGTACGTTGATACAATCAACGTGCAAATTTTACATATATTATGAAAATTCACGTGAGAATACATGTAAAAATTCACCTAGAAGTTAGCCTAGAAATTCAATTGAAAGTTTACCTAGAAAACGTAAAAATTTACTTGAAACTCGGATCTTCTAGCTATATAAGCGCATTTTCACGTGAATATTTTCAGCTGGAATAGGGCTTTTCTCGCATCCAGCTTTAAATATGAGGAGCCAAGTTTGAAAAAGGGCTAACTTGTGATTAAGGTGAACCTTCTTAGAGACATGAACTCGTCTTTTTCTGCATTTCTGTAATTTGCTAATACTACTTTGTTTCTCAGCCGCCCCTGCGAACCGCATGCCAGGTCTCACGTGGGAACGAAGAAAGATTTTCAGATACCGCCCCTCAATTTCTCATCTCTCCTTTCGTCGAAAAAATCTTGTCCCGTGGTTTTGTGGCCGCGACGATTTGGCGGTGCACTTTTTAATCGAATACAAACGAGGCTCGTTAAGAGAGTTCGCGGGCGCGAATTTAAATTTATATTCAATGCACAAAAGCCGAGAGAGCCGAAACAAAAAAGAAATCCGTGAAATTATTCATAAGTGTAAAGACATTTAACAATATTAATCGACAAAATTAATCTGGGTTTATAAAATACGCGGTATCCACACGGAAATGACAGACCATACATTTTTATCGTCAACTTTCTTCATTTTTATTTATTTGGAAAAAACATGATTCATTGGCTAGTAACTTGTGACAAGTAACCAAGTTACTGAAAAGTTACCTTATTTGTATATTTGAAGGTAACTTCGTTACTATTTTAAAAAGTAACTTGTAACGTAACGTTACGATTTTTGCAGTTACTTGGAACTTAGTTGTAGTTACTTTGAAGTTACTTTGTGTTTTTTGTATAATTTGATGTTAATTGTTTCATGTCCACTGTTCTAAAATTATTATTTTTTCAATATTGATTTTTATTTCTGAATTGTGAAAAAAATGCTCGCAAGCTCCGCTGGGATCCGAACCCAGGTCTTTCAGATTGCCGGTCTGATGCTCTTACCCACTAAGCTACGGAAAGACTAATTTTTCAAACATTCGAATATTTCATATTTTTTTTATATTATGGTTTTGTCTAGATTAAATGTATTAAATAATTTGATGGTTATTATTTTTGTCTACTGGTCTAAAATCAATATGCTTTGAATACTATAATGAATAAATTTTTCAATTTCTATGTTGTGAACAAATTGCTTTAAAGCGCTCAAGATATTGTGATTGATTTGAAATTGAAATCTGTTTTGGTATACATATTATATACATAATATAATATAATATAATATATATAATACACATATACATACATACATATATATACCCACACACACACACACACACATATATATATACACACGCATATTATATATATATATATATATATTTGGTATACATATTAAATTTTTCGTTGAGAATTAATCTATTTTTTTTAAAAGTTTAACTACTTGCTTGAAATGTAACTTTGTGTTGATAATTCATATTTTCGGGTTGAAAATGCAACTGTTTTGTAGAAAATTAGACTTTTAAGCTTAAAAATTCAACACTTTAATTAACTTTTTTTTTTCTTTCTTGGTTCGAAATTGGACTTTTTCGTTCCAAAATTTATATCTTTGAGTAAAGAAATCAAATTTTTTCATTGGTTAAAAATTCAACTATTTTGGTAGAAAGTTCCACTAGCTGGTTGAAAAACAACGAACATTTTTGTTGAAAATCCAACTCTTTTTTTTGAAAATTCTTGATTTTGGTTGGGAAATTAATCTGTTTTGGTAAAAAGATTTCTGAACAGCTACTTTATTGAAAATTGGTATATTCTGGTTGAAAATTTAACTAATTGGTTGAAAGTTTATGTACCTTGTTAAAAATGTAATTTTTTGGTTCAATATTCATAATTTTAGTTGAAAATTCATCTCTTTGGTTGAAAATTGGATTATTTTGTTTCAAATTCATTTTTCAGTGGGGGAGGGGGGGCGTGAAAAATTGGAATATTTTGCTAAAAAATTAACTTTTTTGTCCGAAATTTAACTTTTTTGTTAAAAATTCGCCTTTTTGGTTTGAAAATGGTAGAAAATTCAAGTACTTGGCTGAAAATTAACTTTTTTGTTGAAAATTAATATTTTCGGTATGAAAGTTCAAATAAAAGTTCATTTGGTTAAAAATTAATGTGTTTTTCAAAAAAATTTAATATTTTGGTAGAAAGTCCAAATTTGGGTGAAAAGTAATTTTTGTTGTTGAAAATTAGTCCTTTTGGCTTAAAAATTAATTTCTATTAGTAAATCAATTACACTGAGAATAATATTTGTTTGTTTCAAACAAATTTGTTTAGATCCAATTTGTTTGATCAAAACCAATATTTAATTAAATTAAACAAAATTTATCTGAATTAAATCAAATCTTATTTGATTCAAACAAAATTTATTTGAATTGGAAGAAAAACTATATTTAAATTAAACAAACATTTGTTAAAGTTAGTTTAAATTAAAGAAAGTGTATGCAAACAAACATTTTTTTTTAGTTTGGATTAAACAAACATTTTTTCCAGCACAGAGGTAGTACTTACTTCATTTAAAACAAATATTTAAAGTAGACAAGACCTTTATTTAATTTAAACAAGAAATTTATTTGACCTGAATAAAAATTTATTACAATAAAATAAATACTGCCTGAACATTGAAATTTTCAAACTTTCAACAATTTGCTAGAAAATTAAGTTATTTAGTCTAAAATGATCTTTTTTGTGAAAAAATTATATTGCTGATTTAAAATTCAACCATTTTGTTAAAAATTTAACAATTTTTATGAAAATCAAACCATTTTTGTGAAAATTAATTTTTTGACGAAAAATCATATTTTATGGTTGGAAATTCAACTGTTTTGTTGAAAATTCGTTTTTTTTTTTGTTAAAAATTAATTTTCTTACCTGAAAATTTAACTATTCTATCTTTGGTTGAAAATTTATAATTTACATGTGGAAAATTCAATTAATTGATAGAAGAATTATATATTTTGTTAAACATTTCGATGATACAACTATTTGGTAGAAAATTGAAATTGGTTCAAAATTCGTCCTTTTTTTATTAAAAAATAATCTTTTAACCCTTTGAGTACACACTGGGTCTATCTGACCCTCAACAAATTTTTGATCGAGAAAGAGTTTCCATATAAGTTTTTAGCTTGAAGTATTAACAATAAAAAAAGTTACAATTTTTTCCATAAAATTCAATTTTTCAAAAATAAATTTTTTTTTCGTGAATTTTTTAAAGTATAGATGTGTTAAACTGAAAATTTTACGATCCAATTTAGAAAATTCATGTTTTATGGTACACGAGTCATTTTTCTAGGTTTAAAATTATCTTTTTTGTGGAAAATTCCATTTTTCGTGTTAAAAATAAAACTGTCGGGTTGAAAATCCAACTATTTTGATAAAATCATTATTTACGGTCAGAAATTCAACTGTTTTCTTAAAAATTCGTCCTTGTCTAATGAAAATTCATATTTCTTGAAAATTTAATAATTTGTTTAAAAGTGAAACTATTTGGTTAAAATTTCAAAAATTTTGTTAAAAATTCGCCTCTTTTGCTTGTAAGTTCAACTTTTATTTATTAATGGAAATTTTTTGTTAAAAATAATTTTGTTGAAATTCGCCTTTTTAGGTTGAAAATGCATATATTTTTGGAGGCAATCTCGTTTCATTGAAAATTCACCTATTTTGTTGAAAATGTAATATATTTCGTCTGGAAATCTTAGAAGTATAAAATGTTACATATTGAATTAAATATGGTCTTTAAATTATTTTTTACGTTACTTTTTGGAAGATATAGTAAAAAAAATGAATTTTCTACTAAAAGACGAATTTTCAACCATTTTAAAATCTTTAACCAAATGGATGAATTTCCAATCAAGATATATGAATTTTAAAGCAAATAGTTAACCTTTCAAGTACAAAAAATATATTTTTTTACCCAAACTGGAATCGTTAAATTTTCAATTAAAAAAATTGATTTGTAACCAAAAAAGGAACGAATTTTCAAGCAGTTGAATTGTCAACCAGTTGATTCATCAGTCGAAATTTGAGAATAAAAATTCCATCAGTAAAAATGGTCAACCCTCTAGTGTTAATTTCTTTTATTTAATTGTGATTTCGTAATTGATAATTTGGTTCGAGTGGTACAGAATGTGAAGAATGCGTTTTTTGGCGAAGAGGCTTCTTTGATCAGTTAGAGGAAACGTTTGAGCGGTCGCACCTTGAGGTTCATAAAGGCACATGTGAGTCAAGTTTCTTCGTTTCGCGTTTTTTTATTTCAACGCACGTACGAGGGTACATACCTTCGTACTTATAGGTATACGAGCTTTATATGAACCTACCTTACATCCACACACCCAGTAAAGAATGAGCGATTCCGAACGCGCGCCATCACTGATAACATTGCACTGCAATACGAGAAAGAATGTTTTTTTTCCCCCTCACGGGAGGCACTTCGCTACTAGAATAAACAAAAAGCTCCCAACATGTAGAAACAAATCGATTTTTATGTCCTTTCTTCCATTCCAGATTCGCATATCTTCAGTAACAGTATCTTAAGAATAATATTTAAAAAGTTATTTAAATAATATATTATTATGTTATTATATTCATGGACGAGTGTCTAAGAATGGCCCTCTTCGGCGAAGAAGGTGTGGATCTCGGGACAGTGAGGGTACGTGGGTTAGCGTTCGCAGATGATAAGGTTTAGTTCAAGAGCTGGTAACGTTTTTGGCTGGGAAATGACCCTTCTTTCGAAACCCGTAAATGTCACTAGCTCTTGGACTCGTTTTTATGGCAGAGTCAAATAAGATTGCACTGCAATACGAGAAAGAATGTTTTTTTCCACCTCACGGGAGGCACTTTGCTACTAGAATAAACAAAATACTCCCAACATATACACACAAATCGATTTTTATGTCCTGCCTTCCATTCCAGATTCGCATCTTTTCAATAACAGTGTCTTAAGAATAATATTTAAAAAGAAATTTTTGAAGATTATAGACCCAAAGTTATTATTAAAGATGGTTTTCTCACATCGAAATATATGTTACTAAGGTTTTCAGTATCAGATCTAAAATTCACAGCATTCTCATTTTTCACAATATGGATCACTTCGAGGATATTTCTACTGTGATAATTATTTTCTGAGTTACAAATTTTTACATTTTTTGAATCATAGCTAAATTGATGATCAAATTCTGTAGAGTGTTTACATAGGGCTGTAGACGATTTTTTAAGTCTTTGAGTTGCTTTCTGTTCAGAGATCCTAGTTTTAAGGGATCGTTTTGTTTAGCCAATGTAAATTCCATTACAATTCTTACATTTAATCCTACATACTAAGTTGGTTTTTCCAAATTTAGGAATTTGATCCTTAATAGATTTTAATAAGATATCGTTCAGTTTATTTTTTATTGAGAATATAAGAAATAGTTTAAGTTTTTTACATATTCTTATAAGAGGTAAGTAGAGTTCTTGGGAATATGGTAATACAGCCTTTTTTAATGTTATTATTAATGAAATGAAATGAATAATTATTATTAGTTGAGATTTCATGAATTAGTAAAATATTTTTATTATGAAAAGATGGTTTCGAGAGTTTTATAGCTCTTTTACCAAAGAAAATACTACACCCTTCTTATGATTCAAATGGTGGTGAGATAAAAAATTTCGAGTACGACCTGTAGAAGTAGATTTTTGATACCAATTGGTTTCTATGAAACCCTTTTTGTGTATAATTTATACGTCCAAGAAATTAATTTTGTTCTTAATTGATTCTTCTAGAGTGAATTGTAACTCGTATTTTTAATAATATTTTTTTCTATATCTTGCATGACTAGTTTTGCAATTACTGAAGAGATTGGTGATCCCATAGGGTTCCCAAACTTTTGTCTATACGTTTTATAAGCAAATTTAAAATAAGCATTACTTAAACAAAATTGAATAGCTTGATCAAATTGTTCAAAGTTTAGTGTTGTATAATTTTTAAGTGTGTCCCATGTTTTTTCAACAATTTTCAACATCTATATTAGAAAACATTGATACGGCATCAAAAGATACAACAGTATAGTCTTCAGGTATGTTTATGTGTTTAATTTTATGAATTGAGTCCCAGCTGTTTTTCAGGACATATTCTGAATCTTTAATAATTTGAAAAAGAGATGAATTTAGGAATTTCGATAAATTATATAACGGTGAGTTAACAAAAGAAGTTACCGGTCTTAAAGGATGATTTTCTTTGTGAAGTTTTATTAAACAGTAAAAGTGTGGTGGGAGACCGTTTGTAAATTTTAAAATGTTATACATTTTTTTATCTATTGAAGCTATACAAACCACCATTCTCTTACCATGTTGTTTAAACTATGCTGAATAGATACTGTCGGATTTTTCATAATCTCATATGTTTTTGGATCATTCAGGATACTTAAGACTTTTTCTTTATAACTAATTTTTTCTATTATAACTGTGACGTTACCCTTATTCGCTCTGGATATTAAGAGTTCTGGATTGTCTTCAATAAAAAATGTTGTTTTCTTAAATATATGTTCTAGTAGTTTCTGATTAGGATTCTGTATGAAAAATAGGAAGTGAAGTTTGGTTTTTCTGTAAACAGTTCAATTTGTTAATAGAAGTACGAATTAAATGTCCTCCATAAGATCTGACTTTATCTACGCTTTTTCTTTAAGTAAGAGAAGGAATTGACAAGATGTGATTTGAATAATTTTATTTTCTGAAGAACAAATTTATTCTATAGAGTAATATATTGATGAACATCTAATATTTGTAACTGTAGTATCTTATATCTGAAATATGTTAAATTATTTTCAAATATATACAATATATACAGTATATATTACATTAGTATAAAAATCTACGTTGATTCTTCAATTTTTCGATAAGCTAGATCTGTTTAACCCATTGTTTAACAAAAGGGGTTACCTGTGGCTTACTATTGGAATGCAATTGTTGAAAAAATCCGTTTTTTTCCTGGAGTATGGTGCTGTCCATCTCCCTCCACTGAAAACCTTAGTAACACATATTTCGATGTAATAGAATCATTCTGTCACATTCGGTAATTTTACCATTATTTTTTTTTTCCAGTTCCTAACCTGCAATCTTGGAACATGGCAACGTCACCATGTGGTCCTGCTTTAATTATTGTTTTTAACTCAATAATCTTTCTCTTTTAATACAAATAAACATGATTTTCAAATTTATATAAACAGTTTTTAAAAAAATGGAAAAAAGCTTAAAATTTATTTCTGATGTGAGTCTTGTGGACTTCCAAAAAACAGACAGAAAGATGGAAACTTTAAATTTTTCGTATTCTTAAAAAATACTGTAAGTATGTTACTGAATTTCTAGCTTTCTTATTTTTATACATCTGATGTAAGTATCTACTATTTTTTTGTACCTTTAGAAATGCCGAAATTAAAAAAAAATGGATCTGGATATAACCTAACCAAAAACCGCCACTTATGACTTCTAAATTTCTTCTTTTTTCAAAATTTCAATATTGTTAACTAGAATGTTAATGTGGTAAGTGTGAATTGTTGTAATTTATTATGGTGTAGACTTTGTGCTCTAAAAACATAAATTGTATTATTCTCTTGTAATCGTTACAGTTCTGATGAGGCTATAATATTATAGCGAAATGCATTAACACGTTTCGAAAAATAAACATGGTTTATTCTCATCGAGGAATTCAATGGTGACCTTTATTTTGATCTTTACGATAACATTCAAGCTCATTTCAAGACCAACTTTCTCTTCAATGGAAACACCCTTTTTTACATCGGCAATCGACAGAGCGGGAAATTTTACGTTCAAATATGTACCCGGTCATACATAGGTACATTTTAACCTTGAAAGATTTTCCAATAAAAAATGGCCTTAAAATGACCTTTAAGGTTATAGTAAAGGTCATACTTAAGGTCACTACTGAATACGCCTTGTTGTGGTATGCAGACCTTGTTTAACTTTGCATAACCTTAGAGTGACCTTCAAGGTTACAATGTACCTATCTATGTCCTGGGTACATATTTAAACGTAAAATTTCCAGCTCTATCGATTGCCGATGTAAGAAAAGGGGGTTACCATTTTTTCTAAAACTTGAACTTGAAATGACCTTGATGTTCATCATCAGCATCAAAATAAAGGTCAGCGTTGAATTTCTCGTTAAAAGTTACTGCAAGAATGACCTTGGCCTCCCTGAAAAATATCTTACCTGAGGAAATATTCAGCCATCTCGGGGGTTTTGTGACACCCGGTATACTGGGTGTTTTTTTTTCAATTGAGACATCGAAATATCTCAAAAAATACGCATCCTATGAAAAAATATCCGTAATAAAAACTTTTTATTTTCGGTATACAGGGGTTTTTGGGGTCGCTGATTACGAATTTGAACACGAAATTCAGAAATTCAAAATGGCGGAATAAAATCATAAAATTACTTGATTTGAATGAAACTTGGTATTCGGGGTTTTTTGGAATTACTGATTACGAATCTGAACATAAATTATACATTTTTCGAATAACTGTCCAATTCTGCTTATATGGTGCAATAAAATTATCCTTTAATATTTAATTTTTTGCCACTTTTTGTTCACATTCGTAATGAGCGAACTCAAAAAATCCTGAGTGCCGAGGCTCGTCTAAATCAAGTCACTTTATATCTTCGTCCGCCATTTTTAACTTCTACATTTTCAGTTGAGATTCATAATCAGCGATTAAAATAAAAAAACCAATACGGAGTTTCATCCAAAATAAGTAACTTCTGCATTTTGATCCGTCGTATTGGATCCCCGATTTCGAATTTTTTAATTTTATTATCGAATTCAGAGTGAGTGGCCCAAAAAACTAAGTACAGATTTTCGATTAAAAATTGAAAACAAAACAATTGGATACCAGACCTAGGTGCCTGCAGCCGGATATCAGCCATAGGTTTCGCGAACGAGCCATTTTCGTCACTTCCACAAGACAAATTGTTCATTTCGCTACAAACCACTCATCAACATACACTGTATATTATGGTGAGCAACACATAAAGAAAAGAAAATAATTTATGCTTAAACGTAAAATTCATGTTACTCAAATTTTAACCCCCTCTCTTTTCCGCTAACGGGCTAGCTGACATAACACCCCGGCTGTTTCCGCTAAAAAAGCTCGCATACCAGCGACGAACTCTACCCGTACCGGTGTACGCGAAAGAGCCAATCCGGCCAACGTATTCTAGATGTACACTGCCGCAGAGGGCCGCAGCCACATCGTTGCTCCAGGTCAATGTACCACGAGATGGCGCAGAAAACTTTCCGAGCCTAATGCGACTTCTCCCGCCCTAGCACCTCGTCATCGATGTCGCTAAGAGTACCAGTTTTCTCCATGGACGAAGGACGAGGACAAGATCCTTTTCTTCAAATGGTCAGGAAACACGAAGAAGTGGGCAAAGGGGCGCTTCTGCACAAAACAGCGGAGGAGGCTGCTGAAACACTCGGCCTTGACTTCAATATCAGGGGTGAGCAAAAGGCATGAAATCTTATGCATTTCGAGTACTCTCTCCGGAAGGCCCGGATTAAGAAAGCACAGGAGAAAAACTTCCGCAAACAGCTCCTTGACAAGTAGATGCACGGCATCTTTCACAGAAATGTGGAGAATCTGTCGATGTCGTATGAGCTAACGTTTGCTTTCCTTAAATCACCCGGATGGAAGTCGGGAACGGACGGTTTCATTTTTGCATGTCAATACAGTGTCATTTCCACTCTAGCATACCGTCGCCACATTTTTAGCCAAGACCTTCCCGATGATAGCTGCAGAGCGTGTCATGCACACCCCGAGCATCTAGGACAAGTACTATTTAGTTGTCCAACTCATGCGGGAACGACCTACACCCAAAGGCATAATGCGGCACTAAGAGTGCTTTATCACCATCTCTTCCACTCTTACGGCATTAGCCCAAATACCGCTCCGCTAAACGCTCCTAGAGAAATAGATTCATTTGTCGAAAATGAGAAGTGCCGCATATACTGGAACTTCATATTCTCGACAATTGTTTCTGTTGCGCACTCGAGGCGACATAGTCCTTCTTGACTTCGAGAAACGAACCATGTTCTTTATCGAATTTTCGGCACCAGCTCACAAAAACATCATAGCCAAGGGAAATGAAATGAAAGATAGGTATGAAGACCTTGTAAGGGAGTTGCGACGCTCATACTTGAAATATTCTGTTGAGATAATCGCCTTGATTACCGGCGCTCTTGGAGGAGCCAAGGTTTTACTGGTTAATAGCCTGAAAAGCATATATGCTTGTCAACGAAATGCTGAGATACTTGCGGGGAAAATGCAGAAGGCGGTCGTCCTTGGGTCGCTCTGTGTCCTCAGGGTGGACGAGACTTTTGCCGGATCATCGTATTGAGTTCGTAACAGACTGTAACCTCCTATCTCACGGTCGTGAGACGTGGATACGGCTGAAATTTTACCGCGATTTCGCTGCGAGCGGGTGCAATTTTTCCGATTAGTACCTGCTTCCAGCGAAATCCTGCGGTGGTCCTTATGACAAACTTTTAACTCTATATATGTGTGTGTATGTGTGTGCGGTGTATACAAGGAGTTTTTTTGCGTAGATATTGAAAATGCACAAACCTAATCAAAAGTTTTCACGAATAGTTAGCAGACACGTATTAGTGGTTTTGGATTTGGCTGCCTTGAAAATTTCGGACATATATCTCGCAGGTGAACTAACTTAAGAAAACATTCTGTAAAACTCTCTTTACACGTGAAGGTTCTTGCTGTTTCGATACTATCAAATTATAATTAACTGACATATAATCAATAATTTCTTATTCAATCTTCAGTTTGTATGCGAGGAAAATGCAGAAATATTTATTGTTACACAAAATTTTTCTCTCTTAATATAAATGACTTTTAACAATGTATGAACTGTTAAACGAAATATTCCTGATATGATTTTATATTACGAGCCACTGAAGCATCTTACTACCGAGCTCGAATGTATACAAAATATCAACTGAATCAATATTGCGGTTCAAGAGACCGTGAAGAAATTGAAAATGTAATTGTGTGAGCAGGTTATATGCAAAGCCGGATATCTGTCAATGTTGAGAGCACAGAGGAAAAAATTGGATTGTCAGATTCACTATCTTCCATTGTTAATTTTAAGTTTACTTGTTCGCATTTTACAAGAAACAATATGAATAGTTTTTGATAATCTATGAGATAATAAGCTCAAAATATAAAAAACCTAAAGTCAGCACTACTATTTCAAATTATAAAAAGAAAGATTACTAGAACTAGCAGCTTCAATAACTATTTGAAATATTACGGAAATAACAAATGAGTTCGATCTCCTTTTTCGCATTCCAATAAGTACTAAGCAAGATTATAACTTGATTAGCAGTAAGACAACAGAATAGTCTATTATTTTAAATGAAATTTTTGATGAGAAATATCAATTTTAACAACAATCCACGAAAATTATTTTTGATTCTATATCAGAATAATAAATCCTGTTAAATAAATGAGGAAATTGTTTAAACAATTGTAGTGTATCATTTGAAAAAAAGTAACTCATATATTCGATTTGTAATACCTCGGGGACCTCTCAGTGCCTCAAGAAGTGTTAGTGTTGACTCGATTAACTTCTAAACAACTTGTTATTTATTTATTAAAATTATAAATGTGAAGATGGCTTTTATGTAAATGTTTTTGGAATGAAACAAAACACATTTTATTCTATTATGAGACACATTCTTATATTTTATTTCAATATTTTTATAAATATTGTATATGCTGAAACACGAACTTAAAAATAAAATCTGGTTACATCCAATTTTTTTCAATGTAATAATAGCCATCTTCTAATTTATTTCGAATAGAAATAAGTGCATTATAAGTAATATCGCGAAGATTGAAAACGACGTAGTAATACTTAATACCACTAAAAATTGTGAAGCCTGTACATGTTCGTTTAAGAAAAAATCGTGCAACTTTGTTGAAGGACATTATATTTCACAAATTCTCTTTATTCAAATAAATTCCGTGCGACTTGAGTGAAAATTTTGGACAGACTGTTTGAATGGATTTTCCTTTTTACCTGTACAACACCTGACCTATCGTAGACGATCGGAAAAGGTAAACCTCGATCAGGTCAAGCCGACCCTTCCCGAATAATAATACAATAAATACAAGGGTAATTAAAATTAAGAATTCGTATAATAATAAATGTTGGATCGTGCACGATTCAATCTTTTATCAATTTCTGCCTAAATTAATTCGTATTAATGATTATATATTATTATTTCTGTTCCATAATAGAAATTTCATTCTTTTGTAAAAACCGCACCACAAAATAAAAATTCTGCGACGATATCTACGATTTCAATTATTGGCCGAATACTTTTCAATCGAGCAGGCAGTTAATGCTCAAGTCATAGAATCATTTGCCACTGAAATACGTTGCTTTTCAAAGGGAATAAGATGACAAATATCATACGGATTTGCCGAACCAATTTTTTAAAAGTTATGTAAGTATTTGATTTATAAAAATTAAAAACGCAAATTATAAAAAAATCAACATTTTTGTTGAAAGTGTTATATTTTTAATATATTACAGGTATTTATCTTTTTTTCTGATTCTGATACAATTTCACACCTTTCTTTGAAATCCATTCGAAAATTTCAAAAAAGTTTGAAATGGACGATATCGCGGCGGTTTCTGTGAAAGTATTCAAAGCAAATTCGCTCAAAACCCCAGCTTTTTTTCCTTTCTATTTTTTTCGAGATTCGTCCTGATGTAAAGTGTATATTTGACATTAGTCTGCAATGTTCCCGCGCCCGGCAAAAAAAAGTTAATTTTTTTATCTGAGAAACGAAAATTCGCGTTTCTTTCCAGAAAAATACAAGATATGAAAAGGTCATGGGAAAGGTCAGAAATACTTCTAGAGAAATATCTCAAATATGTATAACATCCTTTGAAATTCATTTTTTTCCAACATCGAGATTCTATGGTATCATAAAAGACAACGAAGAATACAATTCAACAGTTTCGATAATTTTTACATCAAAACTTTTTCCCTTGAAGTCGAAATTTTTAAAGTAATCCATATATTAAAGAATATTGTATACACTCATGTTCCTATACTGTGTCGGCTTTGGGTCTTGTCGGCAGAGAAGCGGATCAATTTTTTATGTTAACACTCAGAACTGCATATGTAATCTATGAGCCTGGCACAGTATGGCAGAGAAGAACCCAGAGAAGTGCGATGTAAACAACTTCTGATACAGCACTGACTATCCGAGCATATAGGCCTCAAGTGATGCTTAGGGACAGTCAGCACAGAATAAGGAAATTATTGTATATTATACCAAATATCTCTAAAATAGCGCGATATAGGAAAAAGGGTTAAGAGACATTCTTCTACAACTTTTTTAGAGAAACAATTTTGTTTGTTTGACGTTTTATGTTTAGTTTTCTATACGAAAAAATATTCTCTCTATTCTCCAAGGCGCAGGCACGAGGAAAACTATCATGGACTCTTTACATTAGGAAGAATTAAGTGATGATTCGAGTGGATTTAAGTGATTGATGAATTAAGCGATTCTAGTGGATTTAGAAAGAAGACGAGAAATTGAGGCGCTGTGTGCAAAAAGAGGTATAGAATTATTTTTAGGGAAAGGGGAGGCCCCTTAGCACGTAAGAATAAAATTTTTAATTTAAATGTTTAAGATACATATCCACATTGGAAATTCAATGCCGCATCTTCTTCTCTCAAAAAAAAGTTAAGGCTTTCTTAGTTTCCGAATTATGGACCAAAACTTCTCTTTTTCTCTGACTAAAATATTTCGCCCTTTTTCACTTCATCCTGCGAGGAAGTAGAAGCTTCTTAAAATATATTCGAAAATTACAAAAAGAAATGGATTGCCATATTCTGCGAACGATGACGTTACCAAAAGTTACAAAATAATGCAAACATTTTTTCAAATACAAAGAAAAATCAGACAAATTGAATTTGTATTCGAAATTATAATTTTTCGAGCTGGAGAAGGGAAGGGAAAAGTTCTGTCGCACCTTATCCCTTTTTCAGCTTTATGATTTCTTTACAAAAATTGTGCGAATTATTCTACTTAAAAATTTATGATCAAAAAGTCTTTTCTATTCATTCGTCAACTTTGAATTATGTCCATGAAAAAAGTTGTTGTGTTTGAAATAAATGTTTTAAATATTATAATTGAGCCTAACTTCCTTAATCTTCAATAAAGTGTATTATTACTACAGATCAATCGATTTGCCTCGATTCAAGGAATCTTTTCCGTTTTTTCGTCAATTTTGAACTTTATTAGTGAAAAAAGTTTTACTATAAAAAACAGTATTTTCAAATATTATGCATTACCATAGCTTTCTCACTCTCCAATAAAATGTTTCAATATTATAAGTCAATCGATTTGTATTAAATCAACACATCTTTTCTTTTCTTGCATCAACTTTAAATTATGAGAATGAGAAAATTTTTACTATAAAAATCAAATTTTAATATAACATAAATGACGATAACTTCCTCACTCGTTGATAAAATGTATTAATATTATAGGCTAATCGATTCGTCTTGAACCAAGGAATCTTTAATATGCTTGCATCAACTTTGGATTATGTTAATGAAAAAAGTTTTACTATAAAAACCGATTTTTAAAATATTATTGAGTGCTAAAAAAAATACAATAAATATTTTCAGAAATCCTTCAGTCAGTTTCAAAATATTAGTGGTGAAAATAAGCTCACCAAATGTCATCAATTTATCTGCAACCGTATTCAATTTATCGTGTTCACGAAAAAGTGTGACACACACACACACACACACACACACACACACACACACATCCGGAAAAGTGCTTAGAACATTGTATTAGACATTTCTAAATTGAGGAAGGTTTAATTAAATTAATTTAAAATTTTTGGAAAATGTTGCCATTACAAACCTTCCTCTATGAGGAGGCAACATTATTTTAAAATTACAAAAAGAAATGGAATGTCATATTCGGCGAACGATGACGTTAGAAAAAGTTGAAAAGGTGCACTTGACCTTCAAGTATGGACGTGTGGTCTCAGTTAGTTGTGCTTTCGCCGAGGAAGGTGGAAAACCTGTGGTCCTGCGTCTAATTTTTGAGTAATATCAATTGAAAGCTCACGGTTATAAAAGTTGATCCCATTTATTAATTTTTTACTTATTCCAATGTCCATTCATATACATGTCTAAGTTAGATAAAAAAACTTATTTGCTTATTTAATTCGATATTTAATATATGCATCTGCTGCCGTTTTAATTTTCCGCCACGCGATCGATTTTTTCTCGCGTAGGCTGCGTTCCGCCGGTAAGACGCTACTACACGGAAAGAAATTTTGGGCGGCTGCAGTACTTATACGTACCACTTCTGAGTTATGCACAAGAGCGCCAGCGCGCCCTGTGTTCAAGACGTCTACTCTCTTATTTTGAGAATGCTACGATCGGTCAGGGGGGCGAACGTCGCGCAAAACTTTTGGACAACCACAGACCTAGAACTCACTAAGGCGGTTGCGTTATTTTTTCGAGACGCGGTTGATACACGTGCGCGTACTCCCGTAAAGTTACTTATGTATAACTATAGATATATAGGACTCTACTTTCGTGAAAACTTTCGATTTAGTATGGTCTCTCTTTTTAATTCCAATCATAGAAATTTAGAAGTCGGATCGAGTACTGTAGCACGCTTACGTTCTCTCGTTTAAGACAGCGGTATTCCCAGATATGAGAGAGCAGCATTGTACCCACGGAGCAATAATAAGGAGACCGATCACCATACATGCGTTCTGACTGCGGTAACTGCACATTAATTGCCCAGCTCAGACGTTTCTAATCAGCACATTATGGCCATTCGGTCATGCGCACTGTGATCTGCTATCTCCTTTGCTCCCGCGAGAAGTGTGCGAGTGAGCGCCAATGCATGACAACCACTCCGCGATGAGAACAACGACAGCAATTTGTGGTTATATCAATGTGTTGCAACTTTTGGCAAAAGTTTTTGCAAAGTTAAGTGTAAGTCGGAAAATCAAATAATCAAGTGGCAAAAATGGCGTGTCGTGTTCCCAAGTGCCAAACATCCTTATTAAGATTCCTAGAAACATTGAAAATAATTTTTTATTTTGAAAAATTAATTTTGAGAGAATATTTATAAAGATTTCGAAAGATTTTCCGAATTGTACAAAAAATAATCTGAAAGATTTTAAGAAATTTATTTTTATTTTGCAGGATAAATCAAAAGTTTTAGAAACAATCAGAATCATTAAAAAAAATATTTAGAAGTTTTGAAAAAATTTACTGTCGCGTTAAATTTATGATAGTATCAAAATGAAAATAAATAATGAATAAATTCAAGAAGATAAATAAAATAAAAGACTACAAAATGGAAATGCTATATTTAGCACAGATTTTGATTGTTAAATATTAATTATTCAATTAAACACATAAAATGCAAGAGATTTAATTTTTACTCGAAAAAATTCAATTTAAATTTACTGGTTAATTTAACTAAATCTTATTATTATCACTTTAAAACAATGGTAGGTTTATTCTACAAATTTCCTTGCATTTTTTTTCAACAAAAACCTTCAATGCATTTATATTATAAAATTTTTGATAGCTTTTATAATACTTATTTAGATCAAAGTTTTAAAAGAAATAAAATATGACATCATGTTTTAACAATTATTTTTGCTTAAAGACAATTAGAAAGGATGTGCAAGTATGTTTACAAATATAGGTCAGACAAAAAACAGACGAAATACAAGAAAGGAAACATGTACAGATTCCTTATTTTATAGATTTCTATGAAGTTCATGTTTCTAGAAATGGCGACATGCAAATATTTTCATTAGAAAGAAAAAAAGAAATAATGTAAACCATGAAGTTCCATATTTTATTGTCTTCGAAATGAAAAACCTCTGACGGCCCAGGTGAAAATATAACACTTGCGCAGTACTGGCTGGTAATACCTCACAATAATGGCGTGCGGTACTGGCGCGGTACTGCACACCAGTACTGGTTCTGTACTGGCAAACTGCTGGCGTACGAAACTGTCGTAGTTTATTTTAAGAATGACAAAATAACATTTAATTGTTTTTCGAACGCATCTACTTTATCCAGTCATCATCATACGACTGCCTATCGTCTGAATATTATTTAGAATTACAAAAATGTAACTTTCATTCCAACCTTTTGGTTAATTCCAACATCCACTATTGCTATACTCTAAAGGTATGACAACAAGGTGTTTAAAAAATAAATATTCATTGATGTAGAGTATTTTGTCCATAAATATCATTGTTCCTTCTTAGAATCAATACATACATTACATTTCAAACATTATATTGCCAAAAAAATGTCTTTTTATCGACGGAACCCAGAAATTTTATCACGCCCTGTCAAAATTTTTTTAATAAGAATTTTTTTTCAACTTTTGTGTAACGTTCCGCTTTTTAGGTGTTTTAGACCATGTTAAAATGATTAGGAATTATAACAAATGTGATTTTTTGCGAACATTCACAATTTAGCATAAAGATGGAACTTAGAATTCTTTTCTAAAAAAAAATAAAAAAAAAAAAATAATTAAAAAAAAAAACAGAGGAAAAAATTGTTTTGGATATAGTTGTATTGATAGCTTTTCGACATTTTAGAAAACATGAACCATATTTGAAACGCATTTTTTCATTTTGCAAATATTTATACTGTCGACATAGTACTGCCCCGATCGTGTAGGGAACCGTCACCCTGTACTGGTGACCCTTACTGGGCCAGTACTGCGCTGGTGCGTGGTGAACTCCGGCGGACTACAGATTTTTTCACCTGGGGGTGGGGGGCTCCAAGGAAGACGACGGCTTGAAGCTACGCAGTAGATAATCGATGGCTCTGGGGAAGTAAAACATCAACAGTTTGTCAAATACTATTTCAACTGAGATAAAACTTTCCAAAAAGCTTCTTTGAATCTTCCTAAATAACTTTCTTATTGATAGGTTCCGCTTGCTCGAAGTTCGTTCAACTCGCGAAACGATCAAAGTTGTTTGCACGCGAATTGGGCAACGCCTCGCAAAAAATTATTAACTTTTTTTAATCTTTATGCATGGACTTGTTCTAAATTTTGCACTAACATAGACCTGAGGTCTCACAGACCTCATCGGTCGTAGAACATGGCAATGCATACTTCGCTGGCAAGCTTGAGCACCCCTAGAGCGCACGTCTGTTGGATCTCGCGCTTCGCGCTCGATAACATATTTATCTCACGCTGCGCGTAGAGTACTGTATTTATCTCGCGCTATGCGCTCGGTCTTTGTACTTTATTCACATTTGTGCACAAATCTTCAAAAATTAAAGGTCGGGCATCGACAACTGTAATTTTGTGATTGTGATTTCTTTTTCCTTGAAGCTCCTTCGGCTTTAAGGAATATATTCGCATCAAGCGTCGTATGCTTCGCACTCGATTTTCTCCAAAGTGCGAACTTATCTACATTATGTTCAACACTATGATATCAAATGCATATTACATTTACTTCTGTACCTCAGCCTGGGACTGCTTATTAAGATATTGCAAGGTAATGTACAAATTTTATTTTTCATGATTACTTTGATGTTTTTTCCTTATTTTCCACTAATTTAAATTCACAACCACTCTGAAAAATGTATCATTTAAGTAAATTTATATTATTATAGTTTATACTATGCATTGAAATTGAAACATATGTGTTTCCATTGTCGTGGTTTATACTAAAAAAAAGTAGGCATCCTTTAAAAAAGAAAATTGTGTTGATTAATATTTTGTTGCACTTTGTGTCGTTTTTCCAAAAACTGAATTTGTTAATTTTCAATGTTATTTTTTACGATTTGAACAAAACATACACCTTCTATCGAAAAATAATTGATAATGAATTTGTAGATATTTTTTGCGCGAACAAGTTTTTAGTTTTTACAATCAAAACAAAAACTGCGCATTCCATCAAAAAATGATCAATAATAAATTTATAGATCTTTTTTTGGTGTATAACTTTCGTCGATTAATTTTTTTTTGTACCTTGCATCGTCTTTCCAAAAATTTAATTTTTTATTTTTGATGTTACTTTTCACGAATAAAACAAAAACTACGCATCCTTTCTAAAAATCATTAATAAAAACTTCGTAGCTCTTTTTGAGTAAACAATTTCAGTTTTTTTATTTTATTCGTAGTTTGTTTTGTTCGTCCAAAAATTAATTTTTTTTATTTTTAATATTGTTTTTACGAAGGAAACAAAAACAGCGCTTTCTATCAAAATGTGATTAATAAGAAGCTAGTACCTTTTTTTCGGTGCACAATTTTTGTCTGTTCATATTTTTTCGTATCTTGCATAGTTTGACCGCAAAATAGACTTCTCGATTTTTCATTATTTGTTTGTGCATCAACATTTGAATTTTCGATTTTTCAAGAAAATTTGAAAAGGTGCTATGATAATCTTGTAGGGCTTCTAAATAGCAACGTTTGTCTTCTCCAAACTTGTTTTCATAACGTGTGTTGTTTGGTTCAAAATTTTCATTCTGGTTTGTTTTTCGGAATTTCGAAAATGCCATAACTCTAGTAATTTCCCCTTCATCAAAGAAAGTCGTAAAGATAAATTTTTTAACTTTTCGAGCAACATTGATGACTGTATATAGAATTTTGAAATATCGAGAAAAAAATTGTCCCAAAATTCTTCAAAATGCTCTAATTTTTTGAATTCGTATCCAAAATAGCTGGCTAACCAACTCGTTGATTGCAAGGGCATAATCCAATCCAAGTAGTTTTTCAAAAGTTATCCAGTATACCGACGCCAATGACGACAACGACAGACTCTATCGCAAAACTGGGGTATTCGGATTCAGGGGGTCTCGAAACGTGGTGCTTTAAAGAAATCTGCAATAGTCAGCTTTCACATAAAACCAACATCTCACTGAGATGAAAATGTCATATCAAACCATTCCCATTTCATCGCGAGTTGAAGTAAAAAATGGCAATATATTTTAATCAGAGAAAAAAACATTTTTTATACATGATTCAAAAACTAAAAAGCTACAATGTTTCTTGTCAAGAGAAAAAGATGCTTGAATATATTTCCAACGTGAATATATATTTCAAAAATAAAATTGATTCTTCTTTAAGATTCTTAAGTGCTCAGTGGCCTCCCAACTGAAGAAAAATAATTGTATATATTGTTTTTGCATTCGGCATTCAAATACTCATAACTTCGACAAAAATTTTTGATCATAACATATTTAAATGGAAAATGATTCTGTGACTTGAGCATGGACTGCCTGCGCGATTAAAAATGAATTTGTCCTATTATATTTTATAGCTCTCGAAACTCTGTTACTTTCATAAATGCCTCTCTTGAAGTTGAGAAGCTTTAAAAATGCACGCTATTTCAATTCAATTTTTTTCGAGAATTATGAAACTGAAAAATCGAATACCAGATAATTTTACCGTGGTATTCTGAAGCATTGAATTACAGAACGTTTCTCATGGAATTGCGGATCCCGTACGGATGACAGAACCGTGAAGGGGAAATATATGAACTAAAATAAAAATGTGTCAGCGAGATGAAACAGGGACTGAAAACTGTAACGAGGAAAGCTACAACCAGGCTTAGAATATTGATCTAGCGAATTTGTATAAATATGTGTTCCAATAAATGAAGGAGCGATATAAATTGTATACCTACCGATTTATTAAATTATAAAAGTTCTACTTTACGTCCAAATTCTTTCGCCATAAATAATTGCGACGAATTCAATACGATGATTTGGCAAAAGTCTCGTGTACCCTGAGGACACGGAGCAACCCAAGGACGACCACCTTCTGCATTTTCCCCGCAAGCGTCTAAGCATTTTCTTGACACGCAGGGATGCTTTCAGGCTATTAACCAGTGAAACCTTGTCATCTCCAAGAGCGCCGATGATCAGGACGATTAGCTTAACAGAATATTCCGGGTATAACCGTCGGAACTCCCTTATAAGGTCTTTATACCTCTCTTTCTTTTCATTCTCCTTGGCTATGATGTTTTTGTCAGCTGGTGCCGAATGTCAATTTTGAGGTTATGCCATTTTACATTGACAGTTGAATTTTACAAGAGGAACGTAAAAGTACACTGTCTGAATGTGACGTTACGGGAATGTTCCTGTCTGCATGTGATTTTAAAGTATCACATTAATTTTCAACTATCGCAGTAAAATTACCACATTAATCACTGGTATTTTTATGTCCACTGATAAATGCTATAATTTTCAACCAATTTTTTTTAGTGCAGGTATGATGAAAATTAGGACAAAAAAGAACATTTGTTCTTCATTTGTATGCATTTCAAGCTTTAAAAACTGTAAAGACTGAACTCATAGCTAATTCTTTTCCCGAGATATCCTCAATTCAACATTGATGTTTTTTCAATGTTGCCTGATATCATTTTTTTCAATTCGACTAAAAAACTACATCATACAAAACTACCAATATTAATATCTGAAAAATAATTATATAACAGTAAAATCTTTAATTCAGTTTAATAACTAATTTTGATATGATTTTAATGAAAGAGAAAGCACGATCTGCAATATTTCAAATTTACATATCCACAAATGAATTTAACTAGTGATATGATTGTCCCATTTGTATTTCGTTTTTGAAATATATTTTTATATTTTTTTAAATTTTATTTTAAATAAAAACGTAGAAATTTCCCCTTCCCGTCTCAACTTAAATATGCCGTGAGGAGAACTCAGCGACTGCCTTCTTCATCCTCATTGAATGCGTGCGGTCTTCAATCAAGCTGATTTTGCATAGACCCAAAAATTGTAAATATTCTCTGTGGATTAATTCCACAGCTTGACAATGTTTTATATGTTTCAAGGCTACGTGAATCTTTAGAGTGTCGGAAAACTCAGTACCTCTAAAAGCTTTATGAAGCTCCTCGACAAGTTATCTAAATCAGCACCAGCCTCCCTCACAGAAAAATAACAGGTTACAAGTTTTTCCATGACCTTGAAGGTAGAAATAAGAGGCAGAAGTCTCCAACATCCCACTTTCTCATAGATTTCGGAATCAACGAGTTTGTCAACTTCTTTCAAGAGCTTTTGACAGGCATTGCCCTAAAAAATTTCTCCTTGGTAATTTTTGGAGATGACTTAATTTTTTCGGCCAGATTAGAGCTTTCTCTCGACCAAAAAGAGGGACTAAGCCATCCTAAAACATGTAATTGACCTATCCTTGTAATGTATGTAGCTCCGCAATTACACACTTCTAAATTATGTAGGTATCATCATTTTCATCGAAACGCGGAACATTTATTGTGCTGTGACATTCCTTGGAATTTATCTTATTTTTCCCTTAAGAAGAAAAACATTCGTAGTCTTCTTTCAAATCGCCATAAGTTTTCAATCTCAGACATTCCTTCGTAGTTCTCAGAAACTCTGCGTCATTACTGGCATCTTCCTGCTCATTCTCTTTTGGCTGACGATCTCTCAAATCTCTTATTGTCACAAAACGATATAGACAGGGATACATGGATTTAGCAGCCGCAAAAAACTTGAGGTTGGTCAATTTGAATAGGACTTAACGTTTTCATACATTTCTTTTATTTGAGGCACTGCGCAAAACACTTACAGTCTATGAACACGGGTCAGCTTTGGGTTCCTACCAGTACTACCACCTTCCGAATACAAAATTCTCTTTTTGATGAGCAGACTTTGAAAAAACCTTGACCACCGTCAGCCATAACTTTAAGGACGTAATTGCCAAGCAGATTTTGTTCTTTCACAACATCTTCCAAGAATTCCTCGGCATCAGCCCAAACAACAGGTCTTTTTTGTTTCGTTTCTTTATTTTCAGTTTCGAATTCGAATATGCCATCTTTGTAAACATATTGTTATTTTTTTGATTCTTAAGAAATATGTTTACTATAATATGCAGGCACAGATTTTTTACCGGCAGTATATCTCAGGAAGTTTGTCAATTTTTCCATCTCATTATATGGTGCACCAGTATTAGGGTGGCCCAAAAATGTACATTTTGTAATTTTCAACCGGCGACTTCGCCAAATCGTTCCTTCATGGAGACAAATGAATACGTATTTTTTTATTTTGAAGAAAATGATTTTTATTCGGTATTCAAACAACTTTTGTGTCTTATGGAGTTTAACACGTAAAACGTATACTATTTTATTTCTTCAATTTTGTTCAAGCAATTAAAAGTCAATTTATTTACCCTTTTATAAACTTGTTCTCTTCAGTAAAGATGTATTTCGTCAAATTTGTATACATCTACAAAGTTTAAAAAAAAATTGAGACCCTTTGAAAGTTACATACAATTCCAATATTTATAGTCTCTGCGAGGCTTAGATATGATTGCTTAACTTAAAATTTTCAAGAAGCATTTTTGAGAATATTGAGAACAGACTTATAAAAAATATGTTCATTAGTTTTCAATCTATAGTTTTGAAGCAATTAAAAAAATACATTTTTGTACCCTAACAGCAGCTTAACTCCTATTTCTGCAGAGCTAAGAGAATTTGTGGCAGATACATTGACCTCAAAGTAGCTGATTGTTAGAGGCTTAGGACTTCCAGATGCAGACTCGACCTTAAGGGCCCTGGAAATCGAGTCTAAATCGGAAATGTAGGATTCAAGCCAAACGGTGCAGCCATTTTGTCTGATTTTTTGTATAGATAATCTAAACGGTATAAGACTACCGGTACAGGCCGCTTTTTTCGAAAAAATTGATATTTTTTATATAACAATTAAAAGAAAAAAATTTGCCTCGATAGCATCGTTGTAGTAAAGTGTTCTACTATTAAGCAAAACAGGGAGCAGGTAAAGCTGTTTTCGAGTTCGGAATTTCCTTTGGGCGACCCTAGAGAGAAAAGGAAAAACTACCATTCATTATGACTCAACTCTGCAGCTAACGAAGCGCCCACTATGACCAACATTGATTCATTCAGGAGCGAACACACCGTATACGAAAACTATGGGCCCCTACCCAAATGAGTGGGTGAATTCCCAAAAGGTTGGGTGGGTGGACGTGGTTGGGCGTGGATAATATCATGAAATGCAGATTTGAAGTAGAATAAAACTGTAAACGAAATAATATCACAAGTAAATGTAAAGAAGATCGGTTTCTTATAAGCACGCCGAATCAGTGTAATGGTACAATTTTCGGCGCAAGCTTACTCCGAAAGCAGCACCTTGTACATTAAATGATAATATACAAGCTCTCTGTATAAACGAGCAGATTATACAAACATGCAAGATATCAAGAATATGTGTCGCCCAATTTGCTCCGAAAAATACCAGATTTATTCGCATTAGACACAAACTTTGTATGTTCGCACAACTCCGGGGCTGTCTGCAATAACAGGCTATAGAAGTCTAGCGTTCCGTTTTGTATTTTTCGGGGGGGGGGGGCGACATATATTATTGATGTCTAGCATGTTTGTATAATCTACGCGATTATACAGAGAGCTTGTATATTGACATTTGTTGTACAAGGTGTAACTACTTTCGGAGTGAATTTGCCGAAAATTGTACCGTTACACTGATTCGGCGTGCTTATAAGAAACCTTTATTCTTTACATTTACTTGTTATATTATTTTGTTTACAGTTATATTTTACTTCAAATCTGCATCTCATTATCCACACCCAACCACCTCCGCCCATCCAAACTTTTGGAAATTCACCCACTCATTTGGGTAGGGGGCCGTAGATTTCGTATCCGGTGTGTTCGCCCCTGAATGAATCAATGTTGGTCATAGTGGGCGCTTCATTACCTGCAGACTTGAGTCATAACTGATGATAGTTTTTCCTTTTCTCCCTAGAGTCGCCCAAAGGAAATTCCGAGCTCGAAAACTGCTTTATCTGCTCCCTGCTTCGCTGAATAGTAGAACACTTTACTACAACGATGATATCGAGGCACATTTTTTTCATTTAATTGTTACATGAAAAATATAATTTTTTCGAAAAGAGCGACCTGTACCGGGAGTCTTTATAACCTTTAGATTATTTATACAAAAAGTCAGACAAAATCGCTTCACCGTTTGGCCTGAGTCCTATATTTCCTATTCACACTCGATTTCTAGGGCCCCTAAAGATGCCTGCTACAGGCCCAAACCTGTAGCCCAGCGCGTTTCCCACATTTTTTTCGCACTTTCTGGGAAGAAAACCAATTTTTTCACAATATCCGAACCCTAGGGGGACACTTGACTTAACTGAGTTGAATTGCAGAACAACAACACTAAAACTGCCGTATGGGTTAAACCTCAGGGCTCGCTTCAGACTTTTCTACAACTTTTTTACAAACTTCAAAGTACTTGATTACCGACTAAAAATCTTTTGTTTTATTAAAAAAATATGCATTCATTTTTTCCATGAGAGAACGATTTGGCGAAATCGCTAGTCGAAAATTCCAAAATGTACATTTTTAGACCAACCTAATCAGTATTTACTTGATCATTAACTAAACTTTCAGCAGGAAAGACTACTTTTTCGTTTTATCTTCAGATTAAATTTTTGCTGTTAACTCTGCCGCTAGTGTCCGTTTGCGTATCAATTATTTGCTTCAGAATAGAAGTTACAACGTGCTCTTGATGGTTCTCTGGAAGTTTTTCAAAAATTTTGTTCACATTTTGCCAACCCATTATCGGATTGCCACAAAAATGTTTTATTATACCTTTTCCTATCTACTGAAAACACTTTTTGCAAATTTGAATCGAATTTATTGAATCATCATTGTTTTTTTCAGTACTTGCGATCTGCATGATACTTGAAGTGCCATGAAGTCTATTAGAGTTATCATTGTGCTTAGATAATTAATGCAAGTGATCTTGGCTTTCTCGAATTTCAGATGGGCTTTAAATCCTCCTCTTATGTAGTAGTTACAGTCATTGCAAAGGGCTTTTCAATTATAGGCAGAACGGTACTCACAATAAGAGTGAGTGTACAGAAAGACGTAGTTGTAAGAGTAGCAGTAGCGCAGGCAAGGTCTTCTGCTGTGAGTGTGATTGCTTGGATAATTGTGAAGCCCTTTGTATTTTCCGAAGAAGAAAATAATTTTTTAGACATTCAAGCACAAAATTTTGCTCATCGACAAACATACACCATTTTCAGAAGCCAAAAATGTGCAAATTGCTTTAAGAATTATCTCCGTACGTTCTTTAGTTTCACATATGGAACTTTACTATTTTTTTGTTATTAACTTAATAACAAATTATTATTTCTGACTCTAAATTTTACCACTGTGCACAGAAAGCATAAAAGAAATTCATATATTTTTTGCAGGATTTTTAAAATTCATTTTCAGGGACTAACAGCCATTCAAACTTGAGTATTCTGAAATGATCGTAAGATCATCGTACTTTCTAACGTTTCACTCGCCGATAAATAATCGCTAATCGACTGAAAAATTCAAAACTCTGCACCAGTATAGGTAAAGCCTTCACCTACAACACGTACTTTGTCCCATATTTTTAGAATTTTTTTCTGCTGAGATTTTCACTACAATCTGTACAAAAATCGAGGTATATAAGTTTTCTGGACAGATAGTACACATTTTTCCATGAATAAATCGGATGTAGAAACCGCTTTTTTACTTTTTTGTATCCAAATTTTGAAAATTATTTAATATTGTATTAAAATCTTTAAATGCATAATTGCATCTATAATACCTCCAAGTTGTATTGAAATTCAATTATTAGTTTCAGATATTATCAATACACTCGAACCTGGAATGATGAAAGGCTACGAGCATGGTCTGCATTGGCCTTGATCTTAAGTCTAGGGAATCCAAACGTAAACAGGCAGAGCCGCATGAATCCTTCCTGTTGGATTTAGACGCATGACGTAACCTGATGCAACTAACGCGTTGAGAATGCGGCCCTCAGGCTGTTTGTCACACTTGACTGAACACATCCTCTCTTTCGATCCCACAGCTCCTCTCATCACAAAACTGCGGGGCCATCAGCTCTAGCAATATCGTAAATCCGAGGTTTCTAATTCCAGGTTCCAGTGTAATTCGAAAAAATCCAATCTCAAAATTCAAGACGGCGTATCTCGTAATTTTGAAAATTTTCCAAACTCCTCGGGTGCCAAATGTCTCCTCAATAACACTATAATTTAATTATGTTTCATTAAAATCGAAAGACGACTAGCACAATGTTGATATTTATGACCTATGTTGATCCCCATTGAAGGCCCTTGCACGAAGTTAGATTCCCAGCGCAGCGAAAGAGAATCTTTTTCACATACATTCTTTTTTGGAATCTCTTACAAAAATATTTCACCTTGAACGAACGGTCGTTAAGACAATCTGTATTTGATGGGCCAATAGCTCGAAGTACAAGTTATAGCCTTTAATTTGAGCCCTGCTAGAAATGTCAAGAATGTCGGATTCGCACCCTATGTTGTTTTTAAAAAATTGCCAAAGACTAATTTTCTCAAAACCTGACATGATGAAGCAAATTTGACACCAGATTCGGATTCAACGACCCCAAAAATACATAGGTATGGTGGTCTGGTTTAGTGGACATGCAATTTATTCTTTTTGTGTGCCTGTGTAATTGGTCGTCTAACGACCTGATGATAATACAAATAACTTCAAATTATGAAATTGCGTTTCACTATCTAACCTGAAAAGTGTGTAATTTTGTAAGAAATAAATAATTCTCGATCTCTCTAGTAACTTAGGGTTAGAGCAACCGAGTGGCAATCAGGAGACTTGAGTTCGATTACAAGCGGAGTGAAAAAGGATCCTTTTTCACATAATATTTACGAAAGCTAGCTTTGTCTTATTATTTTTGAATGTTACTTTATATTTGAAAGTAAATATTCAAGAATTTACCTCAACCATAATTCATCCATCAAGCAATCTCGTAGAATTCTTCTCAAATAGTCCATCTCGAGAGGTACAGGTGGTGACTTGTTTATTGCAAGCCACAGTACAGCGCTTTGTATGAGTTTTAAAATGACGCTTTCGTCAATTGTGTTTTCTAAGAGAATCGTATACTCTGATATGTACCCCGAATCCATAAAATTCTCCAAATCCGATGTAATATCTATAGTCTCCGGTTTAGTGTTTCCGTCATGAAAAATCATGACGACCAATGGTATAGGCATGAGTTTGTTTTTTGATAAAACTGTCTTTGTCAATCTTCGTACGATTGTCCTTGGATCTTCAGAAGTCGAAGCGACAAAGAGAAGTGCGTCCATGCCAGATAAATTTCGTTCATTCGTCACGCCTTCGAAATTCCTTATGCACATGTGCAAAGTCTCGTAAGAATTTGGTAAAAAAGTTTTGAGAATCGGATCCATTGTATAATCATGAGAGTTTAAATACTTGTTCATGATTTTTTTACGTTGCCACAAAACAGCTCGGTTTTCTAAATTAGGCCATGATATCGCCATTTTCCAAAATATACTTGATCCAATTTCGGCATCAAACAATTTTGCATTCTCCTTGATACCTGCGTAAGCCACAACTTCTATAGGAACTTCACTGCGCTTTGGAAGGTCGACCGCAGATGATTTGAATCGTTTCCTGCACATATTTTCTATAGCAGCATTTTGTTGCTTCCTGTATAGAGACTTTGCGCAATCTTCTACACTTTGTGTTTGCAACCAAATAGGTGTATTGTCTAGAGCTTCACGTTTGCGTCTTTTTTTACCTACATAACTCTTCCAAATTTTGCAACACTTTGTTGTGATCTTCTTCCTCTGTCTTTTCGTTACTTCTCGCAAGGTTTCATGAAAAAACATTTCTTCTTTTAATTCTCTTTCACAAAGCTCTTGCATAATATATTGAAGTAAATTTTCAAAAATATCTTTACTCAAAGCATCACACTTCATTATCTGCTTTTCCTCTTTTACCATCGAAGAACACACACTTTGTACGATTTCTGTCTCTAAGCAATCATAGATGTACATAGATTCATTTTCAACTTCATTTAGTCTCTTAACACGTTCTATTTCTCGTTTCTTTTCCTGTTCTACCTGTAAAATCCTCTCGCTTATTTTAATTTTCTTACGTTGTTCCTCTTCATTTCTCTCTTTTGATTTTATCAGTTTATCACTTGCAAATTCCGTATTGATTTCTGGTATTACTGTAGGACTGAAAATGAACGGAGTAGTAGCCGCAGGTTTAAGAAATATATTTCCTGAAGGTGTTCCAGCAAAAGTGCTCTTGTTCACAACATTAGTGAACGGAGAGTTTGACGCAAGCTTTGCAGCATTAAACTCTGAACATCTTTTTGAAAGTGGAAAAAGAGAATCGGATTTGGAAAATGCATTTGTAATAACTAGCTGCTCAGTTCCCTTCGGAATAACAGGAAAGGATTTCATAATTCGAATTTCGGATTTAGTTTTTGTTGCATCATTTGGTACACTCTTTACAAAAGACTTAGATTCATTAGCAGTGAATTTGAAAGCATCAATATTTCGCTTATTAGTATCAGCGTTCGATTTCATTGACGAAAAAAACCCAGTAGAAGAGATACTCCTGAGCTGACTTTTTACGGCCTTAAACGGACCTACAGTTTCTGATCTTCCTTCCTCTTCAGCGAACTCATATGTATCTCTTATCTTCTCTGCCCAAATACTTTGATCTTCGGCACTCATAGATTCAGGTAAAAGGTAGCCCTGCGAGTTGAAGCTGTCATGCGGTTGATGATTTTCATAAGTCTTCTGAGGTAATTTTCCTCCTGCAATACACTGGCCAACAGACAAATTGTCTCGAAGTCTCTTATTTTCCACCACGTTCCGCGCTCTTATTTGCTCTATAGTACTTTCAGGCAAACTGAAGTGCTCTCTGCGTAATAAAATATGCAATTCGTCTGGTGCCAAACACAATCCTACTTGCTCGCAAAAATAAACAGCTTCTTTTTCATCCTCAAATGCGAGGATGTCCATAAGTTCATAGAAAGGATATTTTGAAGAGTTCATTCTGCAGTAAGCTCTTACCATTACAGACAAAGCAGAAACGCGCACTTGATTGAAATATCTCAATAAGATGCAGGCGTTCAGGTAAGTAGTTTTCTTTACGAGCTTAAAGAACTTGACATAATTATTCGCCACTATAGCGGAATAAACTTCTATGGCGAATTTCACTTCCGATGACTTCTGTATTGATGATGGCAGTCTCTGAAGGTCCCACATAAAGCTGCCGTTATTTAAATTTAATAAAATAATATACGCATGAAATTCAGGCTCGTTTGTGCAGGTAATTCCTTTTACTCTGAGATCGTGATACATATACTTCAAAGTTTGTAGACACTTGGTTAGGTTTTCTGTATTTATCTTCTTGTCGAAGGCAGAAGACTCTTCAGCGCAAAGTCGTTCAGAGCATAGAATGTGAAAGCGTGCACATTGTTCAACCAATTCGACACTTTCAAGGCAACAGAGCTCCTGTTGGGTAATGTCTTTTCGAATTCCTCTTGTTCTATCCCATAGGAAATGATACCATTCTGCGAGATTTGTGTCCTTATTGTCACAAAGGTCAGCTATTTCGTGCAATAAATAACTCATGGTCATCTTTAATGAACGAACAGGCCTTAGCTCATGTGGCATAGGTTCCTCTTGATCAGCTGATGACCTGGAATACTGCTTCACTGCTGTCATGTGATTTATCTTCGCGCCACCATTATCCAACTGCTCATAGAGAGACACTTGTCGTTGAGCTTCACGCATGAGCCTTTCCTTTTCTGGACACATATCTGGACAAGTCCCTCTAGTGGCTTTAGCTGTAGCTAAAGAAAGCGACTTTACCTGTTTCTGCCTCATGAGCCTATCTCGAGCTTCCAAAATTTTATATTTATCCTCAGAGGATGACGCAGCTTGACGAATGATAGTCTGCAAATCTTCTATTGAGGACTTAGGTACCAATGCTGCGATCTGACTTTCGGATTCAGTCCTTTCCACCTTAACAGCAGCTTTTGCTTTCTGTGCTTTCAGCGTTTTAAGTTTTTTAATAAAAGTTAGTGGTTCTACTAGAGTGAGATCGTCATGTAGGTTGTATTCCAAATTTTTCAACGCATCTAATTCTTCTTGGATGTCATTATCAGAGCCCTTGATTATGCGAGATACAACGGAAGTGTTATCTTCTTTCTTTCTTAACGGTGATTTAGGTACATCGTTAGACCATTGGACATCAAACTTTTCGTTTAAGAAGGATCCACATTTATAGTAAGCTATATTTGCTTCTCCTTTTGTAGCATAGATTACAGTGATGATGTGCTTCTTTGGACGAAGCACCATTTTCGAAATATCTCCAAACGTCGAAAAGTATTCTTTCGCCGCTGCTTTATTCAGTAAGGATTCTGGAACCGAGGAGCAGGTTATCGAAGTTTCGGTACTATTCTTTTGAACTGGAATTTTTGAATTTTTCTTCAACTGTTCAAAAGCTGGCGTAGCTGAAACAAATAAATATAAAAAATCAATGATTGCTTCATCAGAGAGGAAGCTTTGTAGTGGTAACAATTTCCGAATTTAAAAAGTAGGTATGTTTGACTTCACTTCAGATAAAATATATATAATATGTTTTAAACATGGACATGGTATAGGAAATTTTATTTATGAAACTTGCTCCAATAATGGTTGTCATATTTGATAATATCCCTGCCGAAAGTTTCGAATGGAAAATTTTCTTACCATCTAAATCATGTTTCTTTCAAAGTCTCTATCCGAACCGTTCGGTAAATTTAGGTAACTTGCTAATGTCACCTTTCTGCATGAAGTATGCAAGCGCATTTTTTAAAGGTCTACTGTGTAGGCACTGCAATTGTCTAAATTTATATTTATTTACTTTACGTGTGGCCAAATATTTACATAAATATTAATTAATTGTTTACTTTCATTTGAGATTACGATTACTTATAATGATGAGCCTCAATGCGAAATTCCCGCCGTCACTCACTCTTTCAATGTTCTTCGCGAAAAAAAATGCTCGGATTTTGTGAAGTTGACGTACAAGACCGGTCCAATGAAAGATGCAAATACCGCATTTACTTTCGGTATATGCATGAAGAACTACAAGGAGATGGCACGCCTATGGCGCGGCAACCTTGATGGAAAACAGGCGACAACCGCGATCCCCTGTACGATTTATTCACAGATGAGAGATCTATGTGCGGAATATTGAGGAATTACTATCTCATAGTAGCAGACGACAATCTAATTAAACATTTTCTCTGAAGGGGCGTAAGGTCTCTTTGCAGTACGCAAATATTTGACCGATTTAATTTGTACTTCGAGAAGTAATCAATGCATTTTTATTTAAGCACTCTAGTTTAAAAAATCTTTAAAAACTGTCGTGTGACTGGATGAATCTCAGTTTGGGTATACTACAGTTATAAGTATTAAACTTAGTATAAACTTTATTTTATAGGTCATCTATATATAGCAAGAAAGCTGCAGTGAATTCAATCTGAATGTCACAATTTTATTTTAATTGGCATACAACTCTTTAAAGTTAACATATTATTTTTCTCATTTAAAAAATGTGACTCGCTGCGTGTGACACATTCCCACACCGTACATTCAATATGTTTTTATATGTTTAAAAAATATAAAAAATACATTTTCAAGGTATTTCTGGATAAAATATTGATCAAGGTAGAACTAAATTCGACTATTCGAATTTGATTCAAATTTTCTTCAATATTTCATTTACCCAGTTTTAAATGTGTGAGTTTGTTAAAAAATGTTGCCTTTTTAAAATTTACCCCACACGATACTGATTGTGCACAATTCTCAAATGGAAGTTTAGAAATAAGTGATAGCGCGCTAGACCGCGACTGCGGAATTAACGTTTATATGCTTTGAATGGGAGGCGATAGGATAAGCGTAGAAAAAAGTTAAATCATTGGAATTTTGTTTTAAAAGTGAACTTGACAAACTGATTGTGGATAAGTTCTTATTGGCTCGTATAATTTGGAGCACAGTAAATAATTAAAAACGTAGGTTTTGAAAGCAATACTTGCATTCGAAGGTACTAGTTTTGATCTGACAGTTGCAGGAACCTTATTTCTACAATTTATTGTTTTGTTCAAAATCGCATATATCTTAGGGAACATTTTTTTTTCATGATTTAACACCCGTATTTGAATAATACTCAATTTTCGCAATAAATTTTTCTGGTTAAAAATGTTTCAAGTAATATTTTCTTTGACACTTTCCAGATAAAGCAATAATAACATGCAACAAGATAGGTTATTTCATTTTAGTGACACTTATTTTGCTTCACGATATTCGTAAAGGGTAAATATGCCAGAAGGCTAGAGCATTTTCCCTTTTCACAATTTCGGGGTTAAAAGGGATTTCAAAAGTTATCGCTTGAAATTCGGTTTTAATTGTCATATTCATTTTTCATATAAATCTTTTAGACCATTCGTGTTCTCTTTACTCTCTTTATAAACCGGCACAAGCACGCACGAGATAAACAGCAAGTGTCGTATGCTACAAAGTACATGACACAGCGTTCAACGCAGTCCATCAGCGCACTTATTTAATTTACAAGAACTTAAAAATGCCTACATTTATGAAACTGAAATCTTTTTATTATATTTCGAATTCATGTTGTGTTTCTTTTACAAATTCCGTTTCAGTCTTCATTTTGTCAGATCTTAAAAAAAGAATCAAAACTTTTTCCAAAAGGCGTAATGCTTCTGTATACAACCGTTAGTTAATAGTTCGACACTGCAACGCTACCGTCTAAGCTCAGAAACTCAAAAGGAGAATTTTGAGGCTTAAGAGTAGGAATGGAAAGTCACAATAAAAAGTCGAGCTTCGACTTTTCGATTAATCGAATTTGAAAAGTCAACTTTAAAAAGTCGATTAATCGATGACAAAAGTCTACTTTTTCTACTTTTTTCGACTTTTTCTATGTAAAACCTATGTTATCTTAAAAGTCGATGAGCAATCCACTTCAGGAGTTGAAAATCGACTATGATAAGTCAATGACTTAATTAAAAAATTAATTAACGATTACTGCATTCATGTGCGTAATTATTATCGACGGGTGATCTAGCTTGGTCTTCATCGAAAGACCAAAGCAAATGCAGGGAGATCAGATAAATACACATCGAATTAATTGTTTATTTAATCAATTATATAGTAATTTAATTGATGAATAATAAAACAATTACTATATAGTTGCGTAATAACAATTAATTAATTGATGCTTAATAAATTAATTATTATACAACTGAATACTAATAATTAATTAATAATTAATTACACCCCTACACAGAATCGATGTGATCAAAATGTTGTCGCAACAAGAGATACCTTTCTTCTCTCTCTGTTCAGATTCTACGAAGAAGAATGCTACAGAAAGATTATTATTATTATTAGTTGGGTTGAGACCGTACCAGCCCCTGACGCTTGGGTAATCCCGTTGCGTCCCCTTGTGAGCCTAAGCGTGACCCCAAAGCCCCCTCCATAAGGAGAGGACCGCAGTCACGCTGTTGGCTGATATCTCTGATGAATTCAGCCAAAAAGATTAATTATCTACCAAAAAAGACGAATTTTCACCCAATTACATAGATTTCCAACCAAAAAGTTGCATTTACTAACTAAAAAAGATCAATTTTTAATGAAAAATTAAATAGTTACATTTGAAAAAAACGTAATTTTCACCCCCCCCCCCCAACGAATTTTCTACCAAATAATTAAAATTTCTACCAAATTGTGGAATTTTTAAGCCAAATAGATGAATTCTGAACAAAAAATGTAATAGCTGATATTCTAAACAAGAAAATATTTGCATTTTAAATCCAAAGCAGTTCAATTGAACCGAGAAAGATGAATTTTCGAAAAAATAGTTCAATCGTCAATCAAAACAGATTAATTTTCAACCAAACAGTTACATTTTTAACCAAAAAAGATGAAATTTCTACCAAAAGAGGTAAACTTTAAAATCCAACAAATGAATTTTCAACGAGAGTTTAATTTTGAAACAAGAAACAAAAAAAAGGGTTTTACTTTTAAATAAAAACAGTTGAATTGTACCAAAAAGGAATTTTCAACTAAATAGTTGCATTTTGAACCAATGATGATTCAACTATTTTGTTGAAAATTCGTCTTTTTTGGTTCAATTAAACTGTTTTTCATTTAAAATTAAAATATTTTTTTGGTTAAAACATCTACTTTACACTGTTAGTTGAAAATTCATCTTTTTTTCTTAAAAGTTGAACAACTTTATAAAAAAAAAAAATTCCATTGAAGATTCATCATTTTAGTTGAAAATTCATCTCTTGGGCTGAAAGTTGAATTAGTTTGTAGAAAATTGATCTTTTTTAATCTTTTTTAATTTTTGAATTGAAAGTATTTTGTTGAAAATCCAAGTATTTTACTAAAAAGTCTTGTTTTTGGTTGAAAATTTAACGTTTTTTTAAACATTTGTCTATTTGGACAGAAAACTCGTCCTTTTAGTTTGAAAATTAGTTTTTGTTGAAAATTCAACTATCTTCTAAAAAATGCAATTATTTGATTGAAAATTTAATTATTTTTTTGAAAATTTAACTATTTCCTTACAAAGTCATCCTTTTTGGTCGAAAATTCAACTGCTTTGTTGAAAATTCGTCTTTTTGGATTTGAAATTAATCTTTTATGGTATAAAGTCATATTTTTTGGGTTAAATTACTAAATAAATTAAAAATTTTAAAAGGTATACAAACCTTTGTCATCTAACAGAAAATTATTCAAAAAAACTTCATGTTTTACGATTTTTTACTACAAGCACATATATCCAATCATTTATATGACGAATTTCCGAATTAAAAAAAGTTATAGTATAAACCCGATGTTTCAGTTAGAGATTCTATAAATTTTTATTACTTTTCATCCAAATCTTTCTAAATTTAGAAGAAAAAATAGAAAATTAACGATTATTAATTGCTTAAGCTGGCGAAGGCCAGCCAAGAGATTTCAAAAGATTTTAAAAGATTTAAAATAGTTTAAGTTGTTTTAGGTCATTTTGAAAGATTCTAAGTAATTTTTAATTTATTTCAGTAGTTTAATGGGATTGCAAAGGATTTTCAATATTTTAGGGAATTAAAAAAGATTCAAAGAAATTATTAATTCATTTTATTAAGTTGAATGCATTTCAAAGCGTTTTGGAATTCACTCTGAATTCTTATTTATTTATCCTGTATTTTTAAATTCTTTGGATTTCTTTGGAATTCTTTGGACTTTTTTTAATTCCCTTGAATTCTACTAAATTTACTTAATTTAATGGATTCTTTTGAATTTTTAAAAGTTTTTATTTATTTGATCCTGAGAATCAATTGAAATAATCAAAGGATTTGAAGCATTTTAAGGTATTTTTTTTTAATTCCTTGAAATTTTCAAGAGCTTTAAAAAATGTTGAGGGATTTCAAAGTATTTTAAAGGATTTTAAATATTTTAGGCTTTTTTAAATGATTACAAAGAAATTTTTCATTGATTTCCGTAATTTAATGGGATTTGAAAGGATTTGAAATATTCTAGGGTATTTTAAAAGATTCAAGATTTATTTTCATTTTCAGGAGCTTTAAAATGTTTCAAGAGATTTCATAAGGTATCAAAGGATTTGAAATATTTTAGGAAATTCTAAACGATTCCCAGATTTTTTTTATTTATTTCAATAGTTTGAAGGGATTTCAAAGACTTTGAAATATTTTAAGGTATTTTAAAAGATTCCAAGGCATTTCCAAGAAATTTAAACAATTTCAAGCAATTTACAAGGGTTTTAATCATTTTAAGGGATTTTAAAGGATGTTAATATTTTAATGTATTTCAAAGTATTTATTCACAAGAAGTGAGGGTTTTCGTAGGATTTCAAAGATTTGAAGAGATTTTCAAATATTTTTTGCTATTCATTTGGAACTCACGCTGAATTCTTATTAATTTATCATGAATCCTTTTAAATTCTTTTGAATTCTTCTAAATTTACTCAATTCTATTCAATTCTATTAATTTTTTTCATATTTTTTAATTGTTTTCAATTCACTCGATTGCTTTCTAAAGTCAGCTTGATTTTTTTATGAATTTCATCTAATTCTTTTCATTTCCTGTAAATTTGATTTTTTTGTTTAGAATTCACCCTGAATTCTGTTAAATTCTTAGGAATTCTCTTGAATTTTTTTAATTTACTTGAGTTCTTCTGGATTCACTCAATTCTTTTTAAGTTAATGGACTTTTTTTGAATTTTTAAAAGTTTTTATTTTATTGATCCTAAATTCTTTTAACCTCGCCTTGAATTCTTTGGCATTTCATAAAATTATTTTGAATTCCCTTGAATTTTTCTAAGCTTATCTCAAAGTTACTGGATTCGCTGAAGTTTTTTCTTATTTTTAAATTGCTTTGAATTCATTTGAATCAATGGAATTTTTTTTATTTAAGAAATGTATTCCAATTCATTTAAATATTAGCTGAATCGAATTGAAACTCAACATTAATTATGATTTTTTGAGTTCTTTAATGCAAATTGGTTCTAATACGTAAAGTACTACTTTATAATGATAATTAGATGTTTAACTAAATTTTTTAAACAATTTATCATTGTTTTTAGCAATTTTCTCTTAGAATGGAGATAGAAAGTCGCGGTTTTTTCCAAAAAATTTCCACTTTTTGTCCAATTTTCAATTAAAGAGAGGTTAATGTATCATTAATGTAAAAAATAATTGTTTGAACAATTGATCATTATTGTTAATAATATTCTCTTAGAATAATGCTAAAAAATTGCAGTTTTTTTCTGAAATTTTAAACTTTTTGTCCACTTTTCACTTAGTGAGGTACTAAATCATGCAAGTTAACAAACATGCTTATTTAAACAATTGATTATTGTTTATAACTATATTCTCTTAGAGTAATGCTAGAAAGTTGGTTTTTTCTGTAATCTTTTGTTTTTATTTGACTTTTTAGTTATGAGCAAATAATAAATGAACCTCAACAAGAATCATTTTACAAATAGTATTTTACTTTTTTAAGTAAATTATTGTTGCTCTTTTCCCAATGTTTCAAAAAATTAATTTAAACTAAAAAGCTATCTTACACAAGAGACAAAAACAAAGAACGGAATAATTAGAGTAGGTGGGAGAACTAGGTGTGTAAAAGACTTGTAAAAGTTTTGTTTTAAATGAAAACAAGAAGTTTATTGCAAAGCGTAAAAGAAAATTTGGAATGAAACATATTTTGATATCAGCCCTCCTCCAGCAAAATATATTCACGAGAAAGAAAGAGATTGTTTAAAATATTTTTCTCTCTAATGTTTATTTATAATTTGTTCATAACTAAAAAGGCAAAGCAAAGGTAAAAATTTCATAAGAAACCGCAACTTTCTGGCACTTATCTAAATGAAAATTGCTAAAAACAATAATAAATTGTTTAAACAACTATTTTTATTAACTTGCATTAATTATTAACTCACTAAGAGAAAAGTGGACAAAAAGTTAAAAATTTCAGAAAAAACCGCAACTATCTGGCATTAAAATAGATAAACATAGTTATTAACAATAATAATTTTTTTTAAATAATTATTTTTGCTCAACTTAAATAATTATTAAGTCACTCCAAATGAAAAATAGAGAAATAGTTAAAAATTTCAGAAAAAACGCAACTTTCTACCATTAAGCAAAGAGAATATTATTAACAATAATAATAAATTTGTTAAACAATTATTTTTGTTAACTTGAATTAATTATTACTTTACTCCAATTGAAAAAATGGAAAAAGTTTAAAAATTCAGAAAAAAACCGCAACTATTTAGTATTAATATAGAAGATAGCTATAGACAATAATAAGTTGAAAATTTAAGAAAAAACTGAAATTGCTAGTATTATTCAAAGATAATATTATTAAAAATAATAATACATTTTTTAAACAATTATGTTTGTTAAAATTAATGAAATATTATTAATTAACTAATTAATTAATTGTTACCTCTCTCAAATTGAAAATTGGACAAAAAGTGGAAATTTTTTTTTAAACCGCGACTTCCATCTTCATTCTAAAAGAAAATTGCTAAAAACAATTATAAATTGTTTAAAAAATTTATGTAAACATCTAATTATCAATATAAAGTAGTGTTTTATGTATCAGAAACAATGTACATAAAAAAAAAGAATAATTATCGCCAAAAACTCGCAAAAGCCATTTTTTCACTTATGGGTTTTTTTAGACCCCCTATAAAACAGACTTATGGGACTGATATTTAAAAAGTAATATTTTATTCGTATTTTATGGCTAATTGTGAAGAGAAATGTTGACTTTCAACTCAATTCGGCTAATATTGAAGATGCTGAATAAAATTTACAAAAACGTCTTTTTTTCTTATGGGAAATACGTGTTAAACTTTTTTTAATGGATTTATTTTTGTGTGGATTCAAACAAATTTTATTTTTGATATGAAATATTGAAAATTCAATAATTTGGTCAAAATTGTTTTTTTTTTCGTGACTGAAGAATCATTCTTGATTGAAAATTCAACTCTTTCGTTGAAAATTCGTCTTTTTTGGTTTAAAATTCAACTATTTTGTTGAAAATTCGTCTTTTTAGTTTCAAAATTCACCTCTTTTGGTAGAAATTCAAGTCATTCGTTAAAAATTAACGTTTTTTTTTTGTTCAAGATTCAAATGTTATATAAAAAGTTCCTCTTTTCGACTTGAAACTTCAATTATATGATTGAATTTCTTGAATGAAGAATCTTTCTTGATTGAAAATTAATTTCTTTTATTGAAAATTCGTCTTTTTAACTTAAAAATTTAACAATTTGGTTGAAATTGCTTATCTTTCTTGACTGGAGAATCTTTTTTTGATTGAAAATTCATTTTTTGTTGTTGAAGATTCAAGTACTATCGTAGAAAATTAACTGTTTTATTGAAAATTCAACTCTTTTGCGGGAAACTCGTATTTTTGGTTTGAAAATTTATTTTTTCTTGGCTGCAAATTTTTCCTTGGTTGAAAATTAACCTCTTTTATTGAAATCTTCCTTTTTGTTTTGCAAATTCAACTGTTTACAAAATTCCACATTTTTGTTGAAAATTCAACTTTTTTGTAGAAAATTCGTCTTTTTGGCCTAAGAATTCAACAATTTGGTTGAAATTGTTTATCTTTCTTGACTGAAAAGTCTTTTTTGATTGAAAATTTCACTCCTCTGTTGAAAATTCGTTACTTTTGTGTGGAATCGAATACATTTCCTGGCCTTATTCATAAAAATTGGAAGAAAAAAAGTTTTCCAATGTATTTTGGGACCACCCTACTGTGAGGCCTGCTATATTAAGCAACTATTTTATTTCTGATATTTCTGGTTAAAAGTAATAATTAAATAACACGGAATACTGCTCTACAGTCGCAAGATATTCATCCTAGGACCTTCCCATCATGTGAGATTATCAGGTTGCGCCCTTTCTTCAGCATCCACTTACCAGACACCTTTATACGACCTCCATATTGATCAGCAAGGTGTGTATTTCAAAATTTGTCTAAAAATTACTCAAAATTGACCGAGGCATACCAAAATTGAAAATATTTTATCATGTTACAGTTTGCAAGGAGCTCGAAGAAACGGGTCATTTTGAATGGATGGATATGAGTACTGATGAGGATGAACACAGTATTGAGATGCATTTGCCATTTATTGCCAAAGTTATGGAAAGGTATATCCAAAAAAAATACCTTCAAAAGTAAAAGACATTTTCCCATCTACCAAATTCATGGAAATTAAAAATCAATTCAAATTAAGAGAAAAAAAAATTAAAGAGGAAAGAAAAAGAAGAGAACCTCTGAATGAACACCGAAACGTTGGTAGATTTTTTCTAAATGTTTCTTTCCTCTTTTTTTATTTATTTTTTTTATTTGAATTGAGCCATTTAAGAGTGGGCTGTACAAATTTAATTGTTGGATTTCCTGATTGTTTTAATTTCCCAGAATTTCGTAGTCAAATTTGAATGCTTTGATTTATTCTTAATTTAATTTGTCAAGTTAAAAATTTCTTAAGTCGTGGATTTTTGTTTGTTTGCCCACAGCTTTAAGGACTCGTTCACTATAATTCCAATTTTGGTTGGATCTCTGAGTCCCGAGAGAGAGGCGATGTATGGTAGAATATTGGCACCTTACATGGCAGATCCACAAAATTTATTTATCATATCTTCGGATTTTTGCCACTGGGGACAAAGATTTCGTTATACCTATTATGATCGAACATGTGGTGCGATTCACAGATCTATACAGAATCTTGATAAAATGGTTCGTAGGAAATAATCATAGTAATCCGCAGGGCCTGAAATGTTTCATTTTTTCCGACTAGACACCTTTTTTATGTTTACCTCCCCACACTTACAAAAGGAAGTAAAAAAAAATACATTTTTCAACTGTATCGGGAACAGGCTTTACATACAAAAATTCTAGAAACACAGGGTAAATAAGAAGATTTTCCACAAAAATCGGGGATTAAATTCTTTTAAATAAAATTGAAGTGGGTACTACATCAAATTCAATTTGAGATGCCTTAAATTCCTAACATTTCAAGCAAAAATATTGTTGAAATTTCAAGCCAGAAAGACGAATTTCCTACATAAGAGCTGAGAATAAATCTCATGAATATGAATTTTTAACCAGAAATTTTAATCCAGAAAGACGAATTTTCAACTACGAAAAAAAAGCGAATTTTCGACAGAAGAGTGGAATTTTCAATAAAAAAAGATTCTTCAGTCAAGAAACATAAACAATTTCAACCAAATTGTTGAATTTTTATGCCAAAAACACGAATTTTCTACAAACAAAAAAACGAATATTCAACTACAAAAACAAAAACGAATTTTCAACAGAAGAGTGGAATTTTCAATTAAAAAAATATTCTTCAGTCAGGAAAGATGAACAATTTCAACCAAATTGTTGAATTTTCAAACCAAAAAGACGAGTTTCCAACAAAAGAGTTAAATTCTCAATAAAACAGTTAATTTTCTACGAAAGTACTCGAATTTTCAACAAAAAACGAATTTTCAACAACAACAAAAATACTAATTTTCAACAACAAAAAACTAATTTTCAACAGAAGAATGGAATTTTCAATCAAAAAAGATTCTTCAGTCAAGAAATATAAACAATTTCGCCCGAATTGTTGAATTTTCAACAACAACAAAACAAATTTAAAAAAGAAAAACGAATTTTCAACAAAAAAAACGGGTTGTCAACAGAAGAGTGAAATTTTCAATCAAAAAAGATTCTTCAGTCAAGAAATATAAACAATTTCACCCGAACTGTTGAATTTTCAACAACAAAAAAGCAAATTTAAAAAAGAAAAACGAATTTTCAAAAAAAAAAAAAAAAACGAGCTGTCAACAGAAGAGTGAAATTTTCAATCAAAAAAGATGCTTCAGTCACGATAGATAAACAATTTTAACCAAATTGTTGAATTTTCAGGCCAAAAAGACGAATTATCTACAAAAATGTTGAATTTTCCACAAACAAAAAAAAACAAATATTCAACTACAAAAAAAAACGAATTTTCAATCAAAAAAGATTCTTCAGTCAAGAAATATAAACAATTTCACCCGAATTGTTGAATTTTCAACAACAAAAAAACGAATTTTCAACAGAAGAGTGGAATTTTCAATTAAAAAAATATTCTTGAGTCAAGAAAGATGAACAATTTCAACCAAATTATTGAATTTTCAAATAAAAAAGACGAGTTTCCAACAAAAGAGTTAAATTCTCAATAAAACAGTTAATTTTCTACAAAAATACTTGAATTTTCAACAAAAAACAAATTATAAAAAAACGAATTTTCAACAGAAGAGCGGAATTTTCAATCAAAAAAGGTTCTTCAGTCAAGAAAGATAAGCAATTTCAACCAAATAGTTTAATTTTTAGGCTAAAGAGACGAATTTTCTGCAAAAAAAAGTTTAAATTTCAACAAACAAAAAAAGCGAATTTTCAACTACAAAAATAAAAAAGGAATTTTCAACAGAAGATTGGAATTTTCAATGAAAAAAGATTCTTTAGTCAAGAAAGATAAACAATTTCAACCAAAATGTTCAATTTTTAGGCCAAAAAGACGAATTTTCAACAAAAAAGTTGAATTTTCAACAAACAAAAAAAAACCAATTTTCAACAGATGAGCGAAATTTTTAATAAAAAAAGATTCTTCAGTCAAGAAAGATGAACAATTTCAATCAAATTGTTGAATTTTCAAACCAAAAAGACGATTTTCCAGCAAAAGAGTTGAATTTTCAATAAAACAGTTAATTTTCTACAAAAATACTGGAATTTTCAACAGAAGATTGGAATTTTCAATCAAAAAAGATTCTCCAGTCAAGAAAGATAAGCAATTTTAACCAAATTGTTGAATTTCCAAATCAAAAAGACGAATTTTCAGTAAAAGAAATTAATTTTCAATCAAGATTCTTCATTCAAGAAATTCGACCATATTATTGAATTTTTAAGCCAAAAAGAGGAACTTTTTACAAAAAAGTTGAATCTTGAACAAAAAAATAATTATTTTTTAACAAATTACTAGAATTGCTATCAAAAGAGGTGAATTTTGAAACTAAAAAGACGAATTTTCAACAAAAGAGTGGAATGTTCAACAACAAAAAAAACTAATTTTCAACAAAAGAGTTGAATTTTCAATCAAGTATGATTCTTCAGTCACGAAAAAAAAACAATTTCGACGAAATTCTTAAATTTTCAAGCCGAAAAGAAGAATTTTCTACAAAACAGTTGAATTTTTCTACATAAGAAGTGAATTTGGAACTAAAAAGACGAGTTTTCCATAAAAGAGTTAAATTTTCAACCAAGAAAGTTTTTCCAGTCAAGAAAGAAAAAAAATTGCAAACCAAGAAGACAGATTTTTAACAAGAAGATTAATTTTACACCAAGCAAGCTGTTTTAGTGAATGTAGAAAACAAATTAACGAAAAATACGAATTTTCAACAAAGTCGCTTTTCAACGAATTAATTGCATTTCTGCCAAAAGAGGTGAATTTTGAAACTAAATAGACGATTTTTCAACAAAAGAGTTGAATTTTCAACAATAAAAGTTAATTTTCAACCAAATAGTTGAATTTCCACCAAAACAGGTAAACTTTTAAGCCATAAAAACGAATTCTCAACGAACGAGTTGAATTTTAAAACCGACAAGAGGAATTTTCTACAAAACAGTTGAATTTTTGTATCAAAACAGTCAAGTTTTCAAACGAAAATGGCAAATTTTCAATAAAAGAGGTTAATTTTCAACCATCAAATAATTTTCAGTAATGAAAAAATACATTTTCAAACCGAAAAGAGGAATTTTCTACAAGACAGTTGAATTTTCAACAAAAACCGTTACTTTTTCACGAATTAGTTGAATTTTTGCCAAAAGAAGTGAATTTTGAAACTAAATAGACGAATTTTCAACAATAAAAGTTAATTTTCAACCTAATAGTCGAATTTCTACCAAAAGAGGTTTATTTTTAAACTGAAAAGACTAATTTTCAACAAAAGAGTTGAATTTTGTTCCAATAAAGATTTTTTAGTCAAGAAAGAACAAAATGTTCAAAGCAAAAATACGAAGTTTCACCAAATGCATAAGTTTTAAATTAAAAAAGATAAATTTTCTATTAAATAGTGGAATTTTCTACCAAAATAGATGAAGTTTCAAAAAAAGTGTTGAATTTTCAAGCCAAAAAAATGAATTTTCAGCTAGAGTTGAATTTTCAATCAAAGAGGATTTTTAAGCCAAGAAAAAAAACTTTCAACCAAAGAAAAAAATTCAAACCAAATGATGATAAATTTTCAAATAAATTTTCAATCAAAGGTAATTAACTTTTTACCAAAAATAGTTGGATTTTCTTATTGGTTTCTATTATAAATTTATTTTTAGCAAATAGAAGTTTTGATCATTCATAGACTATAGAATAATAATTTAAATAAACATGGAAGTTTAAAAATATTATCTTTGAAAAGTGTAAATTTTTCATAGAAAATAAAGTTAATTTTCTGAATTCATACTAACTTTTAAATTCGCACAATAAAAAGTGTGTCTGTCGAACTGTGTATTATTTTAGGCCCGGAGCAACCGATTCCATAAAAATGGCCAAATCCAGATTAAAAATATAAACTTTTGTGCAGGGTATGGACATAATCGAGACTCAGAACCCCGCAACTTTTACTGACTACCTTAAAAAATACGGAAACACGATCTGTGGTAGACATCCTATCGGAGTATTGCTGCAGGTATTTTATTCAAACATCATTCCTAACTGTTTCTATAAAAGATAATTATTAATTGATGCAAAATTCAATGTGAAAACGATTACTTCGGACAAATAATTTTTGAAGAGCAAGAAAAAAATCTGCCTCAGCCCGGATTTGAACCGGGAACGACACTATCCATGAGTGGAGCGTTAACAAATTACGCCACCGAGACCTCAGCAGATTTTTTCTTGTTCTTCATAGCTGTTCTTCTAATTAATTTTTGGAAGATTTTACGACCATTTCTTGATGGTAATGTCTGAGTTTTAAAATTTTGTAATTGATACAAATTTCGATGTTAAAACGACTATTTCGGATAGTGGCGTTCCCGGTTCAAATCCGGGCTGAAGCAAATTTTTTTCTTGTTCTTAAAAAATTATTTGTCCGAAGTAATCGTTTCAACATCTTCTAAAAATTATTTAGACAATTATCCTTTTCTAAAAAATAGATGTGCCACGAAAATCTCGAAGGAATTGTTGTCGCTTTTCCACAATGCCGATTGGCTAATTGAAAAATTCGAAGTTATAAATTAGTTAGAAAATATTCTATTATTTATGAATGATAAAGAAGTCCAAATTCACACACATAATTAAGAATTCAGTTTCAGTTGAACGGCAGTGACTAAGAATATCATATTTATGAGCATAATAAAACTGGCGAAAATTTAAGATTTACTTATGTCAAATTTCATTATTTAACCAAAGCCAGGCATAATCAGCAGAATTAAAAGTTGTATTTTTGCAACAGGTTATAAATTACAATTTTTCAATATTTTCGTTGCTTTATTTAAATTGAAATAATTATATCTGAAAACCAAAATTTACTCAAAAAAATCATCTTCTAACAAAAAATAATTTTCCAGAAAAAAAGGGAATTTCCAACAAAATAGTTGAATGTTGAAGTAAAGAAATTAATTTTCAAATATTCTAAATTAATTAATCTTCAACCAAAAAAATGAATTCTTAACACGATAGTTGAATTTTCTACCAAAAAAGACAAATCTTCAACAAAATAGTTAAATTATCAACCAAATATATGAATTTTTAACTGACAAGAATATCTATTAAATTTTTTTTTAATGGAATAGTTAAATTTTCTGTTAACAAAATTAAATTTCAATTTTAAAAAATGAATTTTTAACCATCAAAATGAATTTTCAACCAAATTTTGAATTTTTGAAAGAATTTTTAAACTAATAATTAAATTTTTAATTGAAAAGATAAATAAGTCGCCAAATAGAATAACATTCTACCACAAGAGTAAAGTTTTAACAAAATATACAAATTTTCAACCAAATAGCTGAATTTTCATTTGAAGAAAATGAATGCTTTACCAAACATGGAATAGTTTAATTTTCAGAAAAAAAAAACAATTTGTAAGCAAAGAATTTAATTTCTAATTAAAATAATAAATCTTCAAACAAAAAAATGAATTATGAACCCAATAGTTTAAATTTCAAATCAAAAGATGAATTTTCTATCAAAGAAGACCAATTTTCAACAAAATAGATTAATTTTAAAGAAAATAATTAAATTTTCGACCGATTAGATAAATTTTCAATCAGTAGGAATAGTTAAATTTTTAGTTATAAAAATTAATTTTATATTTAAAAAAAATGTTTAATCAAAGAAATGAATTTTCAACTAAAAAGACTTTTTTCATTTTTAACCAAAAAAGATTAATTTATCACAAAATACATGAATATTCAAACAAGTTTTGTATTTCTAAAGAAATTTTTAACCTAATAGTTAAATTTTTCACCAAAGAAATAAATTTTCAACCAAATAGCTGCATTTTCAACTGAAGAAGATAAATATTAAACCAAACATGGAATATTTAAATTTCCAGTCAAAAAATTCATTTTCAACAAAAAAGAAACAATTTTCAAGAAAATAGTTAAATTTTCAAGCAAAGAAATTCATGTTTAACTAAAATAATGAATCTTTAAAAACAAACGAATTATTAACACAATAGTTGAATTTTTAACTCAAAAGATGAATTTTCTACCAAAAAAAGGCAAACTTTCAACAAAATAGTTAAATTTTCAACCAAACAGATGAATTTTCAACCAAGAAGATTAAATGTCAATAAAAAAAGATGAATTTTCGACAAAAACTGGAATAGTTAAATTTTGAGTTAAAAAATTCATTTCATAAAAAAACTAATTTTTAAGCAAAGGAATTAAATTCTAACTAAAATAACAAATTTCCATGCAAAAAATGAATTTTTAACCCAATAGTTGAATTTTCAACTCAAAAGATGAATTTTCTACCAAAATAGACCAAATTTTTAAAAAATTGATGAATTTTCAACAAAATAATTAAATTTTTGAACAAATAGATGTATTTTCAATCAAGAAGATTAATGTCTATCAGAAAAGATAAATTTTTGATAAAAACAGGAAGTTAAATTTTTAGTTACAAAATTTCATTTCATAAAAAAAAACTAATTTTTAAGCAAAGGAATTAAATTATAACTAAAATAATAAATTTTCAAGCAAAAAAATGAATTTTTAACCCAATAGTTGAATTTTCAACTTAAAAGATGAATTTTCTACCAAAATAGACCAAATTTAAAAAAAAATGATGAATTTTCAACAAAATAATTAAATTTTTGAACAATTAGATGTATTTTCAATCAAGAAGATTAATGTCTATCAGAAAAGATAAATTTTTGATAAAAACAGGAAGTTAAATTTTTGAAATCACTGGCATTCTCTAAATTATCTGCAATCCTTGCTTTCCTCAATCATCCTTAATTCATTGAATATTCAGAATTCCCTGAATTCATTGAATATTCAGAATTCCCTGAATTCATTGAATATTCAGAATTCCCCAAATTCATTGAATATTCAGAATTCCCCGAATGTATTGAATATTCATAATTCCCTGAATTCCAGACAATTTATTAAGTATCATGAATTCATTAAATATGTGAAATTCCCTGAATTCCTGAAATATTCTGAATTCTCGAAAATTCCTCAAATTCATGGAATTCCCTAGATGCCCTGAAATCACTGGCATTCTCTAAATTATCTGCAATCCTTGCTTTCCTCAATCATCCTTAATTCATTGAATATTCAGAAATCCCTGAATTCCCGAAAATCTTCGAAATCACTGACATTCTCTGAATAACGTAAAATCCTGGAATTTCTTGAATGAACTAAATTAATTGTATATTCAGAATTCCTGAATTCATTAAATATCCGGAATTCCCTGAATTCAGCGAATATTCCAAATTTTCTGCATTCATTGAATATTCAGAATCTCCTGAATTCCTGACAATTTATTGAATATCCTGAATTCATTGAATATTTGAAGTTCCCTGAATTCCTGAAACATTCTAAATTCTTTAAAATTCCTCAAATTCATGAAATTTCCTGAATGCTCTGAAATAACTGACATTCTCTGAATAAGGTAAAATCCTGGAATTCCTTGAATGAACTAAATTAATTGAATATTCAGAATTCCCTGAATTCATTGAAGATTCAGAATTCTTTGAATTCATTGAATATTCTGAATTTCCTGAATTCCTTGAATATTCATAATTCCCTTAATTCCTTGAATATTCATAATTCCCTTAATTCCAGATAATTTATTAAGTATCCTGAATTCATTAAATATGTGAAATTCGGTGAATTCCTGAAATATTCTGAGTTCTCGAAAATTCCTTAAATTCATGGAATTCCCTAAATGCTCTGAAATCACTGACATTCTCTAAATTCTCTGCAATCCTTGCATTCCTTAAATATCCTGAATTCATTGAATATTTGGAAGAACCTCAATTGCTGGAAATCTTTGAAATCACTGAAATTCTCTGAATAACGTAAAATCCTGGAATTCCTTGAATAATCTGAATTAATTGAATATTCAGAATTCCCTGAATTCATTGAAGATTCAGAGTTTCTGTCAATCCTGAAAATTTGTTGAATATCCTCAATTCATTAAATACTAGAAATTCCCTGAATTCATTAAATATTGGAAATTCTCTGAATTCCTGAAACATTGTGAATTTCCTAAAATTCCTTAAATTCATGGAATTCCCTTAATGCTCTGAAATCACTTACACTCCCTAAATTCTCTGCAATCCTTGCATTCCTTGAATATCCTGAATTCATTGAGTATTTGGAAGTTCCTCGATTGCTGGAAATCTTTGAAATCACTGAAATTCTCTGAATAACGTAAAATCGTGGAATTCCTTGAATAATCTGAATTAATTGAATATTCAGAATTCCCTGAATTCATTGAATATTCAGAATTTCTTTAGTTCCTGAAAATTTGTTGAATATCCTCAATTCATTAAATACTAGAAATTTCCTGAATTCATTAAATATTTGAAATTCCCTGAATTCCTGAAACATTCTGAATTTCCTAAAATTCCTTGAATTCATGGAATTCCCTAAATGCTCTGAAATCACTGACATTCCCTAAATTCTCTGCAATCCTTGCATTCCTTAAATATCCTGAATTCATTGAATATTTGGAACTGCCTCGATTGCTGGAAATCTTTGAAATCACTGAAATTCTCTGAATAACCTAAAATCCTGGAATTCCTTGAATAATCTGGATTAATTGAATATTCAGAATTTCCTGAATTCATTGAATATTCGGAATTTCTTTTATTCCTGAAAATTTGTTGAATATCCTTAATTCACTAAATATTTGAAATTCCCTGAATTCATTAAATATTTGAAATTCCCTGAATTTCTGAAACATTCTGAATTTCCTAAAATTCATGAAATTCATGAAATTCCCTAAATGCTCTGAAATCACTGACTTTCTCTAAATTCTCTGCAATCCTTGCATTCCTCAAATATCCTGAATTCGTTGAATATTTAGAAGTCCCTGAATTCCCGGAAATATTTGAAATCACTGACATTCTCTGAATAAGCCAAAATCCTGGAATTTCTCGCATATCCTAAATCCATTTAATATTTAGAATTCTCTGAATTCATTAAATATTCAGAATTCTCTAAAACCGCTGACATTCTCTAAATTCTCTACAATTCTTGGCCACCTTGAACAATCTGAATTAATTGAATATTTGAAAGTCCCTGAATTCCTGAAAATGTGTGAATTTCTAAGAATCTCTGAATTCCGTAAATCATCTGAATTCCTCGAATACTCAGAATTGCCCGAAATCTTCGAATATTCTGATTACCACGAATTCTTTGAATATTATGAAATCTTTGAGAATTATGAATTTTTTGAATATTGCGAATTCTTTGAATATCGTGAATTTTTGAAATTCCCTGACTTCTCTTAATGCTCTGGAATTTCTCAAAATCTGAGAATTCCTTAAAATAGGGCAATTCCTTGAATATCTTGAATTCCTTGAATATTCGGAATTCCCAGAATTCCCCTAACTCTTTCAATTATCTAAGTGCTATGAAATCACTGATATTCTCTGAATATCCTGCAATCCGTAAATTCTTGGAATATCCTACATTCCTTGAATTCATTGAATTTCTAGAATTCCCGTGATGTTCTGAATTCCCTGAATTCCTTAAATTCTGTAAATGCTCTGGTATTATTCAAATTCCCGGAATTCTTTGAACTTCTTGAATTCTCTGAATTTTCTGAATTCCTTGCATATTATGGATTCCTTAAATTCTCTGAAATGTCTGAAGTCCTTGAATATTCTGATTTCCTTGAATTCTTCGAATATTATGAATTTTTAAAATAGTCTGAATTCTTCAAATAATCTGAATTCTTGAAATATTCTGAATTCCTGAAATTTCCTGAATGCTTTGGAAACCCTAAAAATCTTTGAATTTTCGGAAATGCTTCAATGAGTTGAATATCCGCAATTTCTTGAATTTTCGGAATTTCCTAAATTCCTTAAATTCTCTGAATTCATTGAATTTCCAGAATTTCTAAAATATTCTGAATTCCTGAAATTCCTTGAATTCCCTACGTGCTCAGTAATGACTCAAATTCTCTAAATTCCTTGCGATCCTTGAATTTCTTGAATAACTTGAATTCGTTGAATATCCACATTTCCCTGAATTTCTGAAAATCTCTGAATTCCTTTAATTACCTGAAATACTTAAACATTCAGAATTCCCTTCATTCCTTGATTCACCTGAAATCCTGGAATATTATGAATTCTATAAATATTCCGAATTTCATGAATTCCCGGATTTATTCAATTTTCTAAATTTACTGAATTCCCAAAGTTCTTGACATATTTTGAATTTTTGAAAATCTTTAAATTCCTCAAATTCCCAAAATGATCTGAAATTACTAAAATGAACCGAATTCCCTGCAGGTCTTGAATATCTTGAATATCCTGAATTTATTTCCTATCATATTCTCATTAAATATTCAGAATTCCTGAAAATCTCTGAATTCCTTAAATCCTAGAAAATTCTAGGACATCCTTGAATATTCTGAATTCCTGAAATTGGTTCAATATTGGGAATTACCCGAATTCCTCGCATATTCTGAATTCCCTGCAGTTCTCGAATTCCTTGAACATCCTGAATTCGTTTAATATCCTAATCTCATTAAATATTCAGAATTCCTGAAAATCTCTCAATTTCTTTAATTCTAGGAAATTCTAGGAAATCCTTGAATATTCTGAATTCCTGAAATTGGTTCAATATTCGGAATTACCCGAATGCCTTGAACATTCTGAATTTCCTAACTTCCTTGAATATTCTGAGTTCCCCGGATTCAAAGAATTCTTCGAATTCCTGAAAATCTTTGAATTCTCTGAAATCTTTCATATCTATCATATCTATCATGTCTTTCAATTACCAAAAGGTCCCTAAATGTTATGAATTCCTGAAATTCCTTGAATTCCCTGAATACTCTAAACTACGTAAAATGCTCTGAATTCTTTGAAATCCTGGAATCTTTTGAATTTCTTGTATATTCGAGATTCCTTGAATTCCTAAAAATCTCTGAAATCCTTGAATTTTCTCAATTCTCTGAAGCCCGTAAATATTCTGAAATCATTGAATTATTCAAAATTCTTTAATTCGCTGAATACCTGAATTCCTTGACTATTCTGAATTATTGAAATTCCTTGAATTGTCTGAAATGTCCTTGGAATTTAGGGAATTTTCAGAATTCAAGAAATTCTATGAATTCAGATAATTCGAAGATTTTGGGGAGTACAAAGACTTTAAAATAATGCAAAGAATTCAGAGAATTTAGTTAAATTTAGGGAATTCAGAGAATTCAGGAAAGTTAGTCGAATTCAGATATATCAGGGAATTCGGAGGAGTTCAGAAGATTCCAAGGAAGATAAAAGAATCTGAAAGGATTTGTAAGAGTTTACAGGCATTCCCAGAATTTCGAAAAAATGAAAAAGAATTTAAGGAACTTAAAAGTATATCAAGGAATTCCATGGGAATTCAAAGTAATTCAATGGGAATTCAAAGTAATTCAATGGGAACTCAAAGTAATTAAATGGGAATTCAAAGTAATTCAAGCAAATTTGAAGTAATTCAAGTAAATTCAAAGTAATTCAAGTGAATTCGAAGTAACTCGAGTGAATTTAAAGTAATTCAAGTGAATTCGCAGTAATTCAAAGTAATTAAAGTGATTCAAAGAAATTCAAGTGAATTTAAAGCAATACAAGTGAATCCAATATAATTTGAATAAGATACTGGACCAAAAATTAGTAAGTGCTGAACCTGTCTGCTAATTTCTGCGTGTGTGTAATAGAAAGGAAGCACCACCTCTAAAAGCAGAGTGCTTCTTTTAGAGTTAGACGATCAACGCCAAAGTGGTCCTTTTAGATCCAAATTAGGAGAAAAAACCAGAGAGCAGAAGTAAAATAAGAGAAGTTAAAAATAAAAACTGGGAAAGTAGAGAGTCAGAAGTGTAGAGAGAATAGCTGAATGAGGTATCTTCTTCTTATCCATATTATCCTCATTACAATGGACCTATTGTTCAGCTCCATCTACTGGCAGATATTAGCTTCACCTTCCACAAAACTTTGATCATAATCTGAGAGTATTTAACTGCAGGTCTTCCTTTCAAGTTTGAATTTATTCTGAACTATAAAAATTCTTAACTGACTGGTCTAATTGTCATTCCGGAGATTCCTTTCATGGAAATTTCTGCAAATATGAATATATTATTGCTTCCTGATAGAGAGAGGTTGGTAGTGACCTACATTTTGAAATATACTTTTTTGACATATATCGATTTAATTCGACCCCAGAAGCTTGATAATACAATTAAAAAAATATCCGTGTGTGTTTGTAACTTTTTTTCTGTTCATCATATCTTAAAACTTTAAGAGCTATGATCATGAAATTTTGATGAATTGTAGCTCCGGCTGATATCCAGATCTGATAGAATTTCGTGCTAGATCGGCCATTTAGAAGTATTTTTTTTTCAGTTGTTGAACTATTGTTGAACCTTTGATGACCCACCAATACCAATTTACAAAATTGAACAAAAAAGGTGTATTCTTTTTATACGTCGAATGATCTTTTGACTTACCTTTCATGACCTCCTATGATCTAGCAATACCGATTTATAAATTAAGAAAATATATTGTTTATCTTCTGGATATAAGGAAATATTTTTTGATGTTAAAAATAGCCTACTAATATAGTTTTTAAATTTTTGCACTAGATTATTTACTTTGTTTATAAAAGGAATTTGCTTTACATTGGGAATATAACAGTACTATATTTGATGTAATTGTTTGCGCCTTCGAGACGCGTGGATTGATCTATTGATGAAGTTTTAAAGACTATTTTTAAATAATCAATAGCGAATTAGAAAGTTAAAAAAAATTATATTGTTGTTATAAAGAAAATTTTTGTTTCACTTTGGAATGTAACACTAAAGTCCCCCGGTGCACCGGATTTATAAAAATTAACATAGGATTTCAAATAGAAAAAGCTCAGTTTTCGAAAAAATGGAAAAAAGAAATACTTGTTATTAACTTTTCGTCAATTAAAGTGAAGTCATTTTTCATGAAATATTCAAGGAATAATTTTTATTTAAAAACTTTTAATTTTGACTCACCCAACTCCTTTTTATTGTGCCCGGAATGTACGTCAAAAAATGCAGAATAGCAGTTTTATGTCAGATTCATGCTAAAGACGGCAGTTTTTATTTCTTTCAACGCTAATTATTTCTATTTGAAAAATCACAAGTTAAATATTTTGTACCAATATTCAATTGCTTGAACAATTATTATTTTTTTAAACTATTTTTTTGCAAATCGTAAGAAGTTATAGTTTTTTTGGGATAATTGATACAGCTGATAAATTTTCAAAAGTAATATTTCTTATTTAACATATACTTTGCAATTATATATACAATTTTTCTTTGTTGGAACAATTTCGAAATGAATGCTGAAATTAACGTATGACGGAATTGACTTTTCTCCATAAATCATATAATCTCGCTATTTTACAACTATTTCAGTAAAGAAATAAAGGTTTTGAAATTTTTTACCCTAAAATTTAGAGTTTAAATGTACTAAAATGTTTCAAAACTTCAAACAATTTAAACTAAATGAATGGATGATACTAAAATATATTGAATGTTTTGCACTTTTTAGTTTCTGCTGTGCTTCATTTATTTAAAGAATTTTTTTTTTTTCAACAATTTTATTCCACCATAAATATGGAAAAGTTACTATTTTCTGAAATTCATGACGCAGTTAATGAATGTTAAGAGTGATGTTTTTTGTGAGAGATATTCTTCAATTATTTAAACAAATAATAATTATTTTATGAAGCCTTTTCACAAGAAAATTGGAGAAAATTGTACTTTTTTAAATCTCTTACACCATGTCACTTGTACTCAATATTTTCTTATATCAGAACGTATTACCTAATTGTGTAAATAAGAATAATTTTCAAACAATTTTTTGCCATTACTTTATGTGAAGATATTTTTTTAAATCGATGTCGTTAAAAAAAGAGCATACTGATTAATAAGTGATATAGTGTTAGAGATTTCAAGAAACTAGAATTTTATCCATATTTCTTATGAAAACAAGCAACTGATATTGATTGTTCAAATAATTGAAAACTGTCTCTTTCAAAAAATAATAATCAGAATATTCATTAACTGCGTTATTAATTCCAGAAAATAATATCATTTCAGGATGTATAGGGAAAACAAATTATTTAAACAAATAAAAATCTTTTAAATAACTGCCAAATATCGAAGCAAGAAAATGTTACTCTTAGCATCCGTTAATTGTGTCATACATTTCATAAAATACTATCTTTTCACGATTTGATGGAAAAAAATGGTTCAAACAAATAATAATTGTTTAACCATTTAAAAGGCAGTTAAAAAATGCTGGAAAATTTCTCATTTATCGAATAAAAATAACAATACGATACAAAGGAGTTGCGTGGGTAAGAATTAAACGTTATTGATTCATTTTTAAGGATTATTTAAACTTTCTGCTCTCTTATTCTGTTAATTCTATTTTTTTTTTAATCAGTTATATTTTTTCTGGAAAATATTATTGAATATTATTATCTCTTTTTCTTGTTGATAGAAATTAAGAACCTAATAGTTCAAATCAGAAGAAAATTACAATTATTTAGATAGAAGCAAATTTTTCCTTTATATCGGAAAAATAATAAAAATATAAAGCAAAATTAATAATATTGATCGCAATTAAGAATTTCACCCCCTAGTTTTCCTTCCAATTTGAGGAAAATTATGAAGTGATAAAAACTTGTGCAAAATGAGTTCCTTTTTTTATTAATTTGTGACTGAAATATTTTTACTTTGCACTTAGGAAAAATCAAATTTGAAAAAAAATCTGGGTCGTGTTTACAGAATGATTTCTTAATTGGCTATATCATACTACAAAACTTTTCTTGTCTCTTACAATCATTGGTATATTACCTATGAATTCTTAAAAAATGTCAAAATTTTTTTTAATGGCAAAATGGCGATGTTTTTCTAAACTTCTTGACACCTTACTTCAAACAATTTAAATTTTTGAAAAAAAATCCCCACCAAAAATTCCTTCTTTTCTTTTATGATATCTTGGATTACGTACGAGAAAAATCCCAAAAATATAATTAAAAGAAGTACTTAATCACAAATAGTTTACCCTGCATAAAACTGATAGAATGCCTTTTTTATTATAGCAGAAACTTTGTAAAAATATTGGAAAAAATAAAAAATCTGTGGTTTTCCCGAAAATCTGTTCATATTCTCAAAATTGTACCAAAAAAAATAGAGAAGATTTTTTCGAAAGCCCCAAAATTTTTATTTTTTCCCATATCTGCTTACAGTTTCTGTGCATATGAATAATGCATCCTATCAGCAAGAGGTATTTTTTTTCATAACTTTTCTGGATGTATGAACTTTTATGAAAACGTTTTTTTTATGTCTTCTGCAGTTACTGATAAAAATGCGAAAATTCGATTTTTCAATAATAATTTTTTTGAACGTGAAGCAATATTTTAACAAGAATAAAACTTTAGAGATATGTAATAAATATTATCAACAATTTCTTAAACAAAAGTTTAAATTATTGAAAGTGAGCTTTTTAAGAAAATTCACTTTCAAAAATTTTAGAAGAAATTATTGAAGCTTTTTCCATTTTTTTAGATCATTCACAAGTAATAAGAATTCTTATATCGAATTGAAAGAGAAAAACCTGAATACCTATGTTGATTCGAAATATATTGCATTGCGAGCAAAAATTTGGTAAATTTTGGAAAATTAGCAGGTGATTTTCAAATGATTGTAACAAATTGAAATTTTTTTTTTTTATTTAACTGTGAAATACATGTTTTTTATTTTCACCATAGAATGATATATACAAGTACTAAATCATTCTGACACCCTAAGCTGGACCTCTCTGCCTGATTAAAAATTAAATAGGTCTCATAAAAATAAAAATGTACTTGTTTAGCTTCTATATGATAATATATACGTTTTGAATTTGAATCATGAGTCGAATATAATAACAGCTATAAAACTGCCTATTTTAACACTTTTTAATTGAACGATTTGAACTAATTTGAACTAAATACTTTGGGAAGTAAAAGTTTAATTATTTTGATTTTAAGTTGTTACAAATTAATAATTGTCCAATTGCTGTTTATACATCAAAATGTGTTTCAAAATATTTTTCAATATTCCTTGATATTATTTTTTGAAATAAAAATCACTCTATATTCTCCTGAAAATCTTGAGAAAAACTGTTTATTATTTTGAGTCATTTAGAATCCTTGAAGAGTTTTAAAATTTTATTCAGGAATCTTCTCTTTTAAAATAATTCGAATTTTTACTAAAATTTTTAATAAATCCTGCGCAATTAAAGAAATTTCTTTAAAGTCTTCCAGATTATTTTTTTACAATTTTGTAAATCCTTTAAAATCTTTTTAAATCTTCCCTTTAGAATAATTTTTCAAAATAAAAAATAATTTGCAATTTCCCTTGGTTGATTCTTTTGAAAACTTTTAAAATGCTTGAAAAGCTACTTAATCTTTTGTTCGGAGTCTTTAGAAGTCTCTATTTTGTTTGAAATTTTTCTAAATCTTTTCAAATCAGTTATTTTCAAATGTTTTCAAAACTTCCAAATATATTTTATACTTGCTTGAATTTTGTCTAAATTATAAAGTATTCAATTCTAATTCATTCCTCAAAATTTGTTTTTGTTTTGAATTTTTTTTAATGTTCTGTTGAAATTATTTTGTTCAAATAAAAAACAATTTCCAGTTTTCCCAGTAGTCTTAAGAAAATTTTGTTATTATCTTAAATCCTTGTAAAACCCGTAAAAACCTTTCAAATTTTAGTTCAAAATCTTCAAAATCTATATTTTCTTTAAAATTTGTTTAACCTCCTCAGAACTTCTAATCATGTTTTGAAATTGCTGAAATTAAAAAATAAAAAAAAATAAAATTAAAATTGTAACGTTCAGAGTATGACCTAAGCTTTTTGAAATTTTGAAAATTCAAGGCTTTGTGTTGGAAATGATTCGCTTTCTAATTTTTTAATTTTGAATATTGGATCTATAATTTCTCACTTTTAATAAATGGTCAAATATTGCTGAGTCCTAAGAAATTTTGATTTAAATGGGTTGAAAAGGTAATATTTCAAACTGAAACAATATTTTAATTTAATTCGAATAAAATGCTTCAATTATGAATCCATTAATTTCAAATGATTTAAAAATTAGGAATAGTTCATAAAGTTTTAATTGAGTGCTCAAATTTGCTCAACCATCAAGGCTTTCGAATTGAAACAGTTCAATTTGTAACGGTAAAATTAGTAAATTGTTTAATTTCGAATAGATTCAGAATCGTCCTGTAAAATAAATTATTGTTCAATTTTTGATATTCGAAGCATAGTTCAATTTTTAAAATCATTGTATAATTTATAAATTTAGGTAAGAGAATCTGATAGATACATCTTCCAGAATAATAGTGTATATGATTTATATATACATTTGATTGTATTAAAAAAAAAATGAAGACCTAAAATGGAAAATTTTGATAGTAAGGGAGTTTAGAAATTTACTTTCATTTCCCGGTTTGTCCCGGTCTGTAATATTGAGACATTTCCTAAGAGCACCACCTAATTCGACTTACGTTTTGGCACAAAAATGCCGAAGAAACTTTTCAAAATATCTTTTCACAAACCAAAAACGATATATTATGTTTTTTAAAATGTCTTCACAATCTGAAAGATGTATTTTTCGGTGAGTAAAAACACATTTTGAAAAGTTTCTTGGGCAGTTTTCTGCCAAAATCTAAATCGACTTAGGTTAGTTTACTTGAATTGATTTCACAATATTGATTTAAATGTTCTAAACCATTTTTTCACTCATTAGATCTAGCCCAAGTAAACGACGCAAATCCTTCAAAAAACTATTGTACACTTAACAGGTCATTTTCAGGGTTATCAAGTTTTTTTCCCGCAATTCAAAAAATTGCAGGTCATTTCCAGGTTTCTCAAGGCTTCCAGGTCAATTCATCACACTGAGTTTGTTGAATTGCTCGAAAATAAAAATAAAAATGGCTATCTCGAATCCTATTCTCTTCAAAACCACACAGACTTAACAGCGTGTTGTCAATCATTACCACCATAGAGTCAGTTTCACACGGAACAAGGAATTATGGTTGTTTCGTGGTGTACCGTTCCAAGCTTACGATTCGCAGGTGCTCTTCGGTAACAGGGGCTCAAAATAGCCTGCACTTTACGTAATACCTTGCAATAAGGCAGAAGACTTGATTAGGTCAAAGCTTCACATAAAACCGGTTTTATGAGATACTCCTGTTAAGGTCTCTTCAAAATAGTATAGGGTAAGTGAGGGTATTACTGCAGCAAAAAATCAAGACAACTTTCGAAGATAAGAAACAAGTGATTGAATGAGAAATTCGTTAAGCATTAATTTGTGCTGCAATATTTAGCACTTAGTTGATAGAATTCAGTCGTTAAAAGGCGAAAAGAAATTAGATTTACGTGAAAAATACAAATCTAAAGAAAACCTTCCATGCAGATATTACTTCTAGGTTGCATGAATTACTGCGCGCCAACTACTGCTAATAAATTTCAAGTAATTGAAGTTTCGTAAGAGGAAACCCAGCTCTGCAGCAATGACATATCCGGCTGACTAGATCGTTTTCCTCTTCGGTACACTGTTAGAAATGTTTGCAATTTTAGTATACACGGGCATATTAAATTTCCTATGTGTTTACTACATTCATTACACTTTGTAACTTTAGTATACTTACGTATACTAAATTTCTTTTATGAAGTTATCTGTATACTGAATTTATGAAGTGTACAGTAAGTTTCTTACACGTATATGAATTTTATAGTTTCTGTATACTAAAATTCATATAAGTGTTGACTATATTCAGCTGCGCAAACGCGTTTTGATTTAGGCGAGTTGGGCAACGTGGCCGGTGGCATTTGTTTCAGTTCTTTGCAATGCTAAAAGGTTCGGCTTCTTTCTGCGAGCATATGCGAAGTCTTCTCTTTAAAAGGTATGTTCAATTTATTAACGTAAGTGTAGCTTAATCATATGATTATTTGAAAATTAAAACTTTGTTCTTTAATTTAATTTTTCATCTGATCATGTTAACAGATGATAACGACGGAACCCACGCGAAACGGAACGCGTATACTGAATTTAGTATATACGTATACTAAATTTCATGTACGTGCATACTAAATTCATTATATGCATATAATAAATTTACTGTACGCTGATATACTAAACTTAATTTCATGTTGTGCATTCTTGCTTCAATTAGATGTACTATACTACATGTACTATACTACTATGTACATATACTACATCTAGTACAGATTTTTCTAACAGTGTACTTAGTACTGTTGCAGGCCCAGGCTTTTTGTCTGCATATTTATTGCATTTTTTTGCTCTCATGGTTGACTCAGGAACTTTGTATTTCCTAGACACTTCAGCAACTAGTGATGCATTCAAGCGATACAACACAAGAAAGAGTCAATTTCAATAATTTGTATCGAACTTCAAGCCAAGAAATCAATCCCGTCTTGACATTTCAGTCAATAATATCAAGAATAAAGCGAAAACAAGCGATAATCTTGAATGTTGTATTTCTGCTGGATGTTACTTCTACGTCTAGTTTTTATGTGTAAAATGCGATAAAATCTTAAACGTCATTTCCTAAAGTTTCGAAACATTTGAAAATCCACAAATGTTTCATTTAAATTATATATTTTCTGTCCATTTATTTTAATTAATTAGTATCTACAAGATCAGAAATTTGATATACAGTACTGTTTTAAGAAAATTATGCAAATGTGCTATCGATTTCAATTATTTCAGAGAAACGATTTCATAAACTTGACTAATTAAGTTACCTTAAAATGTAATATTATGAAATATTTTATCTCAATAAAAGTAAGAAATACTAGAGTGTGGATATTTTGCAGAATTGGATATTTTATAATTCTGCAATTTTCTTTCGGAAATTTTATTATAACGACTGAAAAATGTCGAAAAATAAAATATTCGACATTGTAAAATTCTCGACAAGATAAAATTTCTGAAATACAAAAATCCTGAACTGGAAATTTCCCAAAATATAAAATTATCGAACAGTTTATAATATTACCTAATTTGACCATTCCTGAACAATAAGATTCCCGCCAGTTTATAGTATTACCGAATTTGACGGGCGGACGTTCATCAATCAGGTACAAATGTCCTTCCTAAAATTTTTAAGTACATACTGAAATTCGAGTTATCGAGTATGAAGTCAAATGGGCTGGAAGATTTTGTTCGAGATATCGCGAAATTCGAATTATCTAAGTTCGAGTTATCGAATATTTTTAACACGTATAAGATAGGACTTTTGGCCGGGGACGAGAAAAAAGTTCGAGTAATCAAAAATTCGATTTATCTGAGTTCGAGTTATCGAAGTTCGACTGTATTACTATCACCTTCCACTTTCTTGCAACCTAATGACCTTTCCAGGGTGACCACTGACTGGGAATTAGCCTGGAATTTTGAGAACCGAGAAAAAGCCTAGATTTTTTCAAGTTTATTTTTACTTTTGCAATAAATGTCGTCTTGCTATTATAAAAAAATATGATTGGAACTGTACTTAGTGTTACCAACCGTCTGAATCTCATTCATTAAAAAGTTATAATTAACGGATATTTTTAGAGGCTGCGCAAATAAATTGAAAACTCTCTTTTCGAGAAAAAATGATTTGAAGTTGGAGAGAGCCATAAGCTCACGTGTTATGTAATTTTCTTCAACTAATTGTAATTAACTAAATGTTTAATTTAATTAACTAAATGTAATTTTTCTTCAACTCCGAAAGAGATTGGGCTTTATGGTATAATAATGATATATTAATTGTTTAATAATAATATAAAATTTACCCATTTCCGGTCATCTCGGTGACATAAAAGTATAATGTTGCTAAATGGAGCACAGATTGAAGTATGATTTCCTATCGAAAATCCAAAATCTATATTTTAGATCCTGGATCACAAAAACTAGAATATTTCCTAAACTATGATCGACAAGATTTCCCCTTTTCTTGCGGAATGTTAAAATTTAAATTCTAAAATAACGCCAGTAGCTTCATTGTGCAGAATTTTCATTGCGGCTTATTAAGTCATAGACTTCTTCACCCTCTTTTCCCTATTATCCTCTTTTCCCCGTTTTTAAATCATTCCTCTTTTTTACCCTTTTCTTAAGAAAATTCTACTATTTTTGGTCGAAAGTTAATTCTATCTAATTGAAAAATCTACTATTAAATTTTTTGTTGAGAATTCATCTCTTTTGGTCAATAATTCAACTGTTTTGTTGCACATTCGTCTCTTTACATATAAAATTGGTCCTTTTGGATTGAAAATTCATCTTTTGGTAGGAAAGTCGTCTTTTTTATTGAAAGTGAATCCTTTTTAATTAAAAATTCTACTACTGTATTTTTGGTTCAGAATTCATCTCTTTTGGTTTAAAATTGTATTATATTTTTGGTTTAAAGTTCATCTCTTTTCGTTAAAAAATTTACTATTTGGTTGCAGTCATCTTTTTTGGTCGAAAATTCAACTGCTTTATCGAAAATTCGTCCTTTTCGATAGAAAATTCGTCCTTTTAGATTGAGAATTCATCTTTTGGTAGAATAGTCGTCTTTTTGGTTAAAAATTCATCCTTTACGATTGAAATTTAATTATTTTTAATACTAAACTCTATTATCATATTTTAATCCAAATTCTTCTCTTTTGGTTAAAAATTTTACTATTTGGTTGAAAATTTAATTATTTTGTTGAAAATTCAACTGATTTCTTAAAAAGTCATCTTTTTTTATTAAAAGCTAATTCTTTTAATTTGAAAAGTCTACTTATTATATTTCAACTTGAGAATTCATCTATTTTTGTTGAATATTCTACTATTTAGTCGAAAATTGAACTGTTTTGTTGAACATTTGCCTTTTTGGACCGAAAATTCATCTTTTTTAGAAAATTAATCTTTTTTTTTGGTTGAAAGTTCATCTTTTTTGTTTGAAATTTTATTCTTTTTAATTTAAAAGTCATACTATAGTATTTTTGGTCCAGAATTCATCTCCTTTAGTTAAAAATTCTACAATTTGGTTGACAATTTAATTATTTTATTGAATATTCATCTTTTATTAGAAAATTCATCTTTTTTGGTTGAAAATTAATTTTTTAAATTAAAAATTCAACTGTTTTTTTTTTAAATTCGTCTTTTTGGCTTGGCAATTCCAGCATTTGATTGAAAGTTTAAATATTTGGTTGCATATTAATCTTTTCGTTTTTGAACCTTAGGAATATGGTACCTACACAGAAAAAACTAAACTTACTTTGGCCATACGTCTCATTTTTTCAGGTCAATTTAAAGCTTTTTTGACTAAAAAATGCTGCGTATTAATTTTGGGCCCATAATTAACTCAAAATGAGACTAGCTTCTTTCTTTTATTTAAAAGAATTTATTTATTCTTTTGAAAATTTATATATACCATAACGGTAGACACTTTGATAATAAAGCAACTAGTGTTGAATAATTATTATTATGAACGCTTAAAAGTCAACCTGTCGTTTTAATCAATTTTTATTTTTTACGCATAAAATTCGATTTTCTTAAACGACAGTAATTACAAATATGACTAACACTGTATGTCTCTGTTGCAACCCGATGTACTTAAACGCGATTACCGCCTTCCGTTCGATTGTGTTGCATTAATTGGACACATACCAATCCCGAAATCAGCGAACAAATTATACTCTTGCATAACAAGGTGCGTTGCAGGATCGTTTACGAGGTTCTTGTGGTCACTGAAATCATCAGGAAGCTCGTTCTCCCGTAGAAGCGCCACCATAAATGTCGCCGACCTCTCGTAATTTGGTCTTGCGACAGGGCGCGATTTCACGGCGCCGTTAATTAAAACGACTCGCCTCGCAAAATACTTGCGCAAGAAAAAATACTCGTCATTCTAATCTCGTCTCTCACTCGTTCTCTTCCCTGTTGTGCCACTCCCCCTTTCCTCTTATCACTCGCAATCGAAATGGAAGACTAACATAATACTTGAATTTTCAACAAAATAATTAAACTTTTATATAAAATAGTTGAATTTTTAACCCAGTAGTTGAGTTCTAAAGCAAAAGAAAAAAATATGAATTTTCAACCAAGAACGATGACTGTTCTACCATAAAGGATGAATTTTCAATCCAAAAGGTCAGATTTTCAACAACGTACATGAATGTTCATTAAAAAAAAATGGTACCAAGTAGCTAAATTTTCAAATAAATAGTTGATTTTTTAACCAAACAGTTGAATTTTGAAAAAAAATGAATTTTCAACGAAGAACATTAACTTTCTTGTCTACCAGAAAAAACGAAATTATAACAAAGTACAAGAATTTTTAAATAAATAGTTGCATTATTTGCCAAACATATCAAATTTGTACGAAAATCGATGAATTTACAAATAAAAAGACGAAATATGGACCCGAAAATATGAATTTTCAACCAGATAGTTTAATTTTCTACTTAAAACAGTTGAATTTTCAAGCCGAAAAGAAGAACTCTGAACGAAACATGTAATAGTTGATATTTTAACCAACGACGATTTTTAATTTAAATAAAAAACAGTTGAATTCAACTAAAAAAAGACGATTTTTAGCAAAAAAGAATTTTCGACGAAAAAAAAATAATATTGTGCCTAAAAATTTGCAACAAAAAGAATTTTCAACAAATTACATGTATTTTTAACCAAAAAGTTGAATTTTTAACCAAAAAAATAATAATTTTCTACCAAAAAAGACTACATTTCAACAAAATACATGAATTTTCAATCAAATAGTTAAATTTTCAAACAAAAAAGATGAATCCTGCATGAAAAATTTAATTGTTGACATTTCTACCAAAAAATATTTCAATTTAAGTAAAAAAACAGTTGAATTTATTTTAAAAAATAGGCACTCTACGGCTACGGAATTTTCCGTAACAATAGCGCTTAACAGAGCGAAAAAATACGAATTTTCAAGAAGATAGTTAAATTTTCCACTCAGAAGATAAATTTTCAACTAAAATTATAACTCTTCGACAACAAAAAATGAATTTTTAACAAAAGAGGTCAACATGCAATTAAATAATTATAATTAATGTTATTTTTTTCTCTCTAAAGGTTTTTCAATCAATATTTGTAATAGTACATTGTGCACCAAGGGTTGTAAGTGTGTCCCGTAAAACCTGTGATGCACACGATACTCTATTCAACAAATGTCCGTTAAGCATACAGATGGCAGCACTTCATCCACTCTCCATGCTTTATCACCCTGATTTCAGGGAAATAATGTTACTTTATTTATCTAGGGAAATAAAGTATACCCCCACCACCGACTTCATTCACCGGTCTGTAAATGGCAACTTTCAACTGGCAAAATAGGCGGCGTAAAGTGCCAATAACTTGCATGTGTTGCATAAAAATATTGATTTAACACCATGCAGATCTGGAAACACCGTAACACCAAAATAATAAATTCAACTAAATAGTTGAATTTTCAACGAAAAATATGATTTTTTAACTAAAAAATATCAATTTTTAACCAGAAATGGAATAGATCAATTTACAGTTTAAGAAAAGTAATTTTCAACCAAAGAAGAAACGAATTTAAAAAATAATGCATTTTTTAACAAATTAGTTCAACTTTCAACCAATTATTGAATTTTTTACTAAAAAAAATGACTTTTTAGCAAAATAGTTGCATTTCCTAGAACATAATTGAATTTGTAACCAAACGAGATGAATTTCTTACCAGAAATATAATAGTAGACTTTTCATCCAAAAATAATGAAGATTTAACCAAAAGCAATGGGATTTTCTTATTGGGTTTTATTAATTCAGTTCACATTTAAGCGATGAACGAGAAGAAGGGGAACTTTCTTAAAATCAGGGGAGATAAGAGGAATTATTTAAAAAAGGTAAAAGAGGAAAATAGAGGAAAGACTGTGAAGTTTGAAATATGAAAGTGATTTTTAAACTTATTAAGTTTAAGAACTGGATCGTTGCAGGACCATTTTTCGCAAAATGCCCAAACTTGTTCAATTATCAGGTAACATCATCCCCTTCTTTCCTCAAATTGGTAATCACTGGAAACAATCCCCTGTTGCCAACCGTAGTTTTTGTGGCGGGATCCCCTTCTCCCCTCAAATTGGTAACCACTGGACACTGTCCCCTGATACCAACCGTAGTTTTTGGAGGATCCCCTTCTCCCCTGAAATTGGTAACCACTGGACCTCCATACTCTGTTACCAACAGTAACTTTTTGTGGGATCCCCTTCATCCCTTGAATTGGTCACCGGTAATCAGTGGATCCCATTCTTTGTTACCAATCGCAGTTTTCGGCGGGATCCGCTTCTCCCATCAAATTTGTAACCACTGAACCTAATCACCTGTTGCCAACCGTAGTTTTCGGAGGATCCCCTACTCCCCTGAAATTGGTAACCACTGGACCTCCATACTCTGTTACCAACCGTAACTTTTTGCGGGATCCCCTTCATCCCTTCAATTGGTCACCGCTAATCAGTGGATCCCATTCTCTGTTACCAATCGCAGTTTTCGGCGGGATCCCCTTCTCCCCTCAAATTTGTAACCACTGAACCTAATCACCTGTTGCCAACCGTAGTTTTTGGAGGATACCCTTCTCCCCTCAAATTTATAACGACTGGACTTCCATACTCTGTTACCAACCGTAACTTTTTGCGGGATACCCTTCATCCCTTGAATTGTTCACCGCTAATCAGTGGATCCCATTCTCTGTTACCAATCGCAGTTTTCGGCGGGATCTCCTTCTCCCCTCAAATTTGTAACCACTGAACCTAATCACTTGTTGCCAACCGTAGTTTTTGGAGGATACCCTTCTCCCCTCAAATTGATAACGACTGGACCTCCATACTCTGTTACCAACCGTAACTTTTTGCGGGATCCCCTTCATCCCTTGAATTGGTCACCGGTAACCAGTGGATCCCATTCTCTGTTACCAATCGCTGTTTTTGGCGGAATCCCCTTCTCACCTCAAGTTTGTAACCACTGAACCCCATCACCTGTTGCCAACCGTAGTTTTTGGCACGATGCCCTTCATCCCTCAAATTGGTAACCACTCTAACCCATCTCCTGTTACCGACCGTAGTTTTCGTCGTGATACCCTTCATCCTACAAATTGGTATCCACTTGAATCCATCCTCTATTACTAACCGTAGTTTTTGGTGCGATTCCCTTCTCCCCTCAAATTGGGAACCACTGGACCCCCATCCTCTGTTACCCACCGTACTTTTTGGCGTGATCCCCTCCGCCCTTCACATTGGTAACTTAGTCTATGGACGGCCCTTCATTTCTTCAATCTTCATTTCTATATCTACCACTTCGTTTCTCTATCTCTTTTAATGTCATTCAATGCGGGGACAGTTGGTACAACGAATCCTACACGAAGTTACACAAAAACGAGTTTGGCAAGGAACTCGTCGTGCATAATCACAGCTATGTACTTGCAAACAGGTCGTGCTGTGCTTCTCTCTAAGTGTTCACAAAAAACAAAGTAAAACCAAATTGCCGGAAGGCTTTGCAGTCTTAGATCACCTTGGGCGTGATTACCTTTGCATAAAAATAACCGATATGAAATAATTAACCTGTTAATTGATTTACTGTAATCGAGATTGAAAAGGAGTGTGGAGGATTGACAAATTTGCAAGAACCAGAAAAAAGGCTGACTTTTCAAATACGAAGATACTTTCATTTTTTTTTTAATTTCTCAACTTCTTCTTTGACAGTTTTCAAAAGATAAATTAATTTCAAGTTGTTTATGTCAAATGTTTGAAATTTAAACTAAACTAAAACCAACATTACAGGAAAGTTCAACTTTTGTCTATTATTCGGACGAATTTTGTACTTTTTTGTGTATTGGATTTTATTGTAGTTTTAATTCCCTAAATATTATTATTATCATGTAAACAATTTCAAATTGAAATGTTAAAAATAGTAAAATTTTAAAGGTTGTAAACTTCAAATTGAAGTTATTGTATGTAGCTGAGTTTGTCTAAATGTATCATATAACATTTACTGAAAAAAATTCAATTACATGGAACATAAAATTCTGAAATATGTTGAAATTTACAAAAAAGTAAATGAAATTTAAGTTACTGCATAAAGCTGTAATTAAAAGTTTCTGACAATTTTTGGTCGAATTTTCATTAAATATTTGGAAAGCATTCGAGAAAGAAACCAATGCAACTCATAAGGGAAATTGTATTCTCACAAAGGAACGTCATTAATTCACAAAAATGGTATCTGTTGAAGATTATGACGCGTAAAGCTAGCACTTTTTCAACAGTGTTCGTATATCGCCTTGCTATAATTCCAGGGAAAATTAATTTATTTCACTGCTTCAATGGAAATAGTATCTCCTCGAGCGCTTTAACGTTTTACCCCTTATTGAACTCTTTTAACCGTAAGAACATTCATTCCGATAGGCATTGCGATTAATATTCAGACATAAGTTCAGACGCGTTTCATTGAAAGTTGACAAGACGTTTCATGGAAACATTCAATTAAGCGATAGATATTAGATAGCCTTTTCTTCAGTTGAAGGCCTCGGAATATAATAAAAAAAATTTACAGTTATGAAACAATGAAAGGTATACATTCTCTGGATTAAGTAGAAATACTGCGATCAAAACTTTTGCACCATTCAGATTTTATACAACAAAATTTCACGCCCTAAATCATACAACTTTATACTCGCACTTTGCAAACATTGATTTTTCAACCCGGTGATGTAATTCAACATGCAAAGTGTAAAAACCCCTAATTTTGTATTGGTGGTATTTTGCCCAGCTGGCTTCTTAAATCCTTTATTTTCTTTATTTTCAATATGCACATTGGGAGTTTGGTTGAGTTGTTCTCTTTCCCGACGTATTTACGAATCCTTCGCCGCCGACATAATAACCCTGTGTTTTAGCCATCAGGCCGGGTTGAATGAGCGTTTAAGAAATTAACCCTCTTAAGAAGAGTACTCAACCTTAAAATCTTCCTGGAAGCATAGGTCAGCTAAGAATGTATCTACTCTTTTTCATGCTTCGTACTTCGAACGATGAGAGCACTTAACATGCAAACGTATCCTTGAGAATAACCTCATACCCATCGGAATTTAAAAAAGACGTTCTGACAACCCGGGTTTAGGGCTCATAAAATAAAAAGCGATCGCGACGAGAACCCTTGGCAGCTGACGGACAATCACTATAATTTCCATGACGTAAAATCGCCATTCCTGCCAAAATCTTCAAAGCTGCCATCCGCACTCGGAAATTACTCAGAAGCCAGAACTTTTCAAACTGACAAAACAAAAAGTCAGCAGCTGCCATGAAAGAAAAGTTAACAAGAAGATATTTCAAGTTATAAAATTTATATCCATGTATCCGCAATGCGTGCAGCACAGGTTCAAAAGATTTTCAGAAAAAATGTTTTATAGCCTATCTGTAGGTGGTAAACTTATAGGCCTTCAGTCTATTTTTGGTTCGATAAAAATTGGGCTGTAACAGCCTTCGACTAAAGCATAGAGTTTGTCGGTTAGTTCGATATGTATTGTGAATAGCTTCTTGCATTTGGGAAAAAAATGAAAGTAAAATCGCAGTTCAGAGGCTTTGAATGGTGATCAAGTATTTTACGACTTAATCGGCTAGTATGAAAGAAGAGCTAAGAATGAAGGTGAAAGGAAAAGGAGATGACGCATAAAGCGCAAGAAATTGTGGTCGATGATTATCGACAACAATTATCGATCGATTATATCGTTTATTGAATAATTTATATTAATTTAACCATTCATATTAATTCAACCATTTCTATTCCCTTTTTAATCGAAAAGAATATTCTTTCTGCTACTCAACTGGCTACTATAAAATATGTATGCCACCCCTCAAAGCATATCGTCTCTATTTATCCCCTTTTTCTCTGTTTTTGTTCGGAAACCTGACGTCACCTATTTTTTCCTTTTTACTCGATAACACCTTTTTTTGAACAGTATTCTGATTAAAAAAATATTTTAGAATTCAAAAGTTGGATTGAATATAAGTTGAAATTTCAACTGATGGCAGTTTCGAAAAAAGTGTACAACTTAAGAAATTGTACTGTTGAAAACTTAAAAATTGCTTTCGATTTTCTTTTGTATGTCAAATTTATTAAACTAATTGTCCTACTCTGAATCCTTAACAAGATTTAGATATTTTTCACTGATATTACGGCAGGCAAAATAACTGAAGGTTGCCTCTAATTAATCTCAATGAGCTAAATGTGACTACAATTTTCAGTAATTTCATATGACAATTTCAATAAATTTTACAGAAACGATCCAAATTTCTGTAAATTCTGCTGAAAAGTATATGCTTTCGCAATTTTAAGGATATTCCTAAAAAACATTAAAACTACTAACATTAAACATTAGTTGAGGTTCAGTTAATTAATTAAACAATTAAACAAAAATTCTTTATTACGTTTTTTCTTTATAAGATTTTAAAAAGTAACAAAATCTAGGTTGAATATCAGGGAAGTCTAATTGTTACCAACTGTTTAGTAAGAAATTAGCTGCATCGCTAAATACGTATGCGAAATAGTGCAAAAAAGTCTCCGTGTACGTTTAAAAAGGAAATGTTACCCTGCCAAAAGAATCTGATAAAGCAAGAAATCTTAGCAATTACTTTCATCAGTTTTCATTACCCAATGATTATTATCGACTCTGGGGAAGGAAAATGGCTTCTTATATATGCGAGTTTCGTGTCGCCACGCGTGAATCGATTATGAACCATTAATCTGATATTCTTTCTCTTCTCGTCGATTATACGCACACGTAGTATATAGGAACATGAGACATACTGGACAGGCATATGTGGATTGTGGACACTGCATTCAGGTAGCTTTTCACTACCTGCCGAGACTGTGGGCAGGTCGGAATGCAGGTTATGGTGCACGTGCGTTCACGTGTGCAATGTGCATTATCGTCCTAATACCGCTTTGCCCACCTTGCCCATAGTGCTCACAAAGCCAAGAGCCAATACAAGAAGAACATGCACATGCAAGTCGAGCTGTCTTTATCAGCGACACAAGCATCGTAGACCAGCCAGTCAGCCTTATGGTTGTTGGTAGGCAGGCAGGTACGCCCACGCCATTAGATAATTCATATCATTGATATTACCAGCGGTAGGTAATGCGGTGCAACTGCACCATCGCCGTTGTCCGCCTAAAGATCCACTCAAGAGATCGGCACTGCCGCTGCACGTTTTATTAATTCTTCTTGATTTGATATCAGAATAAACCGTAAGATGATACCATTTACTAAAAATATTCCTCCGAGATAAAGGTATTCTGGCCAGAGTAGCAGAAATAGCTGTTTATGATACAAGTGCGCAAAATAGGTGATTGCCGACGAGCGTGAAACTTTCAGCGTGAGCCGGCTGAAGGCAAACGCTGCAATCACACGAGTAGCAATTGTCTGCGTGCACGTGTATCATACGCTATTTTTTGCAACAACCGTCCGAGAAAATTATTGTTCCGCAATTTTTTTACACTTTTTCACCGGTATCAGTGTTATAAAACCGCTAAATGAACGTGGATATTTTTCCGAGACTTGAGTGGTCACTGGCTACCCTGTTTGATACACAAATATGATATGTTTGAAATAATTTTCTGAGTTTGCCACTTGTCAGTTTTAATTTACGTCTCACTCATTATCTTATCCTAATTAAAGAGAGCTAATTAAAACCCAATTATTTACCCTAGAGCCACGACAAATCTCAAAGTGACATCTTGAAAGCCACTCCATGAGTTACACCCTTGAACGATCGCCTGAAACGATTGTCTTGAGATTTATTACCTCAAGGTGCTGTAACTAAGCAGGCAGCTATATTCTCTAGATATACATACCTTTTTCTCTACAAGCAATGCAAACGCCTCTTGAAAGCATCACGTACTTCGCGGATCAAGCGCCCCGGAATACAAACAATGAGCTTTCACTCGTTTTCGCTTTTCTGTTTCTTTGCAAGCTCTCCTTCCTTATTATTGTTAGTCAGAGAGAAGGAGAGAGATTCGGGTGTTGATGTAACGATGCTCGAATATCACCTTTAACTTTAACGAACCGAACCTCCCGGCACAATTTGCGGTGAAACTTTCGTGATGGTAGGTTTGATCCCATTTTTCCGTATCCTTTCGCCAATTTAATTCCCAATTGTAGAACCAAAGTTGTTGGCATCCTTGACTAAAAAAAAGAATAGTTCGGTGAGTTTATATGAAAGTGACCTAAATTAGAATGCCAGGGTTGCATTGGAATGTTTGTATAAAAGGCTCTAGGTGCTTGTTGAGCAAAAAATGATTTATGGTTCAAATGATTCGTTGATTGAATAGAGATCACGTTTGCGGGGTGTCAACCGGTCATAAGATTATGGATATTGTGTTAGTAGAAGTCTATTCATTTTCAGAATGTGATAAAACTCATAAATCCTATATACTATTGGAAAATCCAATTGAAACTGGTTTCATCTCTTTTGTTTAATTATTAAATGCAGATACTTCTGAATGATCTATATTAGAATTTGAGTTTACACGAACTCTGTGAATGATTTATAATGTCAGACAATGAGAAGGACTTTAGTAACCAGAATCTTGTATTTTAGAGTTTAGACTGCAATACTGGTCCCTTAAACATCGTATAACCTTCAGTCTACACTCTACACTCTACAGAGCACATTGGGATTGCATTAGCATTTAAAGTTATTAAAATTGTAATTTAATATTCTATTACTCAGTTAAACTAGATTTAACGAGTTCAACGACTTCTTAGAAACAATTTGCAGAATATGGTACATTGCTTATTTTCCGAACAATTATTAAATGCCATTCATAATTCAAACTTGCCAAACCAACATGGAATGCAATTATCCAATTCCTTGTTATAATTCAGAATATTTTTCGTAGTTGTTCAATTGAAGATTTTTTACCTAGAGAAAGCCTGGTTCCCACGGAAGTAACACTGAAGTGACACTGAAGTGGAATAATATTTAGGAGGAAAAATAGGAACACGAAACAATTTGAGGCAACAATGGAGGGACAAACAATGTGTTCGCTTCCAAGCTCGTGACTATGATGCTGTTGCATGGTAAATAAAGGTTACTAGCCTCTCCCATCAATAACGTACATACCCCCATCTCCTTACAATCGTCTTGCGTCATTCGCTTCATAATTTGTTTTGTTATGGTGTCACAGTCTGCGCGTTAGTTCAGGGACCACCATGGTCGGGTTTGATACGCCCTCGGGTATATCCAGCGCCATTGTTTTTTATTTCGTAATGCTCGCTATTTCCGGTTTCGATAATCTCCAATTACACAGCCGTAACACGCGCCTTCAGATAAGTTTTTCTATTAATGGTTTTACTCGCGGGAGGATTCTGCAGGTGCTGAATGAAACTTAGTTCGAATTGAAGATGCCTTGACCTTTTGGGAAGTGAAAAACAATTTGGAACTACGGAGATAATTCAATTGTAGCAGGATCTCATCTCAGACGATTCAAATATGCATTTTTTAGTATAAAATTGCAACAAGAATATTGTGATTTTTTTTATCATTCTTTGTTGTAAACAGTGGAGCTTATGTGTCTGTAATAAATCTCTGGTGTCTTTGAGATACAGCATTTGTATAATTATTGAGGAATCATCTTGAACGGATTTATCATGTTTTGTTCGCTTACTCCTCAAATAGAGAAATTTGTTATTTGAGACAGCTTCACACTTTATGATATGGATCTTCCCTTTTCTTGAGTTTATGAAAATTTTATTTCTATAAATTGAGAAACCATTGTTGTCAAACTTTAGACAATCGTGCTAAATAATTTTTTGAAACTATTAAATGCTCTATAACTATAAACTATATTAATGCTCAAAATTCAATTAAAATTTGAGTCGTCCATTTATTTGTATCTACCGCAAACGCAAAATTTAAATTAACAATTTTTCAGTTTCAGACCGCAAAAAAATTCTTGATTCCAAATTGAAATTTGTTATGTAGATTGTTAAATAATTTAAAATAGTTGGATATCGGTTTTAAATATATTTTTCAAAAAATGTAATGCTCTGTAAGAGATATTAGTTCCCAAGAGGTTTACAAAATTTGATTGTCATACTCCTAGTATTTTTTATTGTTTGCAAATTATATTTAAATGATACACCTGGCAAAGATATAACGATTTCAATTAATTTACGAAACTATGTGTAGGAAAGAAAGTTTTCTGTGCATTTGTTGACCTAGAAAGAGCATTTGACAAGGTAAATAGAAGTAAAGTAAGAGTAAATGGGAAACTAAGTGACTGTTTCGATATTGTGCAAGGCGTTAAACAAGGATGCGTCATGTCCTCATGGCTATTTATTATGTTTATGGATAAGTGTCTAAGAATGGCCCTCTTTGACGAAGAAGATGTAGATTTCGAAACAGTAAAAGTGCGTGGATTGGCTTTCGCAGATTGCAAGATTGTTATGGCAGAATCAATCGAGGACTTGCAAAGAATGTTGAATAAACTTAATATAAGCATGAAGAACATGGGAATAGAACAGAACAGAACAGAATAGAATAGAATAGAAAAGAATAGAATAGAATAGAATAGAATAGAATAGAATAGAAAAGAATAGAATAGAATAGAATAGAATGGAATGGAATGGAATGGAATGGAATGGAATGGAATGGAATGGAATGGGATAGGATAGAATGGAATAGGACAGAATGAGGTGGAATGGAATGGAATAGAATAGAATAGGATAGAATAAGATAGAAGAGGAGATGAGAGGTGAGGTGAGATATGGGGGAGTGTTGGGGGGAGAGGAGAGATTTAAACGAAATAATTGACGACTAAATAGGCAGTGAAACCCTTTTTTGCAGGCCCATGTTGCTTACTTTGACTAATTGAAAAAAAATTCTCAGTTCACCAAAATTCTGTTGAGTTTGCCCTGAATTATATTCGCTCCAATTTTATTTACTTCGATGGAAATTTTTTGATTTTTATAAATTGTGTTCAGTTCACTCAAATTGTTATGAATTTTATCAAAGTTTCTTGAATTTCTTTGAATTATTTTAATTTCACTTCAATTTCAGTTAAATCAATGGAATTCTTTGAATTTTAGAATTTTTTTCAATTCATTTGTATTCTTTTGTATTCAACTTGAATTGTTTTGAATTCATTCTGGTGTCCGTGCGTCATTCGTAAGTTTGTCCCGTCGATAGGATAGATAAGGATATGATCGATTCGTATCGGCAGGATAGGATAGGATAGGATAGGGTAGGATAGGATAGGATAGGATAGGATATGATAGGATAGGATAGGATAGGATATGATAGGACAGGATAGGATAGGATATGATAGGGTAGGATAGGATAGGATATGATAGGATAGGACATGATAGGACAGGACAGGATAGGATAGGGTAGGATTGGTCAGGGTAGGATAGGATAGGATAGGACAGGGTAGGACAGGACAGGATATGAGAGGTAAAGATAGGATAGGATAGAAGAGAAGAGAGGAGAGAGTAAGAGATGTACGACTTTATGTGCTACGAATCTTTTTTTTAAGCGCATGTTGTCTACTTTCAAGAATTTTTTCTTCAATTCACTTAAAGTATATTGAATTCGCGCCTTATCCTGTTCATTCCTTTTTTATTCAATTCGAGGTAATTCTTTTGATTAAAATATTTTTTCAATTCCCTCAAATTCTTATGAATTTCATCAAAGTTTCTTTTTATTCCTTTAAATTCATTCCAATTTTATTGAAATCGATGGCATTTTTTTATATCTCGATTTTTTCGATTTATTTGAATTATTTTTAATTTAAAACTTAAATTGTTTTGAATTCATTCTGCATTTTTATGAATTTATACTGAATTCTTTAAAATTCACCTGTGATTCGGATAAATTTCATCGAATTCTCTTCAATTCAAAAGAACATTAGTCACTTTTTCGGTTTATATACGTGACTTTTTCACTATCTAGGGTTTCATAGCTTCACATCTAACAACTCACAACTCACAATTCACAACTAAAAACTCACAATTTACAACTCACAACTCCCAATGTACAACTCACAACTTACAATTCACAACCAGCAAAATACAATTCACAATTTACAACTCACAATTCACAACTCACAATTTACAACCCATAACTCACAATTCACAATTCACAACTAACAATTCACAACTCAAAAATCACAACTCACAAATTACAACTCACAACTCACAATTCACAAGTCACAACTCACAATATCCAACCAACAACTCACAATGCACAACTCACAATTCACAATTCACAACTCACAACTCAAAAATCACAACTCACAATCTACAACTCACGACTCACAATCCACAAGTCACAATTCATAAATTTCAACTAAAAATTAAAAACTCACAACTTACAATGTACAACTCACAATTCACAACCAGCAAATCACAATTCACAACTCAAAATTCAAAACTTACAATTCACAACTCATAATTCACAACTAAAAAATCACAACTCATAATTTACAACTCACAACTCCCAATGTACAACACACGACTCACAATTCACAACCAGAAAGCCACAATTCACAACTCACAATTTACAACTCATAAATAACAACTCACAATTTACTACTCACAATTCGCAACTCAAAAATCACAACTCACAATTTAAAACTCACAATTCACAAGTCACAACTCAAAAATCACAACTCACAATTTACAACTCACAATTCACAAGTCACAACTCACAATTCACAACTGACAACTTACAACTCACAATTCACAACTCAAAAATCACAATTCACAATTTACGACTCACAATTCGCAATTCACAATGCACAATTCACAACTCACAATTTACAACTCATAAATAACATCTCACAATTTACTACTCACAATTCACAACTCAAAAATCACAACTCACAATTTACGATTCACAATTCACAATTCACAATGCATAATTCACAACTAACAACTCACAATTTACAACTCATAAATAACAACTCACAATTTACTACTCACAACTCACAATTCATAACTCACAAGTCACAACTCACTATTCACAATTCACAACTTACAACTCACAACTTACAATTCACAACCAGAAAATCACAAATTACAAGTCACAACTCATAATTCACAACTCCCAATATACAACTCACGATTCACAACTCACAATTCACAACTCAAAATTCAAAACTCACAACTCACAATTCACAACTCAAAAATCACAACTCACAATTTACAACTCACAACTCACAATTCACACCTCAAAACTCACAACTCAAAATTCAAAACTCACAACTTACAATGTATAACTCACAATTCACAACCAGCAAATCGCAATTCACAACTCACACCTCACAGCTCACAATTCACCATTCACAACTCACAATTCACAACTCAAAATTCAAAACTCACAACACACAATTTACAACTCACAACTCATAATTCTCTAACAACTAACAACTCACAACTCACAGCTCACAATTAAAAACTCACAGGTCACAACTCACAATTCACAACTCAAAATTTACAACTCTCAACTCACAACTCACAATTTACAAATCATAAGTCGCAACTCACATGTCACAACTTACAACTCAGGCAACTGTGGGAACTCAGGATATTGATGAGAGCGGAACTTTTAAAAAGTCCTTAACAAAAACTGATAATAATAATAAATTATATCTGAAAGTGATACAACACCTGAAATTATTAAATTTAATTACTACAATCTTATTTGTTGCTCTGTCATGAAAAGCATTTACGACGAGGAAACTTGACAAAGTGTATTATGAAGTCAGCCAAGAACCGACAAGTACATGTGTCTAATTCCGTGAGTATATTGCTTCTCGAGACATCGCGAACTAAGTCTAATCATTTGTCTTCTAGTTAATTCTAACACCACATCATTCCAAAACGTAATTCTACTTGCATTTAATGAGAAACTGGCTACAAATGAGCAAAACCACTCATCAACATTTCTCTACATCTTGTTTTTCAAGTCTAGTTTTTCAAAACGATATGAACCAGTCAAGACTTGAGAAAACGAAGTAAAAATAGGAAAACTGCTCTCAGAATAAAGAGTATGTACATTTTTCTCCTTTTTTTCACACCTCATCAAGGTCAACCTTATCTACCTTATCCATCTTATCACACCTGAAAAAAAAAGATTTCGTAGACTATTAAGACAATAATTAAGTTGTTCGAATCCCCCTCCCATACTTTTTTCCTCTCCTACCCCCTACCTCCAACGAACATATTTCCTCTCCTCACACTTCAAACCTTCGCTTCCCCTCCCTTCCCCAACTGCTTCCTGCTCTAGTTCTCCCTCTCCTCACTTCCCCAGCTGAAGTTCCCTTTACTCCACTTCCCTTCCCCAGTCCTCACTTACCCCCTACTTACCTGTACTACCCTAATAGCCCTCCCCTCATTTTTCCTTACTTCTCCTACTTCCCAATCCCACATTTCCCATGACTTCCCACACCCCCTAATTTCTCCTTCTCTAATTTTCCCACACTTTCGCTCACCTCAGTTCCTCTACTGTCACACCCCTCATTACCCTTCACTTTCCCCTCACTTACCATAACCCCTTAATTCCCCTCACTTTCCATGTTACCTCCACTACCCTATTTTCCCTACTCATCCTCTTCTCATTTCCTCTAATTGCCACTGATTTCTTTTCATTTCCCTTCAGTTATCCTATTTTCTCACCCCTCCATTCTCCAATCCTTATTTATCCTCACTTCTCTCCCCTGATTTCACCTTTTGCCCCTCCCCTTATGTTCGCTACTTCCCTTTCGTAACATTCCCTCACTTCCGCTCCCCTCAATTACCCTACTTTCACACCCCTCACTACCCTTCAGTTCCCCTTGCTTCATTTCTTATCACTTCCCCTACTTTTTTTTATATATCACTTTCCCTAGTTAACATCTTATCACTTCTCCTAGTTCCTCTACCTTCTCTCATCTTACTTCCCCTCACTTATTCTACTTCCGCTCCCCGATTTTCCCTACTCACCTTCGCCTAACTTCCTCTAATTCCCCCTGATTTCTTCTCATTTTCCCACAGTTCTCCTATTTCCTCACCCCTCACTTCACCACCCTCACTTGTCCTCACTGTCCTCTTATTTCCCCTTTTGCCTACTCCTCATTTACCCTACTTATTTTCCCTAATTTCCCCTACTTCCCCTCCTATAATTTCCTTTCACTTCCCCTCCTTGGAAAATACTACCGGGAATTAACAAGATTCGTTGCTTGGATTTGAAAATTCAAATTTTTGAAAATAAAAAAATTGTTTCCTATTTGTTCAAAAATTCGGACACATTATCATATGTACGGGTATTACTGGTAAACACTAATATAAAATAACAAATTCGAAAGAAAAATTTGTGCTCAATTTAGAATTTTTTTAAAATGTCCGAGAAACATGTTTTTTTTAGATTAAGTTATGTATGTTTCTTACGAAAAGTTGAATATGAAAACTTGAAATTTTTTCATCTTGAACCAAAGAAACATTTTATCAATCTGCTTTTTCGGCAAACATTTTTTTTTCGTAATTTAGGAATGTTGGGATATCGGGATTTTGGATTTTTTTCGATTTTGAATCGTTTTAAATACTGCGAAAAAAATTTCTAATGAAGAGAAAAATAATAACTTGCTTCTTTGGTTTAAGCTGAAGAAATTTCAGGTTCGTCATATTGAAAAATTTTTTTAAATTGAAAAATTTTTTTGCAAAAAATTGTGCGTTTAACTCAATCCAAAAAATGGTTTTTGCACGTTTATTTCATGAATTAGTTATTTTTTATGTCATTTTTTTCTTATTTTTTTCCCGTGAATTTATAAAATTTTTGGTTATTTATGAATTTAACATAAATTTCCAAAATTTCCTTAATTATAAGAAATTTCCTAAATTCATGATAGAATAAAAATAAGGTTTCCAAAATTCCTCCATATGCCGTTGTTACAAAAAACGTTTGAAATCATGCATTTGTTATAAAAAATATTGTATCATTTTCAATGCTATGAATTGAAGAATGAATAAAAAAATTAATAAATGTTCAAAATTATATAATTTTAAGCAATTTTAAGCTACAAACATTAATTTATACGTTAAAATTGGCCTCAAAATCTTTTTGAATATTCTCTTAAGAATTTGTTAAAACAAATAATTTAAAAATTTTCCAAGAATCTAATAATAATTTTATTACCTTCGAACTCGAATTTTTCCTACAATTTTTTGGAAATGCTGTAAAAGTAAACAAATCACCTCAAAATCCTCCAGACTCTTTTTTGAAAATTTTAGAAATCTTAGCAAATATTCTCTTAAAATTAATTTTTCAAGAAAAAATTGTTGTTAGTTTTTCTAAGTATTTTGATACAAATTTTTTATTCATTTGAAACCTTTCAAAATGCTTAAACAGCTTATACATTTTTTGTTTGAAATATTGAATAATCGAAATTGTGTTTTAAATGTTTTGAAATATTTTCACGTTTTAAATTATTTTGGAATCTTTTCAAAATTTCTGAATATATTTTAAACTTACTCGATTATTTTCGAAATTAACTAAATACCTGGATAATTAATTAAATACCAGATAGTTGCTTAGTAATAAATATTCCAGTTAACAAACATAGTTGTTTAAAAAATTTATTATTGTTTATAACTACCTTTTCTTAGATAAGTGCTAGAAAATTGCAGTTTTTTTCAAGTTCAACTTTGCTTTATCTTTTTATTTATGAACAAATGATAAATGAAAATGACAAAATAATTTTTTAAACAATGTCTTTATCTTTTGTTTATATTATTATGAATATTTATTATTTGTTCCTAATTAAAAAATCAAGGAAAAGCTTAACATTCCAGAAACCCCCGCAAATTTCTAGCATTACTTCAAGAGAATATTTTTAAAAACAATAATAACTTGTTTAAACATTTATGTTTAATAAATTGCATTAATTATTACCTCGCTCTAAGTGAAAACTTGGCAAGAAGTGAAATATTTCTGAAAAACCGCGACTTTCTATTTCTATTCTAAGAGAAAATTGCTAAAAACAACAATAAATTATTTAAAAAATGTATTTCAAACTCTAATTATCAGTATGAAATAGTATTCCATGTATTAAAAATAATTCGCGTTGAAAAAAAAACACAAAAAAATCATAATTGATGCCAAAAACTCGCAAAACCCATTTTTTCACGTGCGGGGTTTTTTAGGGAACCTATAAAATAGACTTATGGGGGTGATATTTAAAAATTAATATTTTATTCGTATTCTATGGCTAATGTTGAAGAGAAATGTTGAGTTTTAACTTGATAATAATAAATTTTTTAAACAATTAATGTTGTTAACTTTAATTAATTATTTATCTCACTCTAATTGAAAATTGGACAAAAAGTGGAAAATTTAAAAAAACTGCAATTTTGTAGCATTATTCCAAGAGAATATTATTAAAAATAATAATAAATTGTTTAAACATTTATTTTTGTTGACATTAAGTGATTTTAACCTTACTGTAATCGAAAATTGGACAGAAGGAATATTTGTGATAAAACCGGGAATTTCTAACTCTATTCTTAGAGAAAATTGCGAAAAACAATAATAAATTGTTTATTAACAAATTGTTAAAAAAATTTATTATACATCTAATTATCAGTATAAAATAGTATTTTATGTATTAGAAACATTTTTTATTTAAAAAACCGCAAAAAAATCATAATTAGCGCAAAAAACTCGCAAAACCCATTTTTTCACTTATGGTGTTTTTTTGGCACCCTATAAAATACACGGTAAGAACTAGGATTCAATTGAGGACTTAATTCATAACTTAATAAAATAAAGTCGATTTGTGGATTGAAATAGGCTCGAAATGAGAATCATATGTTAACAACTAAATCAATTGATGGAATTCAAGGAATTAATGAAAAAGGAATTCAAAGAATTCATGGAATTCACGAAATTCATGGAATTCGTGGAATTCATGGAATTCGTGAAATGGAAGAAATTCACGGAATTGATGGAATTGAAGGAATTTACAGAATGAATGGAATTCACGGAATTAAAAAAAATTCATGGAATTCACAGAATTCGCGGAATTCATGGAATTGATGAAATTCACAAAATTTATCAAATTCAAGGAATTCATGGATTTCAATGAATTCTTAGAATTCACGGAAATAATGAAATTCACGGAATTCATGGAATTCACAGAATTCATGGAATTCACGGTATTAATGGAATTCACGGAATAAGTGGAACTCGCGGAATTGATGGAATTCACGGAATTCGTAGAATTCACAGAATTCGTGGAATTAATAGAATTCACGGAATTCATAGAATTGAAGAAATTCATAGAATTCACGGAATTCATAGAATTCACGGAATTCATAGAATTCACGTAATTCATAGAATTCACGGAATTCACGAAATTAATGGAATTCACGAAATTAATGGAATTCACGAAATTCATAGAATTCACGGAATTCATAGAATTCACGGAATTTATAGAATTCACAGAATTCACAGAATTCATAGAATTCACAGAATTCATAGAATTCACAGAATTCATAGAATTCACAGAATTCATAGAGTTCATCGAATTCATAGAATTCGCGGAATTCACGAAATTAATGGAATTCATCAAATCCTAGGAATTTAAGGAATTCGCGAAATTCATGGAATTCTTGAAAGTAACGGAATTCATGGAATTCAAGGAATAAATGAAATTTACGGAATTAGTGGAATTCACGGAATAAATGGAACTCGCGGAATTCATGGAATTCACGGAATTTATAGAATTCACGGAATTCGTAGAATTCACAGAATTAATAGAATTCACGGCATTCATAGAATTCTTGGAATTTATGGAATGGAAGGAACTCGCGGAATTCATGGCATTCACGGAATTCATAGAATTCACGGAATTTACAGAATTCATCAAATCCTTGGAATTTAAGGAATTCATGAAATTCATGGAATTCATGAAAGTAACGGAATTCATGGAATTCAAGGAATAAATGAAATTCACGGAATTAGTGGAATTCATGGAATAAATGGAACTCGTGGAATTCGTGGAATTCACGGAATTCATAGAATTCACGGAATTCGTAGAATTCACAGAATTAACAGAATTCACGAAATTCATAGAATTCATGGATCTTACGGAATGGAAGGAACACGCGGAATTCATGGAATTCACGGAATTCACGGAATACATAGAATTCACGGAATTCTTAGAATTTACGGAATCCATAGAATTCACAGAATTTATAAAATTCACAGAATTCATAGAATTCATGAACTACCCGGAATTCATAGAAATTACGGAATTCATAGAATTTACGGAATTCATCGAATTCACGGAATTTAAAGAAATTAACGGAATTCATAGAATTCATGGAATTAACAGAGTTCACGGAATTCGTGTGATTGAAGAAATTTAAGAAATTCATAGAATTCACGGAATTTACATAATTCATCAAATTCGAGAGAGAAAAAATTTGGACCACCCTGGTGTTTGTGCGATAATTGATAGAGTGTTATCCTAGGCAGGCAGGCAGGCTGAATTATTTGAATTGAAGAAGAATTAATAATATGCAAGCAAGCAAGTAAGCATACAGTAATCCAAGTGTGACAGCAAGAAAGTGATATTAGGCTTCCGAGCATGGTAGTGACGGCAAATAAGGAGACTAGATTCTAATTGCCTGTCGTAAATCAGTGACAACACGTGCGCACTTTCGGCTGTTTATCCGGGATGCTATTGCTATCGTTATCCTTCCTTCCTTCCTTGGGCCAAACAGCGAACGAACTTGATTCAAGTTTAATTACGCGATTAAGATCATTACGACTAATACATATCCGTTCAGGCATCTCAAATTAATATTATGCCCGATTGTTCCAGTAGTTTCCAAACACCATCATGCTCTCGACCGAGGGGCTACTCACTACGAAATCCGGAACAAATCTGGAAAAAAATGTGAATGCGGCAATCTGCATTGAATTCTTATAGAGATTTCCAAGATTTCTTTGAAATTTCCGGGAGTTCCGAGATTTCCGACCCAGCTCGGGATCAGAACTCAGATGGGATTCTACAGACGGGATGCTCCACACTAACTCAAATCTGTCCGCACTTAGCGCAAGATTTCCTAAATTTATCCCGAATGCTAGATTGCTGAGAGATTTTCAAGAGTTCCTCCAAGACTTCTCTTAAGATTTCCCGCGCAGCGATCTAAGATTTGATAGTGAGTAGCCCCTAGGTCTCGACTAATCAAGTTATCATCTTTTATGCCATTTTCTTTATTTCTCCCTTTTCCCGAGGGGCTAAGTGAGAACTCTCAGATTGCTCAGCGGGAAATCTTAAGAAAACTCTTGGAAGAACTCTTGGAAATCTCAGTAATCTAGCATGCGAGTAGAAATCTTGGAAATCTTTGGTTAAGTATGGACAGAGATGAGGTGGTGTGGAGCATTCCGACACACGCTCACAGACGTTGAACAAACAGCCGACTGAATCCGAAAGTCGCCGAGTTTAGCCGATCCGAGGAGAATCCCACGTGAGTTCTGATCCCGAGCAGGGTCGGAAATCTCGGAACTCCCGGCAGTCTCAACGAAATCTTGGAAATCTCTATAAAAATTCAATAGAGATTGGCGTATTCAGTTTTGAGATTTCCAGATTCCCGGTTTTTAAACATTTCCCTCTTCATTCCAATTTTTAGATTTATGCTCTCAAAAGTGAACAATATTGTGAACGTGAAGAATAGGGTGGTACAAAAATGCAATGAACATTATTTTTTCTCGAATTTTTATGCATATCGCCCGGAAACTTCTTTGAATCCACAAAAAAATTAATCGTTTTTTTTTGTTTTGAAAAAAAAATTATATTCAAAGGTGGCACAAGCCCTATTTTCCATAAGAAAAAAAAATACGTTTTTGTAAAGTTTATTCAGAATTGTCAATATTAGGCGAATCAAGTTGAAACTCAACATTTGTCCTCATAATTAGCCATAGAATAAGAATGAAATACTATTTTTTAAATATCACCCCCATAAGTCTGTTTTATAGGATCCCAACAAAACCCCATAAGTGAGAAATCGAGTTTTTGGCGCAAATTATGATTTTTTTGCGGGTTTTTAAATTAAAAATGTTTCTAATACATAAAATACTACTTTATACTAATAATCAGATGAATAATAAATTGTTTGAACAATTTATTATTGTTTTTAATCATTTTCTCTAAGAATAGAGTTAGAAAGTCGCGGGTTTATCAAAATTTTTTCTTCTGTCCAATTTTCGATTAGAGTAAGGTAAAAATCACTTAATGTCAACAAACATAATTGTTCAAGCAATTTATTATTATTGATAATTATATTCTCTTAGAATAATGCTAGAAAATTGCAGTTTTTTTTAATTTTCCACTTTTTGTCCAATTTTCAATTAGAGTGAGATAAATCATTCACTGAAGTTAACGAAACAATAATTGTTCAAACAATTTATTATTATAGAGTTAAAACCTAACATTTCTCTTCACAATTAGCCATTGAATACGAATAAAGTATTAATTTTTAATTATGACCCCCATAAGTCTGTTTTATAGGATCCCAAAAAAACCCCATAAGTGAAAAAATGGATTTTGCGATTTTTTGGCGCTAATTATGATTTTTTGCGGTTTTTTCAAAAGCGGATTGTTTTTTGAAAAATTTTGAAAAATCTTTGAAAATTAAGAAAAATTGCCCTTAAATTTTTCAGATATTTTTCTAAATTTGTAGAAATCTTTTGAAATCATTTTAAATTTTCTTTAAAAATGCATTTTTCAAGATTTTTTAAATTTCTCTTTCTTTCGAACTTAAAAAGCTTCGAAATTGTTTCAAAATCTTCAAAAATTTATATTTAAAAAAATTTTTTTTTTCAATATTTTCAAATTTCAGATAATTTTTTTTTACGATTTCGAAAACTTTGTAACCTTCTGAATGTCTTTAAAATTATTTGAATTATTCCAAACTTGTTTTTAAATTCTTCAAAATTACAAAAGTTGCCTTCAAATCTTCCAGATTTTGTTATGACAATTTTGGAAATATTTTTAAATATTCTATTGAAATTAACGTTTCAGAATTAAATATCAGTTTAGATTTTCCCGTGAATTTTAAGAAAAATTTTGTATTGTCATGAAACCTTTCAAAATTCTTAGAAACTTCAGAATTTTTATTTCTAAATATTCAAAAATGTATATTTCTTAACTTTCTAAAAATCTCTTACATTTTTTAATTAATTTTCAATCTTTCTAAAACCTATAAATATCTCTAAGCTTATTTGATTTTTTATCAAACTTTGTAATCTTGCTAATTGAAATTTTTTACTTTAAAATCTTACACATTCTTTTTCGAAATCTTAGGAAATAATTTCAAATTTTTTAAAAATCTTTGTCAATTTTCTTTTAAAATCTATTTTTCAAAATGAAAAATCAGTTAAAATATTTCAAGAAATTTGAAGAATTTTTGTATATTATAGTGAAACCTTTCAAAATCTTTAAGAAGCTTAAAAAATTTTATTTACAAATCTTCAAAAATGTACGTTTTTTTCTCACTTTTTTGAAATGTTTTTAAATTTGGAAATAATTTTAAATCTTCTTAAAACTTCTAAATGTCTCTAAAACTTGATAGAATTTTTTTCATAAAGCTTTGTAACCTTGCTAATTGAAAAATTTGGGAAAAAATATTAATTTTCAATTAGTTGCATGTATTCCAATTATTTTGAATACAAAATGAAAATTTTGAATAATTATTTGTTTCTCAGGTTTATTTGTTCATTTAATTTTACGGTTATAGAAATATAATTTTTGAAAAATTCTTGAGAAAATTCAAAAAGATTTTTGAAGATTTCAGATATGTCGAAAAAGTATAATTTTTTTTATTTTACAGGATTTTCCCAAATTTTAGGAAAAATTGGAGTCAGTTTAAACGATATGTAGAACTTTTAGTAGTTTTTGAAATGAAAATATTTTAAATTGACTCGATATTATTCCTGAAATTTTAAAAAATCATTGAAGATTACGAAAATTGCCCTTAAATCTTCCATATTTTTTCGACTTTTGTAGAAATCTTTTGAAATCTTTTGAAAACATTTTAAATTTTCTTTGAAAATTAATTTTTCAAAATAAAAAGTCATTACAAATTTTCTCAGGAATCTCCAGAATGACTTTTCGTTCTCTTGAAGCCTTTCAAACTTCTTAAAAAATTTCGGAATTTTGTTCGAAATCTTCAAAAATTTACATTTTGTTTTGAATTTCTGTAAATCCTTATGAAATTCAAATTATTTTTCAATTATTTCTAAACCATTTAAACCTTCTAAATATCTTTGAAAATTATTTGAATTTTTCCAAGAATTTTCATAAAATTCTGAAAAAGTGGAAAAATGCCTTCAAATCTTCTAGATTCTGTTTGGACAATTTTGGAAATCTTTTGGAATGTTTACAAGTCTTTTAAAATATTCTCTTGAAATTAATTTTTCAAAATAAAAAATAAGTTTAAATTATCCGATGAATATTTTTAATATATTTTTTATAATCGTGAAACCTTTCTAAATCCTTAAGAAGCTTGAAAATTTGTATTCACAAATATTCAAAAATGTACATTTTTTACCTTCTTAAAAATCTTTTTAAGTTTTAAAATAATTTTGAATCTTTTTAAAACTTCTAAACGTTTTTCAAACTTGATCAAATTTTTTTATCAAACCGATATCGATATCAATTTTCTCTTGAAATTTATTTTTCTGAATAAACAATCAGTTCAAATTTTCCCAGGAATTTAAGAAATTCCTTTATTATCGTGAAACCTTTCAAAATCTTTTAGAAACGTCAAAATTATTTTTTCCAGGTATTAAAAAATTTACGTTTTTTCTAATTTCTTTGAAATTTTTTCAAGATTAAATTAATTTTGAATCTTTTTCAAACTTCTAAATTTCTCTTAAACTTGATCACATTTTTTATAAAACTTTTCAACCAAGAAGATTAATTTTCTACAATAAAAAATAAATTCGAGGAAAGGAACTTCGAAGCAAATAATTGAATTTTCAACCTATAAAAATAAATTTTCAACCAAATAGTCAAATTTTTAATAAGAAAATAATAAACTTCAACCGAAAGCAGTTGCATTTTCAACCAAATATTCAAGTTAACAAGCTAAAACGATGAATTTTTTAGAAGACAGTTGAATTTTCAATCAGAGTTAAATTTTCCACCAAAAATTTGAATTTTCAACAAAAGAGATGAATTTTCAACCAAAAAGATCAATTTTTGACCAAAACGTTGACTTTTCAACAAAATAATTACATTTTCAACAAAAGAGATAAATTTTTTAACCAAAAAGGTGAATTTTCTACCAAGAATATTAATTTTCTACCATAAAAGACGAATTTCCAACAAAATAGATAAATTTTCAACCAGAGTTAAATTTTCAACAAAATAATAAAATTTTCAACAAAAGAGATAAATTTTCAAAGCAAAAAGGCGAATTTTCTACTAAGAAGATCAATTTTTCAGCATAAAAGGCAAATTTTCAACAAAAGAGATGAATTTTCAACCGAAAAGATCAATTTTTGACCAAAAAGTTGACTTTTCAACAAAATAATTACATTTTCAACAAAAGAGATAAATTTTTAAACCAAAAAGGTGAATTTTCTACCCAGAATATTAATTTTCTACCATAAAAGACGAATTTCCAACAAAATAGATGAATTTTCAACCAAAGAGTTAAATTTTCAACAAAATAATAAAATTTTCAACAAAAGAGTTTAATTTTCAAACCAAAAAGGCGAATTTTCTGCCAAGAAGATTAATTTTTCACCATAAAAGGTAAATTTTCAACAAAAGAGATGAATTTTCAACCAAAAAGATCAATTTTTGACCAAAAAGTTGACTTTTCAACAAAATAATTACATTTTCAACAAAAGAGATACATTTTTAAACCAAAAAGGTGAATTTGCTACCAAGAATATTAATTTTTCACCATAAAAGACGAATTTCCAACAAAATAGATGAATTTTCAACCAGAGAGTTAAATCTTCAACAAAATAATAAAATTTTCAACAAAAGAGTTAAATTTTCAAACCAAAAAGGTGAATTTTCTACCAAGAAGATTAATTTTTTTACCATAAAAGACGAATTTTCAACAAAATAGATGAATTTTCAACAAAAGAGTTAAATTTTAAACCAAAAAGACGAATTTTCTATCAAGAAGATTAATTTTTTACCACAAAAGACGAATTTTCAACAAAAAAGATGAATTTTAACCAAAGAGTTCTACTTTCAACAAAATAATTTAATTTTTGACAAAACAGATAAATTTTAAAACCAAAAGACGAATTTTCAATTAAACAGTTAAAGTTCCATCCGGAAAATATTAATTTTCAACAAAAGAGATAATTTTAAACAAACTATTGCATTTTTAATCAAAAAAGGGGAAATTTCAAACTAAAAAAGATAAATTTACATTTTCTGTTAAAAAAGATCAATTTTCAACAAAATAGGTCAACTTTCAATCGAAGAGATTTTCAACCAAATGATAAAATTTTTAACTATAAATGTAATCGCCAGGAGGAAGCTACTGCAAAATAATAAATTTTGTAAAATAAATCAATTTTGAAGGATTTTAATACAAGAAAAATTTTTATTTCACAATTCTAATTTAAAGACTGTTCTGTTTTAAATCGTCAAATTCAGAAAGTTTCTAATATTCAAAATGTCATTCTGAACAATTTTTGGAAAATGTAATTAAAGTTGAAAAACTTAAAATTTAGTGAATAAAGTTTTTTTATATACATTTTTTTTTTAATTGGGCGAGGGATTTTTATATATTTTACATTTTTACTTTGTGCTGAAAGAGAGAAAATTTTATTTGTTTTTTTTTCTGAAATGGAAGAGGAAAGTGTTTGTTATTAACATTTTTATTTGATTGACAGAGGGCAAGTTCCGTTTTTAAACATTTTCGTTGATGTGAAAAGGGTAAATATTTTGTTCTGTGCTGGAAGAGAAAATTTTTTCATTTTCTGCATTTTGATTGAGTTAGAGTAGAGCAAAGCGTGGTCTTTATTTCTTTTTCTGAATTGGAAGATTACTTTAAATTCAAACCTTTTGAGCTTTAAAAGATTGCGTTTTTTAATTTTAATAAACTTGAAAAAGTTTTGTTTTTGTAGGCTTATTTGTATCAAAAATGTTTAAGAAATCTTTAATTGTTATTTTGGATAGTGCCCCAGTAATTAGTAGAATTGAACTGAAAATCAGTAATATTTTACTAATTCATATTTAGCGAGTAGGAGTTGAAGCTCGAGTCATGAATGCGAATGAGCGCCAGTAACTGGTTTTAATGCTACTTTTCGAAAAAAGTTTCAATTTTATTTGGTGGATGAGATTAAAGACATAAAGGTAAAGCTTGTAAGACCTGTTTTGAGTTGCTCGTCCTGAAGCGTCCTCAAGCTAACTTTGCCAGGAATAGAAACACCACAGTCTTTGTCCACTCGTTCTCGAAGGCAGACGGATTCAGAATACTTATCGCAAGACAACCATAGAAAACGCTTCTGAGAGGTCAGTAAACTTGATAAAAAATAGGTGTGGTTCCTTAAATTACTTCAAAACAAGAAAAATTAGCTCATCTCATACCAGAGACTCACATCAGATTAGGGGTTGATTATCAAAATTCTCCGGGTTTATAATTATTTGTAAAAATGCACTCTAAACAAAATCCATCATATCCAGTGATAACCAGTAATGAATAAAATAATCCTCTTGCAAAAAAAAAATCGACTTAGAAAACTACCATTTTTTGTTGCAGTCAAAGGATGCTTCTATTTTCCTTTTTACTCCTGCTGCCCCTGGTAGCCAGGGCAGAAGAACCATCCCTAAAACCCTATACGCTCGAAATTGAAAATGGGACCCTAACGAACATAATTCCTCGTGAATCTTCAATCGAGAAACTGGACCTTTCCAATCTACAAATCAAATTCATCAAAAGGGAAGCCTTTGATGATCTGAAAAATCTAAAATCCTTGGTCCTGAGGAACAACTTACTCACATCACTTCCTGAATTCGTTTTTTCGAATCTCACATCCCTCGAGTACCTCTGTCTAGCTGAAAACAAAATCCACACTTTGGACAACATTTTTGTTGGTTTGGATAATTTGAAAACCCTGAACATATCCTGCAATCCCTTGAGGCATTTGAGACGAGGACAATTTTTCGGACTGCCAAGCAGCATCAATATTTATACAAGAAGCAACATTTTTTGGAGTTTGAGCACCATGCTTTTCGAAAATCCATTTTTGAAGGAAAAGGAAAATTTGGCTGACCTGGAGAGAGCGAGATTTGGAGATGATCCTGATGAGGTTCAAGTAGCAGAAGCCAGGAAACTGGACTTTCTGGATCGGGAGATTTTTGCTGGTTCGAAGACCTATGTTTTCTTCAGAGAAACTGATCCTCAACTCGATAAGAATATCCGTGTTAAACTTTGTTTGGAAGACGGAATCGTGGTCAGTCTTCAGATGATCGAGAAGGATGATAAGGTGGAAGGGAAATGCTCTGAAGTCAAACTTGACTTTGATGAAAGACAGGTGAGATATTTTGAAAAAAAACTTCCATACCCAGAAAACTGAATTGTTCCAAATTCAATAAACTTAATATCATTTTTTTAGGTGAACCTTCGTGGATTGGGTATCAAGGACTTCGAGGAGGATTGGTACCAGCTTCAGAAACTGCCAATAATCGGGATCGATCTTTCCAACAACGAAATTCAAGAAATCTCCAAGGAATTTTTGAACGACCTGCCAGGTGATTTGGCTTTCGTAACCCTGGTTGAAAACTTGATCAGAAAAATTCCGAGACAGGTGATCGACAACAGTCATCTGAAGGTACTCAATCTGAGAGACAACTCGATAGAAGAAATTGAAGAAAAAGCTTTTGAGAACACTCGACTGACAGGCCTTTTCTTAAGTGGAAATCGACTGGAGAATCTCAACTTCGTCAAGGATCTGCCTTCAACCCTCACAGAACTGGTTCTGAATCGCAATCTCATCCAGTCCATTCCAGACGGTATTTTCACGAGACTCGCAAACCTAGTGTACCTAAACCTGGCAAGAAACAGCATCCCGAATTTGCAGAGCGACACTTTCCGAGGATTGAAATCCCTTCAGGTTCTTATTTTAACCAGAAATTCACTATCCAACATTGCTCTGGGTTCCTTTAAGTACTTGAAAAATCTCAAGGCTCTTTATCTATACCATAATTCTATTTCGAGTCTTCCAAACGGAGTTTTCGAAAATTTAGACAAATTGAGAAATCTGCATTTGGCGTTTAATAATATCAAAAAGATTACTCAAGATATGTTTACTAAACTTCCAAAGTCACTGAATTTCTTGCATTTAGATTTTAATAAAATCGAGTCTATGGAACCTGGAAGCTTTATCGATGTTCCTAAATTCTCGTTGTCTTTGGATGGAAACAAGGTATCAAATATCTTGCCAGGTACTTTCAATTTGCCGAATTTGCAGGATCTTTATCTGAGGAATAATTCCTTGGCAATTCTTAAATCAGAATCTTATGAGGGTCTTCCAAGATTGAAGCGTCTCTGGCTCTCGAATAACAAAATTAATAATATCGAGAGGGGTGCTGCTCGTAGTTTGTCATTCCTTACCATTTTGGATATTTCCAAAAATCCTCTTAAACGTTTGGAAAACGGTGCTTTGTTCGGTTTGCCAAAATCAAGGGCTAGCTTCGTCTACATTTCCGATAATTCCATTGATTTGATTCAAGGTGGTGTATTTGACGATTATAATGGTTAAAAGAATGTTTAGGAATGGAATACTGAATGGCAAGACAAGTTTGAATGTAATATGCATAAATCAAAAGTTTGCTCGTGCAATAAAAAAACAAGTGGATAACCAAAGTTTTAGTTTTGATTTGTAGTTTGAGCCCATCCTTTAGTTAAATATGCATAGTAACTATATATAATTTGTTTATAGCAATTAAGTTTTGTAATCAATTATGTGAATATGACTAAAAATTAGAAAGATTTATTATACAGACCACGGCCCAATGTACTCGAAATAAGTGAAAATTGACTAAAAGTGATTAATGTGCTTTAATAATGTGTCTTTTGCATTTAAAAAAAATCAAAACAATTAGATAAAATGTATAAGAATTCCAGGTGAATTTAAACAAGTTCAGAATAAAGTCATAAGAATTTAAATCAATTCAAATTAAATTCAAATGAATTGGAGAAAATTCTATTTATTCCAGTAAAATTAGAGGTATTTCGAATAATGCAGATTTTGATGAAATTGATATAAATTTAAGTGAATTCATAAAAAATTTTAAATAAAAAAATTTTCATCTAATGGAGTAAAATAAGAGCAAACAGAATTGAGGGCGAATTGAACAGAATTTAAGTATATTAAAAAACTTTAAAAAACAAATTTTAAACCAATGAATTAAATTAAATGCGAGTGAATTCATAGGAATTTAAGAGAAATTAGAAAAGTTAGATGAACTTCATAAATATTCAAAAATATTTTTTTCAAGAGAATTCAAAAGAATTTGATGAAGTGTCTCAGAATTCAAGGTCAGTTTAAAATGAATTTAAAAAAGAATCCATATAACTGAGTAAAATTGAGTGAATTTAGAAGAATTAAATTTTTTTGAAGAATTCAAAAAAATTAACAAAAATTCAGGATGAGTTATTAAAAATACAAGGTGAGTTCCAGATGAATTAAAAATTAATTGAAAAGAAAAAAAATTTCAAAATATTGCATTAGTGTCAGTAAAATCGAGTGAATATAATCAAAAGTGAATTAAAAAAATTGAAATGAATTGAAATAAAAAAACAATAAACAATAAATTAAATCAAATTTGAGTGAATATTGAAGAATTTGAGGAAAATGAGAAGAATTCGATGAAATTCATAAGAATTCAAGTGATATGAAAACAATTCAAAAACATGTAAAAAATGCATTGAATTAATTAAATTTGGAGGGAATTTAGGAAAATTAAAGGGAATTCAAAAGAATTTTATGAAATGCCTAAGAATTTAAGGTAAGTTTGAAAGACTTCAGGGTTGATTTAAAAAGCACCATTGGGTAAATTTGAAAGAAATCAAAAGAATTCAGGACTTCAAAAGAATTCAGAAGAATTCAATAGATTTCGTACGAATTTAAGATGAGCTGAAAACAATACAAATACATTTTTAAAAAAGGAAAAAATAAGATTTTAAGGTCGGTTCAACAAACTCCAGAGTTATTTAAAAAGAAACAACGACAAAAATTCATTGAATTGATTACAGTTGGGTAAATTAAAAGAATTCAAAAGGATTCGGAACAATATAGAAAAATTTAAGAGAATTTCGAAAAATACAAAAGAGTTTTAAAAAATTTAGAGGAATTTTTAAAAATTCAAGAGAATTCAAAAAAATTCAAAAGAAGTTTAAAAAATTCAAGAAAATTTAAAAAAATTCAAAAGATCAAAAAAGGTTCATGGATTTTAGTAGCATAGGAGTGAATGGAAAAAAATTGAAGGGAATTCAGAAGAATAGAGTTGAATTCATAAGAATTTAAGATGAATTAAAAAGAATACAAATACATTTAAAAAAAAAGAAGTTAAGGTGAGCTTAACAGACTCCAGAGTTAATTAAAAGAAAAAACTAAAAAAAAAATCATTCAATTGAGTACAGTTGGGTGAATTGAAAGAATTCAAAAGCATTCGGAAAAATTAAAAAAAATTCAACAGAATTTCGAAGAAGACCAAAGAAGCTAAAAAAATGCTACTTCTCTCTAATTCCTACTCCTCTCCCATTTCCAATTACTTCCACAACTCATCTTTCCCTCCATCCCTTCCCCTTACTTACACTGCATTGCACCTTCTCACTTACATACTTTTCCTCATGAAAACTCCCCTCACTTCCCCTACTTTCGTTCTCCACCCCTCACATATTCTACTTATGAGCTCCTTATTTCCTTCCCCTCCTCGATCACCCTCACTTTCCTACTACACGTCACTTACTTCTTCTCTGCTCGTCGCCCTCATTATCCTTTTACTTCTCCACCTATCACTTCCACTACTTCTCCTCCCTCTCCTCACACTCACCTTCCCTGCTTCCCTCCCTTAACTTCCAATACTATCACTTTCACTCACATCTCCTGCTCCCATTCGCTACACTTTCAATTACTTCCCCTATTCCTTTCTCATTTCTAATTTCTTCCACTACTCATCCTCTCCCTTTCCCTACAGTCCTTCGCCTTATTTACACTTCACTGCACCTTCATTCCGATACTTCTTCCTCCCATACTTCCCCTCTTAAAAATTCCCCTACTAAACCTCCCCTTACTTTCCCCTTCTTCTCCTTACTCACCCTTTTTCTTCTACCCCTCTCTTACTTCTCCTCCTGTCCCCTCACTACTCCCTTACTTCTGTTTCTATCACTTCCCCTACTTCTCCTTTCACGCTTCACCCTCACTTCCTTTACTTCCAATACCCCAACGCCGATCACTCTTATTTTCCTACTACCCTTCACTCACTTCTTCTGCTCGTCGGCCCTTACTACCCCCTTACTTCTCCACCTATCACTTCCATTACTTCTCCTCCCTCTCCTCACACTCACTTGCCCTGCTTCCCTCGCTTAGCTTCCAATACTATCACTTTCACTCACTCCCCCTGCTCCCTTTCGCCACACTTCCACTCACTTCACCTGCTCCCTTTCGCGAGACTTCCAATTACTTCCCCTACTCCTTTCTCATTTCCAATTTCTTTCACTACTCATCCTCTCCCTTTCCCTACAGCCCTTCCCCTTATTTACACTCCACAGCACCTCTATTCCGATACTCTCTTCCTCCCATACTTCCCCTCTTAAAAATTTCCCTAATAAACCTCCCCTTACTTCCCCTCGGCTTCCCTCACTTTCCTTCTCCTCCTTACTCACCCTCACTTTTCTTCTAACCTTCTCTTACTTCTCCTCCTGTTTCCTCACTACTCCTTACTTATGTTCCTATCACTTCCCCTACTTCTTCTCCCACGCCACACACTCACTTCCCCTGCTTCACTTCCTTTACTTCCAATACCCCAACGCTCACTCACTTCCCCTAATCCCCTTCCCCTCACTTACAGTTACTTTCCCTACTCCTCCTCCACTTCCCCTATTTTCTCTCACGGGCAAAAAGTACTTTGGACGGATGGACACCCGACCGAAACTGAGGGTTTCTGTTCAGGGCTACAAAAACCTAAAAAGCGATTTGAGAAAATAAAAGTGACTAAAAGTGATTAAAGAGACTGTGTGGCAGCCCTGCATTATAAAGAAAGTGAGTTTTCCACCTGTAGCTTTCTTAATTAACATTCAAGGCTAAACTATCTCTAATAATAATTCATACTCAGAGAATAAGTTAAAATAAATTATTGATCCCGGCTTATGAACTTTCTCCAATCTCGATCAAATTAATAGTAACCCTACATCGTGATGGACATGTAAGTGGTAAATACAGAATAAAAATAAAATAAAAATGGAAAAAGTGCTGCGTGCAGTGTGGCCTTGACTTTCTCAAGACCTTTATAGGCTGATCCTGAGTCTAAAGGCGTTCGCGATCTGGTAATGATCGTCACGTCGAGTGATCCGTGAGAATCGAGATCGTGCTCGTGTTCGTGGTAGATTAAAGATTGAGGAAGAAGAAAAAAAAGATCAGAACATGACACGGTCTTGATTTCCTCGTGACTTCATCACTCTTTCACAGTCTGGACATTACTGATTGCAAACTAGATGATTACGTCAGAAAAGCTTCAGTATCTAATCAATCTGATCGCAGAGGGACTAATTTGTTAGTAAATACTAGCAGGTGAAGATGAAGAGAAAATTTAAACTATTTCATACTATCTATCATCTAAACTAATAGAAAAGAAAATCTATCACATATGATGACTCTGTGAAGCTCTTCGCCTAGGGTGATTGCTAGAGAGATTGATCAACGTGCCACATGGGGGAGGTCGATCAAAAATCGCCGGAAAATCGGCCTTATGGTTTATGGATGTCTCCTAATGTTTTTTGTTTAATATAAAATATTTCCAGTGAAAATGTTAACATAACCTAAAATTGTTCCAAAATTATAAATCTTCAGTTTTGACTAATGTTAACATAATGTTAACATAACATTTTTAAATTATTCAAAAGTTGTGAATCTTCTTTGAAATTTAATTCTTTTTATTAAAAGTACGAATTTCCGACAAAAAACACTAAGCTAAAGTAACCTAAAATTGTTCAAAAATTTATAATCTTCATTGAAATCTAATGATTTTTCAATTCAAATTTAAATTTCCGCTGAAAAACACTAACATAATCCAAAAATTTTGCAGATTCTATATCTTGTTAAAATTATTTAATTGAATTTTAATCTATGATTCTTTGTTTAAAAATACAAATTTCAGGCGATACACACCAACATAACCTTAGGTTGTAGAAGAATTGTAAATATTCTTTAAAATCTTATATTTTTTTATTAAAGATTCCAATAATTTCCGAAAAAATACACAAACATAACATGAAAGAAAATTGTTCAGAATTATAAATCTTTTGGAAATATAATGATTTTTGTTTCAAATAACTGATTTCCTGTGATTTCCCCTCGTTTTAATATCCACCCCCTTCCCCATTTCCTTCCTCCTCTACTTTCCCCTCTCCTCGCTTCCCCAGATAACACTTACCTTCCCGTACTACCTTTCCCCAGTCATACCCTCCCCTATCCCTAATTTCCCCTATTTCCACTCCCCTCGTTTCCCCTACTTCGCCTCCCCCAATTTTCCCGCATTACCCCTATTTCTCCTCGCTTACCATGCTTTCCCTCGTCCCATTTTCACACTTTCCCTCCCCTAATTTCCCCCAACTTACCCTCCTTTCCCTAGGCTCCTTTCCCCTCACTTCCTCTACTTTTCCTCTCTAAATTTACCCTCATTTGCCTCACTCCCCCACCCCTCAGTTCCCCTACTTCCCCTTACTTATTTCCCCTCACTTCCCCACCTTGGAAAAAAGTACGCATAGTGGGGCAAAATAAATGTCTATGGACAAATTGACATTCAGAATCGATTTCTCGACCGATTAGAACATTTTTTTATTTTAAATTCAAGCTTATAAAATTCCGCAAACATCTGTTATGGCCGAATAAAAAAATATATTTTTTAAATTTAATAATAAAAATAAAAATAAACTTTTTTTTAGAAGAGTACCGGTTTTCGAGAAGTACTTTAATTTAATCTGAAATACCTAGAGTCAATGAAGCAGCTGTCCAGAAAAATTTTCTAATAGCTTAGCAATTGATTAAAAATTTAATAAAATTGTTATGAACAAATAAGTGAGTGAAAATGAATTCATGGTGATTAGCAGTGACTCGTCAATTGATTCGCTCTAAATTTGAACAATTTATTGAAAAAAAGGCATTTTTCAATTTAATTCATGAAATATGAGAAATAATTTGTTACTTTATAAACAATTATCCACAGTAGGTATTTATGATAAAATAAATCAATTTTTTTCTACCGAACCGGCCAACAATTATACGAAAATATCAGCCAATTATTGAATTCAGTCATCCAATAACAATTTATGATTGTTTAAACAAATTTATTTAACAAATGCACTGCTTGGCTATTTCAAGAGGTAAAAACTTGGTTTTTCCAACACAGTAAAGTGTAAATAACTAAAATCCCAATTAAAACAAAAAACAACACGAAATATCAACCAATTGAATTTAAGGAAAAAATACGAATTTTTAAGAAACTAGTTGAATCCTGATCCAAATAAATGAATTTTCAACAAACAAGATTAACTTTCTACTCAAAAATTTATCTTTCTACGAAAGATGAATTTTTAACTTAAAAATATAAATTTTGGGTTTGAAAAACTTATTTTCAACAAATATGATATCAAATAATTATATTTTGAAGTTAAAAAAAAAAATTTCAAACCACAAATGGAATAGCTACAATTTCTGATACAGAAATTAATTTATACAGAAAAAAAAAATTTTCAACAAAATAGTCAAATTTTCGAATAAACATTTTAATTTTCAAGCCAAAAAGACAAATGTTTTACACAATGTTCGACTTTCCAACCCGAAAATATGAATTTTCAACAAAAAAGTTAATTTCCGACCAATTCGTCAAATTTTCAACTAAAATTATGATTTTTCAACCAAAAAAAATATGATTTGACGATTAATTATTAATTAATGACCAAGACTTCAACGAACTTTTCAATTAAAAATATTAATTTCTTTACCAAAAATTGAATAGTTACAGTTTCAATTGAAAAAATTAATTCTGAATCGAAATAAACGAACTTTTAACAAAATTTCTAAAAAAAAAACTAAATATCAACGAAATACATGAATTTTTAACCAAGTACTTGAATTTTCAAATAAAAAAAAATTTTTAAGCAAGTAGCTGAATTTTTAACTAAAAAAGATAAATTTTTATCCAATAATAGAATCGCCGGATTTTCAAAATTAATTCTCAACAACAACAAAAAAAAGCTTTCAACAAAGAAGATTAATTTTCTACCATATAGACAAATTTTCAACAAAATGCATGCATTTTCTACTAAATAGTTGAATTTTGAACTTATAAACGAAAAATTTTGAAACAAAAATGGAATAGTTACAATATCAGATAAGAAAATTAATTTTTGCCCCAAAAAAAACAAGTTTCCAACAAAATTATTAATTTGTTTAATTTTTAACTAAATAGTATAATTTTCTATCAATGTAGTTAAATTTTGAACCAAAGATATGAATTTTCAACAAGGAAAATAAATTTTCCGCCCAATAGTTTAATTTTCTACCAAATTGTTGAATTTTCTATTCAAAAAGACGAGGTTTCTACAGAACAGTTGAATTTCTAATCTGAAAAGTTAATTTTCAAGCAAACAGTTGAATTTTCAACCAAATTATTGAACTTTCAGTTAAAAAGTATATTTTTTAAGATATAAAAAAGGAATTGTCAACAAAAAATATGAATTTTCAACCGAAAAGATTAATTTTCTATCAAAAAAGACAAATTTTTAAACAAATACATAAATTTCCAACTAAATAGTTGAAGTTTCAAGTCAAAAAGATACATTTTCTACCGAAAAAGATAAATTTTCAACAAGGTACATACATTTTCAACCAAAAAAATGGAATAGTTGAATTTTCAAACAAAAAAACAAATATTCAACAAAAATGTTCAATCTTCGAACAAAAAAATGAATTTTTAACTAAAATGATGAATCTTCAACTAAACAAATGAGTATTTAAGAAAGTAGTTCATCTTCCGACTAAATATTCCAATTTTCTACAAAATTGTTAGACTTTTGCATTGACGTGATTCACAGGCGTGAAAATAGCTTACGTAAGAAATTGGTTATTAACATTAGGTGCCGTTGAAAAAACTAAGTTTTCATCTTTAGGAATAGCCGTGAAATCCATTTGCTCAAATTTTCTGGTTGAAAATTCAATTGTCGTATACAAAATTCGTCTCACTGGCCGCTTGAACCATTTCCAGTTAAACGCGTAATATTGCGCAATATACTCGACGGAGTACCCGATCACTGCGGCCCTTCCGAGGTGAGAGTCGCAACCATCTCTCGCCCCTTGAGCTGAGTAACTGCGTGGATCAGCAATTCTATGAATTCATAAACCGCGAGTTCTTAAACCGAGAGTCGGATGTACTAATATTTTTTTTGCTGACTGTTTTGCAATCACCTATAAAGAGATATTTAAAGTTATTTGATAAGTTTTTCTACAAAAAATAAGAAGCAATGAATAGGAGTCAGAAAATAAATTCTCTCTCATTTTCCGCTTTTCCGTCAATTTCCCGTAAAATTGATTTGAATTAAGTCGTTATATGTATTCTACAAACATTTTTTATTATAATTTTGCGAAGGTAAAAGTGAAAAAAAAAATATATGCGGAATTAGAGACGAAAATAAAAAAGTAGTGCGCTTGACTCATATCGCTCCATGTCTGGGGCGGGATGAGCCAGGCACTGGGGCGGGATGGGCCACTTAATTAAACGACTTATTATATATTATTTATGAGTAAAATTATTGGTAAGTTAGAGTATTATGAAACGAAAACATATCTTACACATATTTTTCAATAATTTTACGGAGCATTTAAAGTATTTAACGTTACAATTATGCCATCCTTAAGCCTAACCTCTACCGTAACTAACTCTACAAACAGTGACTAGAAAAACGATTTATATCTACATATCTTTTAATAATTGTATCACAGAAATAAATATAAAAATTTTTCGACATACCCGTGTACATTGTCTCAGTAAAATTTAAATGATACAGTAAGAAAAATCCCAAATACTAGAGTGGTCTACTACATGACACTGAATTTCATATATATTGGGGTTTTAAGCCACCTATATACCCATCCACACATCACTAATTTCCAACCGAGCAATTCACGCCTACCCCGAAAGGGAAACGGCTTAATGATATAATAATAATAACAATACATTAAGTGAGAATAAAAATAAGTGCAAGATAAGGAACAAATATTGAAGTAATCATGATAATAAAAATTTGAACTTTATTTTGCAATATCTGAATAAGCAATCCCAGGCCGAGATACCTTAATCAATGTAATATACATTTAATGTATTAGTGTTGAATATAATGTAGAAAAGTTCGCATTTTAGACAATATGGATTTCGAAGCAAGAGTTACACGATGAGAATGTGTTCGTTAAAGCCGAAGGAGCTTTAAGAAAAGAGAATTAACATGCACCAAGTTACAGTTGTCGTTGCTTTGACCTTTACTTTTGAGAGGTCTATGCACAAATGTGGGGGAAGTACAAAAACTGAGCGCGAAGCGTGAGAACCAACAGACGCGCCGAGGCGCTCGTAAACTCGCGAGCCGCGCGCGATGAGAATATGCACGAGCAGCGAGCAGTTTCGAAAATAAATACAGTACTTATTAGAATTTCAAATAAAGGCGCTTCACCGTAATGGTCACCCTAGTGGAACAATCTTCTACCACTAACCAGCCCTAGACTAGACTTTTCCTTGGGATTAAATTCGTAATGCAAAATGTAATGTGGCAGGCCAGTGACGTTCGCACATGCACACTCCGCCGCCGGGCCGACATGAAACTTTACGCCCGCTACATAAAACTTTACGCCCGCTACACATACACTGCACCACTCAAGTGAGAATATCGAGGAAATTATCTTTATCTTGAAAAAAATGTATCGCTGGACCCCAGAGTCTCCCTTCTGCAAAGTGCACTATTTCTTTCTTTCACTTATAATCTAAAATTGTCAAGTACATCAAAACTTCTCTATCTGCTTAACATGCTTGTTTTCAAGGTGGGTAGGACAAAAAGTATCGTGTGTATCAAGCGCGTACGGCTATTTTGCCTTCTTTACGCCCATGATACATAATGCGCTATTCTCACTTCAAGTTCAACGTTATTAGTGAGTTTATAAATATGCATTTTACTGGCCACCTCGCCGGGGACGACGAACTCAATGCAAAGGAAATATTATTTTGTATCACGATTTTCACTCCACGAAAAAGGTATCCTTGGTTAGAGATTTTCTAGTGAGAGTAGGGACACGTGAACCCCCACCACTCGACTAGGGCCAACCGGGAAACGGTAGTCGTCACAAAATTTGAACATATGCTTGACTGCGCATACGTAAGGACTAACCCCAACTCAAAGTTGTTGTTTGTTGTGGATCGTGGACCGGTCGAACAAAATTTCCCCGGCAATCAAATTGGATAAATACTCCAAAATCAAAATTCAATTTTTCCATTCTACTCATAAAATATTTATGGAGTTGCATACTTTTTCGCTCTATAATGATACTTATTTTTATAGATGTGTTATAGAGCTAAAAGATATTTTGTTCTAATATTTATTAAGTAAAATGTACAAACTGAATTTTAGAATTTGAATCCAATATCCGTAGCATTTAAAAATTGCTCAATCACAGTAACATCTTTTTTATTCAAACATAAATCTTGCAGAATGCAGTAAGTTGAATTACAAAACTGTAAATCAGTCATAGAACAATTTATTATTAAATATTTATTTTAAAATAAAAAAAAATAAATAAATTCAAAGGTAAAATTGCGCAGTAAGGTGGACTTCCGTATTCCGGTTGGCCCTACCAGTCAGAAACGAGGCCCACGTGTCCCAACTCTTTCTTGAGGATCTGTACTCTTGGTCAGCATGAATACATTTATTTAGTTAAAATCAGAAGGGGGAGGGCTGGGGGGCACATTTGTGAAATATGAAGTCAGCTTCATTCTTTTGTTTTTGTATAGTACTTTTATTGTACAATTTTTATGCAATGAAACAAATAAACCCGAAGAAAATATATAATATATTTATTCAATGACGCGTATATGACATATTAATTTTCTGGAGCCCCGGATTTTTCTTATTTGTGCGTAACGCTCTGTACCCTTCCCAATCCATATAATTTAGGATTACGTTTCCTAGCTTTTCAAAAACTAAGCCTCCGTAAGAGCAATCATGGTATAGTTTTATTGTTCATTGAAAAAAATACAGCGGAAATATGTAATTTGAAATGTATAATGATGCAAAAGCGTACTTTTCTCCTTAATTTTCCGTTTTTTTTTACCTTTCATCGTCATGCAAAATTCTGTGTCTTTCGAATTTAATTCCTTTGTTTTGGATTTCTATTGCACATTAAATTTAATGATGACGTCCAGGGTCTCCATCGATCGGCCATTTTCAAATTCCCGGTCATTTCCCGGTTTTCTCCCGGTGAGTTTTGACCCAGTACATATCAAGGTAAATCCATCTGTGATTCCTTTTCTCAAGTATTTATGATAGAAAACGAAAAATACTGGAGTATACTACGAGTAATTACTTTATTAACATATTATCACTATGTTAATTTTTACAAATTGTGAGTAAAAAACATAGATATTATAGGTTCAAACGAATATATTTAAACATGTATCTCTTTTGGCCAGCCTTATCATTTATCTGCTAAATCACGAAGCGACGAAGACATGTTCGAGATTATATTACATAAATAAAATTTTTCTGACGATATTTTGCAACAATTCTTAGGCTGCAATTCTTTGGTTTTACAAACTAGGTTATCTTTCACGTTCAGAAGAAGAGAAGTTTCAAGGTAAAATTACTCTTAAAACAATGTAGCTCTAAGCATATCAACAATTGATTTTACATAAATGATTTTGTAATTAGAATGCATTGCAATACAAGGAAACTTAACAGAAAGAGCGTAAAAAATGTTTTGAAGATTAGAAAAAATGTTGAATACCAGTTGATTTCAACTCAAAATTTTTCTTCATGTAGGAACCTCGCGTACAATCAGATCTTTCGAGGAGCTGCGCTGATAAAAATGATCCTATTGGTCAAAAGTCTAGCTTTTTGGTTAGCTTCTTTCAAAATTTCAGCTTTTTCTTTTTCGAGATTTTTTATTTCATCTGCTTTGCGTTTTCTCGTTTCTTTTTTCTCTTGTTCAGCTTCGAAATTTTTCGCTCTATTCGCGTCAAGGTAAGTACTGTGTGCTTCCCGAGCGTATTGAATCGATGCTTTGGCGATTTCAACTTTTTTTATGCCACCACAAGATTTGATTTTGTCATACACAATTCTTTGAGCTATCAAACTGGCCTCTGCCTTATTTTCTACCAAACAATCTTTATTAACCGAAAATCCTTGCTCCAGGGCAGCGTTTCCGTGAGACAAAATGAGAATGAAGTTGACAAATTTAAAAAAAGCGTCATACTTTTTTGAGTCTGAAATGATTTTCATCGAAAAATGATCAAGTCGACAATTTTTTCGGTCATAACGTGCAAAAGCGTCAGCATTTTGGGGCAAATTTGTCAGTTCTTTGTACTGAATTTTAATGTTATCAGCTGTTTCTCCAAAAATCCAATGATTGTCGATACTCAAGGTATCAAGAGATTTGACCAAACGTTTTTTTCCCGATGGAAATGTCATCTGTAATCACTTTTGGGTCAAGACAAGAAACTGATCTAGTGAGACCAAACTTTAACGGGATTTTTTCGACAAGTTTGCGCGTCATGGTAAGATAGCACTGTTGAGCGTGAGTTGAAATTTTTGATTTGGTCTCTTGAAATCGTCTGTGTCAGATGCAGTTTCGTGAGAGCTCCTTTAGTTTCAAAACCAACGTCAACATCGGAAGCTGGAAGTAAAACTTTCACATCTGATAGATCCACTTTTGAGACTGTCCCAAATTCTTCCAAAATTTTTGGTTCGATGAAACGCTCTATTATGGTGGTGATCATGTACGTTAACTCTGCATACAAAAAGGGAGTCAGCGGCGAGTCCGATTGAAACTCCATAAGAAAAGGTTCGACCAAAGATGCTATGGATTGGAAAAAAACTTTTTGAACTTTTTCAACCCAAATTTCCACAGATGGCAAAACGTCAACGATCCTTTTAGCGACTAGAAGTGTTTTCGACCCACCTTATATCGAAAAACTTCAAAGGAAATTTCGCTGAATTTGTAATCAAAATATAATCACCCCTTCGCGAAGGAACGTTTTTGAACAAACGGTACAAACAAGTCAAAAACTGATCAATTTTCCATCCAGTGTTTTTCATGCCAGCCCTGAAGGCTCCGTGAACAGTGTGAAGTCCGCAGCTACCTAAGTCTAGTAACTTTGGGTTTTCTGGGTACTTTTCTTCGATTTCTTTTTTCAAACCATTAATCATGCTAACATTAACATTAGGCCCATCCATAGATACCTGAATGGTTTTTCTCAAAATTGGTTCTCCGCTGGTATCGACAAAGCCTTTTCTCAACTCTTTTGCGTTCGCGCTTGAAAGAAAATCTGAAGATAAATATCTTGTTGCAACTTCGTTGACCTTCATGTCCCAGAATCGTACAACCAAATCCATCTGTTGTTTTTGTGAAATTTTGTTCAAACTTTGGTCAAATCTGATGACAATGTGATCGCAGGCTTCTAATATTTTTAATAACTCTGCTTGATATTGACGTGCGATTCCATATGTAATAGTATACCCTATTTTGTCTTTTTGAAGTTTCATTTTCGCAGCAATTTCACTATCAGGAAACATCACGGGAAAAATTGATGCAGCATCCGCAGCAGCGCGTAGACTCGAATGTTTGAAAACAGCATGTAGACACCAGAGAATTTCCGCTCGAGTAACCCCATGAGATACCAAAAATTTCTTCAGCGTATTTCCCGATCCTGTTTTCTGCTGATCAGACTGTGGGCTGTTTTTCGAGTCTGTAATCAGAAGATTTTCGAAATATAATTAAAACGTGATAGAGCAAAAACTGCTAGTCAAGGTTATTTAACTGCGATATTTACTATCAATTATGAATAGAATTGAAATTATAGATGAGAAAAGTTTCAATGAATTTCTTCATTAATAATATCAAAGGATCATTTGAATTTTTTACTCTAATTTACATAGAAAACTGTATATTTGAGCTAGTTCATACGTTATTATTCATTAATCAATTTTTTTTTATCGAATGTGTATATACTCTCTTCATATTATCTATGTATCATATTGATCATATGGTCCATATATTTTTTATATCAAATATTATATAATATGATCATTATATGTGTTATTTTGACATAAGCATGTATATTACAATAATTTATTTATATGTACTGTTATCGAGTTAAGCACTAATATATTTTACCTCGAGTCTGTTTCTTGGAAACAGATTCTGGAACGTTTGTGTCCTTTTGCAAGACAAAAAGGTCACTTTTCAAGGTTTCGTTCCGAGCACGATCAAGCTGTTGATGCTTTTTCCCGTGATTCTTCAATGCAGTTTTCCCCATCAAACATATGTCTATGCTTTTTTTGCATAGTGAGCAAAAAGCTTTTTTTGGACAAGCATCTGCTTCCACCCAAGGAAAGTCGTTCTTGTAATCACAAGAGAATTTGGTGACGCTAGGTTTTCGAGAACCCATTGCACTGCAAATGAATTGAATTGCAATTATAAATTTTGGTGAACTTCACAAAAACGAAAAAATGTAAACTTGATAATTTTAATTTTATGAATTCATGAATTCGGTTTGAAAAATAGTTGAATTGTCTGAATCAAGCAAATGCGGCCGGATAATAAATATTGAAAATTATTAGATTTGAATCAGTCAAATGATAAATATAATAAATTTTGCAATTTGACATGGAAAACCGCATTGCTGATTGATTAATCTATCTATAAAATATTCATTTCTATTTAAAATAAATTGATGAATAATCAAAAACTGAAAACATTAATAAAAAATGGAAAGATGAAGAAAACTTGATTAAATGGAATTCTGAATAAATAATGCATCTTTGACGTATGATTAATGAAATTAAAATGCGTTTAATTACAATGATAAAATTTTGAAAACTAACAGAACTTGCGGAATTTTGGAATAAAACAAAAAAAAATGCGAGGTTACTTAAATGCCTTTTAAAGTTTTGAAGTTCAAAAAATATTTTCAACTTTTTGACTTTTAAAAATTATTAAATTCACTAGGGTTCCAAAACTATTTAATTTTTTTATCTCTGAAAGCAATTCGAAAAATTACCAGATCTTAATATAAATTTGTAAAATTTATCGAAACTCATAAAGGTCTACGTAAATGGTCATATCATCCAATATTGTGGTAAAATAAGAATTTTCTGAAATTTTCAGGTATCGGAAATGGACATTTTTCATTTTTAAATGAGGTTATCTCAATCAAGACAAATTTACTTCGGTTTGAGAGAATTTCGAAATTACTTTTGATACGAAAAGAATTACGGTAAATAGTCAAAAATGCCTGAATTTTAATAAATTTTCGAAAGGCAAGAGAATTATTACGAGAAATGTTACATGCATATCACTTGATACAATGTATACTCGAAGTTATGTACTTACGTATTTTGCAGTCGAAAAACGTTCACTCCTACAACACTAAAATTTCGCAACTATTTTCCCGAGAACGAGTGAATGAGATCCATAGATAATGTTTTTTTCGGCTCCAGACACGCCCAGCATCAAAATCTGATAATATACTGCCATTGGAAACAAAAGTTTTGCTTACTAACGACTTTCATTTGTTTTCGACTCATTGGGCACTAACGAAAACGGTTAGAATACGTTGGTAAAAAAAATTTTCGCGTTCATAAGCAACGGCGGCCGATAAAGCAGAAAAAAGCCTTTTCGCGCGAAAATTGAAAATTTATCTGTTTTTTTCACTAGAAATCTGGATTTTCCCGATCATTTCCCGGTTTTTGCCGCTTCGAGCGAATTCCCGGTTTTTTCCCGGTTTCCCGGGAGAATAGACACCCTGATGGTCAAATGTGATCCTGTCGATAAAATCAAACAATTACAACTTACAAATATACTTTGCAAACAAAATTTCCACGAAATTGACATTTTGTTAATATAATTTGATTATAACAATTAGATTTGATATCCTCTTGATTATTCATATTCTTTAGATACTTCGACATTCATTTTCAACGAGAATGGGATTAATAAAGTTAGTTATTTAAAGATAAAAAAATAATAATTAAAAAATGTCTCATTTTCGCTCATTGTTTATTTATATAAAAAATATAAAATGATAAAAATTGACAAATCTAATTCATATTAGGTCTTATGCAACTATTGCTGATCACTTCTAAACAAAAAATTTGAAAATCGGTCGAGAATTGTAGGCTGTAGGTGATTTTGAATAGTAAATTCCCGATTCAGCCCACTGGCGGCGACTGTTTCCTCGACACGCATCATGTTGTTTTACTAAGCTCGTGATATCTTATGATATACAAAACGAAATAATATGCTGTTTGCGCAGATTTATTCGTTAATCCCTGCGAAACAGCTTTCTCACTGGAAGTTCTCTGAGAATCAACGATTTGTACTTTTTTTTTAAGGTAAACACGGGCGAACGGTACAAGCGGGGATTGTCGGGAGATTGCAAAACGTTCAGGGGCACCCATTCTTCGAGTCGGCCGCGGCCCTTCAATTTTTCGTTACTCTCGTATAGTAAAATCGTGGTAAAATCCCAACAATTTTTAACAGTGTACAGCAAATTCATCATTTTGAAATCTTGTGTGCTCATTTTTGGATTTGGAAAATCTTACGATTAACTTTTAATTATGATAATATTAGAAAACGTAATTCGCTTTTTATTAACAGGCCGAGAAGAAATGATCTAATTTCACTTTAGCGAAAATATTTGTATGAGAGTTTAAACCTCCGGCTTTGTGCTAGATTAAATGTACAGTGTATTACATATAAAGAAACTTATTTAAAAATATTACGATACTGCCGAAATCCGTTTTTTTAAATATATTGTAACATTTGTTTTGATTTCACATTAAAAAGAAAATTAATTTGCTTAAAGATCTAACGGCCTTAAGGAACACATTCACATTACGAAACTCGCACTTAGCGCTCGATTTTTTATATGCTTTTCTATAATTCTCTAATAAATTATATAAAGAAGGAGTCGCCGGGACATTTTTGGAGTTGGAACTCCGAAAAACTGCTATTTGAGAAAAACTTTTTCTTCTTACATGAAATATACCCATCTTCGATTACTGTCGGAACATGGATATAGTGCCAATAGATTCATTATATTTAGGTCCCAGTTTAATCCCCCAATCCAACCCGAAAATAATCATTTTTACCTTGACTTAGAAAAACGCGAATATCTCCTAAGCTAGAACCAGTCATAAGGACTCTTAATGCGGACGCCCACATATAATAGCAATCTTTTTTTTTACAAATATCTCAGAAAGAAACACAAATTTTGAAGCCGTTTTCCAGACGAGCATTAGCAAAGACTGAATGCACCTGTGCTGGAAAATGGAATTTTTCTTTAATTTTTTTACAGTTAAAGCAAAAACTATGCGTCTACTTAAAAAATTGTCTCAAGAAAATTTTTAGATCTTTTGGGTATATACTTCTGAAAAGGTCAAGCAAGAATATTGACTTGATGCTTGGCCTATGGATTTTTTTTCATCTCAGTTAAAAGTTCCAAAAGGATTTTCGGCGCAGGTTTAAGAAGTTAAGTTATCAACAATTTTTTAAAAAAGAAATAACATTTTTTCTTAAAACCTCGAAAAATATTGGTCTGAAATAAAAATGCGTGAATAAAAGTTGTGTATCTCACAGAGACACATATATTTTGTATTCACATTTTATCTCTAGAAAATATTTTTTCCCCTTTAAATTATTTATATAATATATTTAAATTTATTTTAAATTTAATTCCGTTCAAATTTATTGAAAAAATCGCAAAACTGCATTTTTAGATTGTTTACAAAAAATTTCAAAACTTCCGATACTAGTGTCTTGAAACATTAAGGGACAATGTACCCCACAACCTATTCCCCCATTCACGCCGAACCCCTTTTATAGGGACCGAAAAAAACCACGCGACCTAATGTTGGGTATTTTAAATCAGGCAAGTTGTGCGATCAATTTACTCCTCCCACCTTTTTTTGCTTTAAAATGACCAACACTGGAACGCGTTTTTTTTTTGCGGCCCATGGAAAAGGGGTTGGACGTGAGTGGGAAGGGGGGGGGCAGACCATATCTCTCTCGCCTTTCACAATAGTAATATATGTGAACTCATTTCTCCTCCCTTTTTACAGTCCACCCTTTAAAATTAATTAATATTTTACAAAATTAAATGCATTTTTTAAAGAAAAATTTGAAAATTCATTTTTGTCATTTTTCTTGAAAAAGATTAAGTTCAAGGAAAAAGTGTAAAGACAGAAAATATGTATTGCGGTGAGATCTCTAGCTTTATGAACAACATTTTGACCTTAGATTAATATTTTTCGAGATTTTGAAAATAAATAACTAATGTTAAAAATTGGTTGAGGCCTAATAAAAACCGGCCATGTCAAATTTTACATTAATACCTTCTCATGTAGTTTCGAAACTCCCTGAATTCGAAAAAACAGTTTTTACGATGCTGTTTGTCTGTTGATATTGTCGTTGTAGTGCCTTTTGGCACACATTTTTATGGAAAAAAAAGAAAGGCCAAGTTCGTTAACCAGCTCGCCTTTAGCTAGATCCATATTCTGTATCATTAGGCATAAATTTAACTGAGAGACATGAGTAAGAAGATGATTATTGAAAACTTTTAATAAATAGTCCTTTCTCTGATTAATTTTGTCTTAAACTTCGACCAGCGGTGACAGTCTAACGGATACGAAACACATACCCCATAGATAGAATACCGCAGAACCAGGGCCGCATTTAGGGGTGTGGGGGCCCTAGGGCCGGTTAAAATGTGGGGGCCTTTTGTAATTCCTTCCTGTCTTCTAAAAAAAAAAAGGTCATTGAAGTAGGAGCCGATTTATAAGCGTGTACATGTCACAGCCATTTTGATTTACCGACTAGTTACATTTGTGGGGGCCCTGGGGCCATGGCCCCGCTGGCCCCGTACTAAATTCGGCCCTGCGCAGAACGATAGAGTGTTACCGAATGGAATATCAAATTTCGAACTTATTAAAAAAATAATTCCGCTCTTTACTTGTCAGTGCGTACTTACTTTCACTTTTCTTCTTATTATATTAGGAATCGTTAAAAAAGTGGTGCCGAATTCAGCTACACGAAAATCGTACGATGCAACATTTTGCAAAATTTGGTTAACTTAAGAACAATTAATATTCTTATATTTACGTGAACATTTACAGCGGTATGCAAATAATGAGTCTTTATTTTTTTCAAAGATTTTGTACAGTGATTTTTTCGAGTTCTATCAAAGAATATGATTGTTACCATGTGGAAACAAAAACTTCGAGGACAGACTTTTAAGCATAATTAAGGTCGTATCAGGATATATTCAATTATTCATACAACAAGCTATATATACACTTTTAGAAAAATCTGTATGACGTTTAATATACATGTGTGTGAAGAAAATATGTACTACCGCTACTGAAATATAACATAGAATGGTGTAGTGAATTTAATATACGTGTGAATTAAATGTAATATATAGGTCGGTAAAGCAGTGTGTGTAAAAAATCAAAGTGCTTTCATTTCTTTAAATCTTGTCAAATATTCGCAAGTAATGTAATAATCTAGAATTCGTCGACTGAATTGTTATTTATAACTAAAGTGCAAGGTACAGATGGATCTTTTTCCACAATTTTCTCTAAATTATAGATATTTAATGCACGGAGAGACTTTTGGTATTAATATTTTTTGTATCGCATATCCATAATTGAAATAAAATACGTATACAAATTTAGGGGTAATTGAGGTACGGTTAGAAAAAGTCGAATAGTGTTTATGAAAATGCAGTCTAATATCTCTGATTGGGATAAATCGTAAGAATATTCGACTCTTACATGCAAACAATTACAGATTTCTAAGTCGCTGTATTAAATTTTGCAATAGATTCAAATAACAAAAATTCGTATAGTGCTTTGAAAGAAGCGAAACAAACGCTTTGCAATCTTTCTAAACCACTATACGAAAAATGGGGGTCACGTGATGTGCTTCAGGCCTGCCCAGATTGGGGAAAAAGACTCATTCGCCACATGTTCGAGTTCCACCACCACCGACCTCTACTCATTCGGCTTCACGAGAGCGACTACCCCCCAAGCCTCTGAACCCGCGAAGAGGTAGGTGGTGGTGGTGGAACTCGAACATGTGGCAAATGAGTCTTTTTCCCCAATCTGGACAGGCCTGTTGTGTTTCACGCTGGCGCATGGCAAAAAAAAAGACGGGAGGAAGTGTATGAACGCACACTATGCCATGGGTTGCAAGCGCTTCTTAATGTATATATTTGTGTATTCTTGGACAACGCTCGCTGGCTACAGTGGTTTGTTTACGAATCCTATACTAATGCCTATCCCAATACATTAACCTATCTTATGTCTATAAATCGCACGCATTACGTTGAGACTGATGATTCTTTCTGCCCTTATATACTAACTAGTGAAACGTATCACTACTTGTGAGAAACTAATAGTGGTGGGTCAAAAATTGCACGTACCCCGGACTCAATTAAATATTTATCATTTATATGCATATACAGGGTGTCCCAGACTCAAGTGTCCGGACTTATATGGATGTATAAAAATTAAAAGTAATAAATCTAAAATTCCTTTTACAAAAATAAGTTGAAGTTTTAGTTTTCCAGTTATTAAATATTAAAGCTGGACCAATCAGGAGCACGGTATAAACAGTCGTGCGTACGTGAGCGGGACTCCAACGCAGTTTAGTGACTGCTGTTCTCTCCTCGCTCAATAAAATTGCGTTGGACTCTTGCTCACGTATGCACGACTGTTTATACCGTGCTCCTGATTGATCCAGCTTTAATATTTAATAACTCAAAAACTTAAACTTCAACTGATTTGTGGAAAACGAATTTTCTACTTATTTTTTTAATTTTTATATAGCTATATAAGTCCAGACACTTGAGTCTGGGACACCCTGTATGTATGCAGTAAATTATTCAATCGGAAAGATTATCATCAAAGGGAAAATAAACTATTAATGCGACGAACATGAAAAGCATGAAAAATTTTATTTCAAAAACTTAAGAACTGCATTCAAAGATTGCTTCAGAATTATTTCAAAATTTCAAAAACAAAATTAAAAGTAGAAAAATAAGAAAGAAAATGTATTCAGCGACTTATCAATTTCGCATACCTATAATTACAAAAAGTGACAGAATTAATTTTCAAAAATATATTTTTTTTAATGAAGCGACAGTTTTGGAGTATCAGTTTTCTTATTTTGGAAAATGTAAAAGTAATTGTCAGCTCATTTAAAAAAATAGCACGGAAATGTATACTATTAATCAGTATATTTTGTGGATATTTTATATGTTGAAACATATGAATAAAAATATTTAAAAATATTATCTTTAGATTTATCTCAGGGCGTCTACTCAAATTCTGTAAAAAAATTCCCTTACAATTTCAGGTTTTTTTCCAGGTATCAATAGATTTTTCTAAGGTATAGTTTTCCTGAATATGGAGCTACTCAAGTATTAGGTATCGTATTCTTTAGAGCAATTCTGATCCTACATCCCTTCAAAGTATTACGTAATATGTATTAAAGAAAAACCTTCCGTTATCCATCTGTGAATTGTTGAATTGTAATTAACTGAGTTTATTAAAAGTGGTAAAAAAATTGGAATAAATAAAGCGTGGTCCGAAAAGGCTTTTTCTCCTCAAAGTAGCTGCCCTACAAATTGTTCCGTTTGGTGTCAAAATGTCCCCTGAATATTAGCAATATTAAAAAAATATATATTTAGGGATCTCTCAAGTCCATTTTTGCACAAAATTGCTTTTTTATTTGTCGCTATTAATGTATTATTTTACTTCGATACATATGTATTTTATACCTTTGTATTCTAAAGTATAAAAAAATCCATTAACAGCGGAAACTAAAATAATATAAGCAATTTTTTGCAAATAATGGGATTTTGACACGAAAAGAAACAGTTTTTAGGGGATAGAGCCATTTTAGAAGAAAAAAATACACTCAAAAAAAAGTTGTAGTTAAAGTTACTAGACGCGTCTGGTTAAAAAATGTCTAGTTATAGTTTATTCCGAAATTATGGTTAATATGACTAGAAATTTCTAGTTAATTAACTCTAGTCGATTTTTTCTAGTTAATATTTCTGGTAAGAAGTGTCGCGATCTTATGTCAGTTTCCAGAAATCAGTCCTTTGTCTCATGTCGTGTTGATGGACGGTTCAAGTGACGCTTTGTCGTAAATGTCCAATTATCGAACTATCGCGATTTGTTAATTGTATTTTCAGTTATATAAAAGTATAAATAATTATAGTGAGCCATGAAATTAGTTGTGTTAATTCCAGTCAAATATTTATCATTTTAGTTGAAAATTCATATTTTTGGCTGAAAATAAAACTACTTGGTTGAAAGTTGAATTATATTTGTTTTTAAAGTAAATCTTTTTTTTTTTGTTGGAAAATAAATGGTTTCAACTGAAAATTTACCTTCCCTTTTTTTCTTTTGTTGAAAACTGATATTTTTAAATTAAAAATTCAGCTATTTGTTTGAAAATTGACCTTTTTAGTTGAAATTTCATCTGTTTGATTGAGAATTAATGTTTTTTTTTTAAACATCGTCTTTTTGGTAGAAAATTAATATTTTTGGTTGAAAATTCAACTATTTGGTTAAAAATTCATCTACCTTTTTGAAAATTTCATATTTATTGGTTATAAATGAACTTTTTGTTAAAAATTCAACAGTCTTCTGGACAATTCATCAATTTGGCTTGAAAATTCAACTATTTGGTTAAAAATTGAACTGAAGATTTAATTATTTGTTTGAAAATTAACTACTTTGTTAAAATCGGCTTTCTGGATAGAAAATTCAACTATTTGGTAAAAATTCATCTTTTATGATGAAAAGTTCAACTATTTGATTGTTAATGCAACTTCGTTGAAAATTCCTTTTTTTTGTGGAAAAGTCATCTTTCTTGTTTGAAAATGCAACTGTTTTTTTTTAAAATTTGGTTAAAAATTGAACTCTTTTCTTCTAAAGTCATCTTTTTTGTTCGGAAGTTCAATTGTTTTGTTAAACATTCGTCTTTTGCATAGAAAATTCGTCCTTTTGGATTGAAAATTCATCTTTTTTCTTTCGAAAATAACTCGTCTTTCTGTATTAAAAATTCATCTTTCTTTGTTTAAAGTTATTATTTTGTTGTTGAAAATTTATCTTTCCTGGTTTAAAAGTCAACTGTTTTCGAAGACATTCAACTTTTTACTTTGAAAACTGTACTCTTTTGTTAGAATTCAACTGTTTTTGATTGAAGTTTAATCTTTTTGCTTGAAAATTCGACCATTTGGTGGAAAATTCAACTCTTTTGAAAATTCTAATCATTGGTTGAAAGTTGAACTGCCTTGTTAAAAATTCATGATTTTGGTTTAAAATTCATCTCTTTAGTTGCAAATTTAACTATTTTATTAAAAATTCGTTTTTTAGGTTGAAAATTTATTTTTTGAACTGGAAATTTAACTATTGTCTTCTTGGCTTGAACTTTCAATTATTTGGTAGAAAATTCTACGGTTTTTAGTGGAAGTTTAATTTTTTGTTGTTGTTGAAAAATTCGACCATTTGTTTGAAAATTCAATTAGTCGGTTGAAACTTAATTTGATTTAAAATTCTACGGTTTTCGGTTGAAGTTTAATTTTTTTGTTGAAAAATTCGACCATTTGGTTGAAAATTCGTTTTTGTGACTAGAAAATTCAACTGGTTGAAAATTAATTTGTCGTTGAAAATGTTATGGTTTTTGGTTGTTTAATCTTTTTTTTTGAAAAATTGGACCATTTGGTTGAAAATAAATTGTTGAAAGTTGAAAATTCAACTATTTGCTTGAAAATTAGTTTGTTGTTGATAATTCAACTATTAGGTAGAAAATTCACATTTCTTGGTTAAAAATGAACTGTTTGATTGTAAATTAATTTTTTTCGGGTTTTAAAGTCAACGATTGTCTGAAACATGATTTTTTAGCTTGAAAACTCAACTCTTTTGGTAGAAAATATTTTCTTTTTGAAAATCCAACTTTTTTGTTGAAAATTCTATATATTTTTCATTGAAATCTCAGGAATTTAAAGCGTTTCTTATTCAATTCAATATGGTACCTACATTAATTTTATTTAAACGAGTTTATTCTCCTATTTTCGTGATAAATCGGCCTATTTCAAATTAAACAATTTGGTCACTTTTTCCACATATGATTTGCAGACAAGCTCAAGCTCTTACACCCAAAAATTCCACATCAAGACACTCGGTACCAAAACGTACGACTCCGAGAGAAGTGGTTCAGAAAGCCGCCTCTCCAAAAGTCGCATCTCCGAAAATCACCTCGCCAAAAGTTACGGTACCAAAGATGTTTGAGCCAAAGAAAAAGAAAGCAGAGAGCCAAAGAGCCTCGAACGTGGCTTCCAACTCTGCTTCCAATAATCAGCCAGTGATAAAAGAAACACACCAGTTTTTCCCATCATCAAACAAACGAGGACGAAGCAGCAAAAGCAACATTGAACCTCTTTACGCTTTGCCACCACCACCAGGGTCCATGAACGAGAGCAGGAAACGTGACGCTTCCGCCTCATCTTCAGACTCTGATGTGGACGTCGTCGAAGAAATAAACATGAATGGTTCCTTGATGCGATCACATTTTGAGAATCCGATTTCCTACAAGAGAGTTTGTATCCGACAATTACAGGAAACGCAAGTACAGAATCTTGACGATGATGACGAGGATGATGAAATAAGGCGATTCTGCTCTTATTTGGAAGTCATGTTGAGAAAATTGCCAAAAGAGAACCAGGAAATGTTCTGCGAGGAGACACTGGACCATCTTGCTTCTGTGAACCGAAAACTTCGAAGGTCCAATTTTTAGGAAGACTCAGAAAAGGAAAAACAGAAGTAATGAGGTCAGGGATCACAGTCTGTCCCCTTTTCTCGACAAAATTTCCCCTTTTTTTCCTTTTCTGTTTAAATATGCTACATTTGAGAATACAGTATTTGAATCAGGCGGGAAATTTCGGACCGGAAAGTGGTCTCGAGTTTGAATTGTAAAATTTTAAGTTGGGTTTAAATAAAACTTTGAAGCTAAAATTATTTTTTGGACGGAAAAGTATCACGATTCAATGAATAACGATGGTATTTTTTTAAACAAATTTTATTTTTTGTCGGAGTTTCATATCGCTGTTAATGGATTTCCAACGAAGTAACGAGAAGATGATCAGAGTTGATTTTTTTTTAATTTTATAAAATCTCTACTGAGAATCCTTTGAATGACTTAATTTTTCCAAATATTATGTACCAATGGCGATTCCTTTTCGAAAAAGGAAATTTTATCAAAATTTGTTATGGATTGACATGTTTATTTATTGAATTCAATTTTGTTTAATTTACAACAATTGAATTTTCAACTGTTCAAAATTCAGTTATTAATTTTTTACGATTGAATTTTGAACAGTTAAAAATTTTCAACTGTTTTAAATTGAAGAAAATTGAATATTTATCTGTTGAAAATTGAAGAGAATTGATAATTGAATTTTCAACATTTGTAAATTCATCTGTTTTAAATTAAAGAAAACTGAAAATTCAGTTGAAAATTAAAGATGATTGAGAAAACTTAATTTTCATCTGTTGACAATTCAATTATCAATTTTCCGAAATTTTCAAAAATTGAATTTTTAATAGTAGAAAATTGAAGAGAATTGGTAATTGAATTTTCAACAGAGGAAAATTCAAATGTTGAAAATTAATTTTTCATCATTTGAAAATTAGACTGTTTTCAATTGAAGAAAACTGAAAATTCAATTGTTAAAAGTAGAATTTTTAACTGTCGAAAATTGAAGAGAATTGATCATTGAATTTTCGACAGATGAAAGTTTAAATTGAAGAAAAAATGAAAATTCAGTTTTTGAAAATGGAATATTTAACGATTGAAAAGTGAAGAAAATTGAATTTTGAAGAGAATTGATAAGTGCATTTTCAAGAGATGAAAATTAAAATCTTGAAAATTGATGAAATTGTATATTGAATATTCAACTGTTGAAAATTCAATTATCAAATTCAACTGTTGAAAATTGAAGAAAATTTAAAAAGAAGGAAAATTCAACATTGAGTTTTCAACAGTTGATTTTTTTTAAATTTTTGTGGAATTTAACATGAGAATTTCAGAAATAAATATTTCAATTCATAAAACAAAAATGTTGAAAAAACTCTATTTTTTCGAAAATGGGTCGCTACTAGTAATTAATTTTTTTTTTTAATTAATAAGTCATGCAATGGTCTCTCAGTGGGGAATTTATGAAATTTAAAAACGAAATACAACTCTGATAATCTCCTTGTAACTGTATACAATTTGTAAATAAAATCTTTAATGTCAGACGTCATTAAAAAATCATTTAACATTATTTATAAAATACATTTCTTCTAAAAAGATTGTTTTTTCTTTTACATGTACAAATTAATTTTTTCCCCCTTTTTTCGTGAAGAATTACCATATTTTCCTTTTTTTTAGCTCCTTTTGCACTGTGATCCCTGAGAGTGTAAAAAGAATTTATACCTTACAATCCTTGTGATGAAGCAAGCGTACAAGTACAAAAAAAGACTCTCTTAGAAGTTCGCAATCATTATCATTCTTAGGATTAAAAAAAGTATTTTTTCTACTTGAGATGAGAAAAATGACAGGTATTCTGCTGAGGAATTGTTTATTTGTTTGACACGTTCTTACATATTGTGTATTAAAAATTATTATTAATATTAATTATCATTCTTGACCAATCGCTGACTTTCCATAGATATTATTAAACCTATAAGCGATTGATATATTTGATTACGTATCTTATTTAATACTAAGAAAAAGTATCATTTGCTTTTTATCCAGTCCAAATTTTTTCAATAATTTTCTTTTTTTTTATTACTATTTAATTTTCTTTTTTTTTTAGTCACAAAAAATCGAGTGGCTGGATAAAATGCAATAAGACAAAAAAAATAAGAAGAGATTTTTTATATTGAGAAAGATGTTACTTCATCTGAAAGTATGAAGGTGAATGTTGGGTACTTTTTAAGATAAGTCGATTTCCGAATTAAAATTATTTTCCTTTTTAATTACAAAAACGCCTTCGTACGTATAATTCGCATGTTTTTAAATGGTTTTCTATAAAAGTAGTCAGATTGCGTTATTTTTTATGATACAAAACCGAAAGTCAGATTTTTTTCCTTTAGACTCTTTAGAGTATTATGTGTGTATTGATTTCATAATAAATATGTATTGTTAAATTTGATAATTTTTTATTGTTTATTGTGTAATATTAGTATGTATCGTAAATTCTGTAAATGGTGTAAATTTGTTATTTTTTGGAATTAACGACTCAGTTAATGAATGTTAAGAGTGATATTTTAGTGTTTTTTTTTAGTATTTTTTTTTGAAAATTAATTTAAAACTTGAAATTATTTCAAATAATTTAACAAAAAATGTATTTTTTTCGAACAATAAACTCAGAAGCTCTTTAAGAATTATGATAGGTTTTAATATAATAAGAAAAGTTCCCTAAGATTCCTAGGAAAATTGAAACCGATTTTTTATTTTCAAAAATTAATTTTAAGACAATATTTCAAAAGATTGTCAAAATTGCCAAAAAAAAAGAATCTGGAAGATTTCAAGGCATTTTTTTTTTAATTTTGAAGGATTTTTGCAATATATTTTAATCAAACATCGTATCATTTGAAAAGATATTGAGTAATTTTGAAAAAGTTTCAAAAATAATTTCAAAATTGCAAATATATCAAAAAATTAAAGCAAAATGTAGATTTTTGAAGTATTTTGAAATAAAATGTTGAATTTTTTAAAGGATTTTGAATTGTTTTAAAAAAATGTATTGGTATTCCTGGTAAAATAATTTCTTTTGTCTGAAAAAATAATTTTAAGGGAATATTTAAAAATATTTACATTTTTTAAACTGAATCTGAATCTTTGAACTTTACAACTTATAAAAGTTAAAAATTTCAAAAATAATATAAAATTTGTAGATTCCGGAAATTAAAAACAAAGCGTGAATTTTTGAAGATTTTGAAATAAAATATCAAAGTTTTAAAATGATGGAAGAATGGTTTTGAGATAATGAAAAAATTGTCTTGAACTTGCTGGAAAAATTATTTTTTATTTCGAACAAATAATATTAAGAGAACATATAAAAATATTTCAAGACAAAAACAAATTTTGATGTATAAATAACAATTGAAAAATTCTAATTTAGAAAGTGTTGAATTAAAAAGAAATTTAATTCTTCAATTTTTAATGTTTCTAAAATAGCTTAAAATGATATTAATTTTGAAAATTTACAAAATTGTTTAAATTTCCGAGTATCCTTAAAAAATATAAAACTCAATATTTGCTAATTGTGTAATTAATTCCAGAAAATAATAACTTATCACGATTTACAGGGTAAAAATGGTTTAAATAAATGAAAATTGTTTAAATGTAAAATATGTTAAACAAGAAATATTACTCTTGGCATTTATCCCGGAAAATAATAACTTTTCTTGAATTACAGGTTAAAAAAAAATGTTTAGACAAGTAATAACTGTTTATGCAATATAAAATTTGTTAAAAAATATATGAAAACTTGTCACTTATCGAATAAAAATATTGCATGTTGAAAAAATGCAAAAAAAAACTTTATTCAGTATGAATTTTGCATAAAATGAATTTACCGCCATTTGAATTTCCTGCCAATAATGTTGAACCAGCATCAGCGCCACCTATAGTGAATTTATTGTTTTTCCGTTGGCAGCCATGGAGATGCCACGCAAATCGTCGTTTTTCGTGTATTTTCGGAATTATGGTTTTGGCGGTGTTTGGCTCTGTTTAGCTACATTTTTCCGCCTTTAACGAACTTTTTTTTACCGTTACGGTAATCACGCTGGATCAAAAAACTTTGGATTGTGAAGTGTATAAATATCAGGAACAGAAAGTGCCATAAGATAAGGGCCTCCAAAATGTCGGACGCTAATAATCTCGTATACGTAAGTACACTAATAGATATTTGAGGTTATGACTCCTCCCTTCGCTTGCTTCCCTTTCGTGCTTTCGATTTCCTCGATTTATAATTTATACATTCTGCTCCTAATTTTCCATTTCAACGCTCAACTTATATCATTGACGATTCTCAGCGTATTCATAAATTGAGTTTTACCTGTTTTCTTATGTTTGTTTACGCTTTTTGTGTCAAAAATTTGATTCGGAAAATTGAAAACTCTTTGAGGTTAGAATTTGAAAATTTTCAAATTTCGCCTTTTTTCGATGAATAAGACTTTCCGCGGTCGATATTTGATTTTCAAAGTATTCTGCTTCTGGAATAAGTCATTTTTTTGGCAATTTGAGAGAAATAAATGAAAATTTGGTGCGTAAAGTGAACATGTTGATTTTCTGGAACCAAGGAGACGTTTTTGCGTTGTTGTTTTATAGAGTAAATGAAGTAAATTCACGGCTGTAGCAACGATTTTATGTTTGTGATTAAAACAGTATTTTGAAAATGATCCTAAATAGATTAAAAAAGTTTCCTTTGGTAATTTTAATTTTACGCTCAAAATAAATACACTAGAAAATCATAATATTAAGGTGAAAGCGTTTAAAATTACGTAATACTTTAATGTGAATGGCTTCAATAATAAAAAGTTCTTAATGAATGGTTAAAAATTAAATCATTTCAAATTAAAACCTTAAAGTTTGTAACATCAACATCTGTTATAAAAAAGAATGTCCTAATCAAAATATTCATTTGTTTGTTTTTTCTTTGTTTTTTAATCTGATCCTCAAGATTTAATGTCAAAATCAGAAAATATAAGAAAATGTCTGCTTTGATTCGTAAACTTGAGCCCTTTAAAAAAAAAGATTTCCTCTTTTTCTCGCTGTTTTCAAAAATCTGTCCTATTTTTTATTTGCTAAAATTCGAATTGAATTAATAAAACCCAATAAGAAAATCCAACATTTTTGGTAGAAAATTAATTCTTTTTAGTTGAAAAATCTACTTTTATATTTTTTTGTTCAAAATTAATGTCCTTTAGGTAGAAATTCTGCTCTTTGCTTCAAAATTTAATTACCTTGTTGAAAATTCAACTAATTTGTTAAAGTCATATTTTTTGGTTCAAAATTCGTCTACTTGGTTGAAAGTTGAACTACTTTCTTAAAAAATCATTTTATTGGTTGAGCCTTGAATTATTTTGTGGAAAATTCGTTGTTTTGCTTGAAAATTTAACAGTTTTGTTGAAAATTCAAGAATTTTTTTAAAAAGCCATCATTTTTGGATAGAAATTCAACTGTTTTGTTGAACATTTGACTTATATCCGCTGCAAATTTAATTATTCCCTTTTTGCTTGAAAATTGATCTTTTTTAGTTGAACGTTCAACTATTTGTTTGAAAATTCATATATTTAAAAAATTCATTTTATTGTTGAAGATTCATTTCTTTGGTTAACAATTTAAATATTTGCTTGAAATATCGTTTTTTGTGTTCAAAATTAATTTTTTGATCTCAACATTCTTCAATTTTTTGTTGAAAATGAATCTTTTTCAGTTAAAAATTCAACTATTTTTTTGAAAATAATGTATTTTTGTTATTTGTCTTGTAAAAAATGAATCTTATTAGTTAATGATTAATCTTTTTGGTTAAAAATTCAAAAAGGCAATTATTTTGTTGAAAATTAAACTATTTCATTAAAAGAAAAATTTTTCGACTGAAAAATCTTCCTTCGTTGAAAATGGAATTATTTACGTTAAGTCGTCTTTTTGGTTTGAAATTTCAGCTTGTCTTGTAAAAATTTTATAATTTTTGGTTCAAAATGCAACTGGTTGGTTAATAATTATTCAATTTTGGCTGATGATTTAACTAGTTTCTTAAAATTTTATCCTGTTTAGTTAAATCACCAGTTTTTACTAAAAACTAAAATTATTTTAAATTGAAATATCAATTTTTACATTTTTCACTGAGAATTCATCGTTTATGGTTCAAATTTCAACTATTTGGTTAATTGATTTTTTTTTTGCTTGAAAATGTATCCGTTTTGTTGAAAATTCAACAATTTTGTTAAGAGATCATTCTTTTTGGATTAAAATTAAATTGTTTTGTTGAAAGTACGTCTTTTTCAAACTGCAAATTTAATTATTCCATTCTTTGCTTGAAAACGGATATTTTTTAAATGAAAATTCAAGTATTTGGTTGAAAATTTATGTCTTGTTAAAAATTTGTTTTTGCTTGAAAGTTTATCTCTTTCCGTTAAAAATTTTAATATTTTTTTGCAAATTAGTCTTTTTGTGTTTACAATTATTTTCTTAAACTGAAAATTTAACTATTAGGTTGAAAATTTATACTTTTTGTTGTATTTTCTTGTAGAAAATTAAATTTACTGGTTAAAGATTTATAGTTTTGGTTCAAAATTCAAGTTTTTGGTTAAAAATTAAACTTTTTGGTTGAAAATTCAACCATATAGTTAAAAAATCAGCTGTTTTGTTAAGAAAGCAATTATTTTTTGAAAATTCAACAATTTGGTGAATTTTTTTCTTGACTGAAAAATCTTCCTTTAACAAAAATTTGTTGAAAATTGGTTTCTCTTGGTTAAAAATTAATTATTTTTTTACTGAAAATTGAAGTATTTCATTTCTGTTGGAAAATTTCTCATTTTTAGTTGAAAATTAAACCATTTGATTGAAAATTCGCCTTTTTAATAGAATATTGATCTGTTCGGTTAAAAATTTAACCTTTTTGGCTTAAAAATTCGACAATTTTGTTGAAATTTATTTTCTCTCTTGACTGAAAAATCTTGTTTCGTTGAATATTCAACTCTTTTCTTGAAAAGTAGTCTTTTTGATTGAAAATTTAACTTTTGTTGAAAATTCGTTGGTTTTTCATCGAAAAATAATTTTTTCAAGTGAAAATTTAACTATTCCCTTTTTTGATCGAAATTTTATCCTTTTTAGCTGAAAATTCAATTATTTGTCTTCTTGTCGGATAGAAAATTTAACTATTTGGTTGAAAATCCAACTATTTTTGGTTGAAGTTTAATCTTTTTTGTTTGATAATTCGACCACGTGCTTGAGAATTCATATTTTTGGGTTAAAAATTCAACTATTTTGTTGAAAATTTGTCCCTTTTGCTTGAAAGTGCAACTATAAGGTTGTAAATGCAACTGAGTGGACGATAATTATATGTTTTGTTAAAAATTCTACTAGTTTCTTAAAATTTTATATTTGTAGGTTGAAATTTGAACTATTTGGTTAAAAATTCAATGATTTTGATTTTGTTGATTTTAGTTGTGAAGTGTGTTTGAATTTTTGGTGTACAAAATTACAAATTCTCCATTAAACTTTTTAGATATGCGTACATTGTGGACAAGTTGTTGAAAATAAAGACAGCGAATGGCACGAGAGGCAATGTCCAGAAAAAGTTGTAAATATTGATGACGACCAGGAAGATATTGAGTTAAATGTTGAAGAAGTTGAGGAAGAAACACCAGTAGAAACACCAGAAGAAAAGCAAGTTGAGAAAGATGATTATGTGCTTCGACTCATAAATGCCGTTCGACTTCGCACAATACTCTGGGACAAATACCAAAAACGGGATCTGCCGGCCAGAAAAAACTTTTGGTTAGAAATTGAACAGGAATTAGGTAAATAAATCAGTTACAATTTCACATTTTATAGTTTTTTGGCATTACATTTGGTCTCTATAGTACCCTGTTTTTAATTAAAAAATTTTAACATAATCGAGGAGTGGACAAAGTTGCCAAATTCATTTATTTACTTCAATTTTCCTAGAGCCTAAATTTTGTTCTAATAAAATTTAGTGGATACATTTTTAGTAGAATTAGAGTAGAATTTTCTGCCTGATAAAGAAGACCTTTTTTTAAAAGAAGTTCTCTTTTTTCCTGTTTTTAAGAAACTTACCCTTTTTCTCATTTTTTCGCTCAAGTGCGAACTTAATTAATAGAATCCGATCAGAAAATCCAACTATTTTTGGTGGAAAGTCTACTACTATATTTTGTGTTCAGAATTTATATTTTTTGTTCAAAAATTCTACTATTTGGTTCAAAATTTAATTATTTCGTTGAAAATTCAACTGTTTTGTTCAAAAGTAATCTTTTTTGGTCGAAAATTTAATTGTTTTGTTGAAAATTCGTCTTTTGGGGTTAAAAAGTCATCTTTTTAGTTTCAAAGTTAATTCTTTGTTAGTGAAATGACTACTATTACATTTTTGGTTCAGAATTCATATCTTCTGGTTAAAAATTGTACTTTTTAGTTGATAATTGAATGATTATGGTCGAAAATTCAACGGCTTTGTTGAAAACTCGTCTCTTTCGATAGAACATTAGATCTTTTGGATTGAAAGTTCATGTTTTGGAAGAAAAGTCATATTTTTTGGATCAGAATTCATCTCCTTTGGTTAAAAATTCTTGTATCTTGTTGAAAATTCAACTATTTCGTTAAAAAATCATCTTTTCTGGTCGAAAATTAACTTTTGAATTTGTCTTTTTTGGATTGAAAATTCATCTCTGTTTTAGTTGGGGATTAATTTTTTTTATTGTTGAAAATTCGACTTTTTGGGTTGAATAGAACGATTTTTTTATTTAAAATTAAAATTGAAAGCTGCAATACTTTATTAAAAAATCATTTTTTTTTTAAGCTTCATAATTTTAGTTGAAGAAATGAACATTCATCTATTTGGCTGAATATTCGCTTTTTTAAAAGAAAATTAGTTTTTTAAAACGAAAGTTGAACTATTTGCTTGAAAATTCGTCTTGTTAGTTGAAAATTGGTCTTCTTAGGTTGAAAATTGAACTATTTGGTTAATAATTCATCTATTTAGTTGAAAATTAACTCCTTTGTTGAAAATTCAGGAATTTAGTATAAAAGTCATTTCATTTGGTTTAAAGTTAATTCTTTTTAGTTGAAAAGTCAACTATTATATTTTAATTATTAATTATATCAAGCATGAAAAAAGTACGCCATGAGCGTGAAAAGAATTAGATAAAAAAAGAAGAGAACTTAGTGCTCAGATTTTGAAGTTTAATACCATTTTAAATTATGTTTTCCATTATGTAAAAAAAGAAGAGAACTTAATGCTCAAATTTTGAACATTTAATATAATTTTGAAGGAACGCAGCCTGACGTCCCGAGAAGAGATTGGACACATCTTCGTGAAAAGTATCGTGGCGAGAGAACGACATTAAAGAAAGCATCACAAGCAGGTCGAAAATTAGAGCCACGGTGGGAATACTACAATCATATGACTTTTCTCGAGCAGGATGGAGCGTAATGACCTTTGTATTACATATATTACCCAGGGCGGCCACTTAGTCACTTCAGTCACTTTTTTGTTCGAGTCATGTTTTAGTAACTTGAAAAAAAAGTCAATATAGTCACTATTTTTAAGGAAAAGGCCACTTTAAGTCACTTTAATCAACCTCATTTTAGATTTTATCTAAAAAAAAAGAATATTTAATTAATCTATGTATGAAATCTATGGTAATTTATGTTATGAAAATGCTGTTCAATATAAGAAAATCGAACTATTTATGGTTAAAAGTTGATTTTTTATTTGTTTGAAAATTCAACTGCTTGGTTGAACGATTTTTTTGGCTTAAAAATTCAACTATTTGTTTAAAAATGCAACTGTTTTTGGTTAAAGTTTAGCCTTTCTGTTTGAAAATTCAACTATTTGTTTAAAAATGCAACTATTTTGTTGGAAATGTAATTATTTTGTTGAAAATATAACCTTTTTGTTATAGTCATCTTTTTGGTCGAAATTGCAACTATTTTGTTGAACATTCGTCTTTAAAAAAAAACCGTTTTGGATTGTAAATTCATTTGTTTTGGTAGAAGTCATCTTTCTTGGTTAAAAATTGAACTGTTTCAGTAGAAAATTACACTATTTGGTTAAAAATTACCATGTTTCTTGTAGATTCGTATTTTTGGTAAAAAATTCAACTATTTTGGTGAAAATTAACTTTTTGTTTAAAAATTAATTTTTCTCTTGTAAATTCATATTTTTGTATAGAAGTGCAACTGTTTTGTTAAAAATTCGTCTTTTTGGGTTAAAAATTTTAATATTCGATTTGAAATTTAATTATTTAATTAAAAAATAAATAAACTTGGTTAAAAATAACTCTTGTTGAAAATTCAACTGTCTTCCAAAAAAAATTCGTCTTTGGCATGAAAATTTGACTGTTTGGTTGACAATCCAACGATTTTTGGGGGTAGTTTAATCTTTTTTTCTTCGAAATTTTGACAGTTTAATTTAAAATTCAACTATTTGGTTAATAAATCAACTTTTTTTTTGAAAATTCGTCTCTTGATATAAAATTAATTTTTGTTTGTTTGGAAATGCAACTATTTGGGTGGAAATTCAGCTGTCTTGGTTAAAAGTTACCTTTTTTGTTGAAAATTCATTTTTCGGGATGAAAAGTTAAAGTTTTTGGAAAAAATTCTACTTTTTAATCTAAAAACTAAACTCTTTTGATGAAAATTGACCGTTTATTGAAGAAAATTAATCTTGTTGGTTGAAGTTTCATCTATTTATTTAGAAATTCATCCCTTTCTTTTAAAATTAAACTATTTTGTCGAAAATTCGTTTTTTTGTTGTTGTAAATTAATTTTTGTAACTGAAACTTTAACTATTCCATTTTTTATTGAAAATTCACCTTCTTTATTGGAAACTTTTACTATTTGGTTGCAAAAGTTTATCTTTTTTAGTTGAAGATTGGAAAATTTAACTATTCCATTATTGGTCAAAAATTGATCCTTTTGAGTTTATAATCAAACAATTTGTATGAAAAATTATACATTTTGTTCAAATTTGTATTTTTTATTAGAAAAGTAATCATATTGATTGAATTTCTGTTAAAAATTGATCGATTTTAGTTTAAAATTCAATTATATTATTAAATAATTCTGCTGGTTTGTTGAAAATTAATCTTTTTGTGTCGGAAATTCTATTATTTGTATAGAAAATTTAACTATTTTTTTATTAAATTCATATGCACGATGGGAAAATTGTTTTGAAAATGTTTTGAACGTATTTTTAGATAATTTGTCTTTTTGGTTCACAAATTTAACTATTTGGTTAAAAAATAATTTGTTTGTTAAAAATTCGACTTTTTGCTTTAAAAGTTCATTTATTGTGGTTGAAATATCAGCTATTACAATTTTTCTTAAAATTAATTTTCTTTGCTAAAGTCGACTGCTTTTTATTTCAAATTAAAATCTATCTTTCGGTAAAATATGAAGTATTATTTTCTTTGAAAAAGTAGTTTTTTAAATAAAAATTCACAAAAAAAATTCGTATGTTTTTTTAAATAAAAAATTATATGTAGAGGTTCCGCAAACCCCATGAAGTTTAACACATATTTCCCATTAGATAAAAAAGAGTTCTGTTCTGAATCGTCGGTATTATGTGTATCGAGTTAGGCGTCAAAATTTATCTTCACAATAAGCCATAGAACATAAATCAAAAATTACTTTTTGATATGGACAAATCTCCCTTATCGAGATTGAGAACTTATTTTGGTCATACGTTCAATATATATATATATATGTTTATTTAATTACATATTAAGAAAATCGACGTTTCGACCCGTCTTAGGGTCTTCCTCAAGATAATAACATTATTAAAAAGCGTCTGTAAAACATACATTTCTTATAAAATTCAATTCGTACATTTAATAATTAATTTCACACTAAATAAATTACATGTATGCATTAAAATCGTTACCTGAAACAAAACGTTCGATGACATTGAAAACACAAACATACTTATGTAGTCATCCTCTTTAAAACATAAAGAAGAGACTACTCGTCGAAAACGTTTTTAAGTAATTATTGTCGGAGAAAGAAAAATGGTAAAGTCAATGTTGTGAACTGAGCCAGGATGACATTTTGATAAACACATTTAGTAGAGAGAAAGTAATATGACATCATATTTAATTATATATGATTAGATATTGAGTAATTATAGTCATTATAGCTAAAGTCACAGCAACGCGCCAAAATCTTTGAAATTGAAACAACAAATCAATTTAATAAGAAGTGATAAACATCAATAATATGCATTCCTTCAGTTTGTAAATATACACACAAATTATTGTACTTTTTAATAAAAATCGGTTCTATCACTTTTCTTTTGTATGTAATATTTTCTTTTGCTAAAATTCTGATGTTTTTAGATTAAAAATTGAAATAATGATCACAAGACCAAGCATGTTGAGATAGGCCCGTGTTGTTATTACCGATTCTGCAATCTCTTTTATGAGGTAAACAACACCCGATAAATTATCTATTGATTTAGGATTTTCTTTTTAATGTTGCGCACATTCTGTAATTTATTATAGTATTTGAAATGTACGTTTATAATAAAATTTTTAAGAGAACTTCTAATTCTTTCTGATAAGCCTTGTATATACGGAAGAGTTAAGCTTTTATCATTTTTATTTAGTGTTTCTAACCATTTTGACTTCTTGCTCTTACTAGAATTGTTATAAATTTCATGTGTTCTTTCTTTAATTATACAATTTATAAGAGGTAATGGATAACTGTTGATAATTAAGGTTTCTTTGATTTGTTTAATATTAAATTTTCTCAACTGAACATCGCTAAGTTTTATGCCTCTGTCAATCAAATGTTTGATTAGTCCTATTTTTTAAGAGTTTGTAAGGATTACTCGATCGTATTTTTTATCACTAACAAATCAAGGTAGCTTAGAGTGTTTTCTTCCTCAAACTCGTGAGTAAATTCAACCGACTCATCGATGCTGTTAAACCTGTTGAGAAATTCCTGGCTTTTTTTAGTTGGAATTATAGCAAACACATCATCTACATAAAGTTTATAAAAAAGTGGCTTGAAATTCAAAAGTGACAACGCTCTAAATTCTATGTCTTCTAATACGATATTCGATATGATTGGAGATAATGGAGACACGGGCCTATCCCAACATGCTTGGTCTTCTGATCATCATTTTAATTTTTAATTCAAAAACATCAGAATTTAAGCGAAAGAAAATATTGCATACAAAAGGAAAATTATAGAATCGATTTTTATTAAAAAGTACAATAATTTGTGTGTTGATTTACAAACTGAAAGAATGCATATTAATTATGTTTATCATTGCTCATTAAATTGATTTGTTTTTTGAATTTATAAGATTTTGGCGCGTTGCTGTGACTGTAGCTATAATGACTATATTCACTCAATATCTAATCATATAATCAAATATGAAGCCATATTACCTTCTCTGTACTATATGTGTATCAAAATGTCGTCCTGGCTCAGTTCACAACATTGACTTTACAATTTTTCTTTCTCCGACAATAATGACTTAAAAACGTTTTTGACGAGTAGTCTCTTCTTTCTGTTTTAAAGAGGATGACTACATAAGTTTGAAAAAAAGTAAAAACAACAAACATTTTTAACAGTTTTAATTGATAACCGTTTTGTTTGTGTTACAATGTCATCGAATGTTTTGCTTCAGGTAACGAGTTTAATGCATATATGTGATTTATTTAGTGTGAAATTTATTATTAGATGTATGAATTGAATTTGATAGAAAATGTATGTTTTTACATGCACTTTTTTAATTATTATCTTGGGGAAGACTTAAAGATGGGTCGAAACGTCGATTTTCTTAATATGTAATTAAATAAAAATATATATTGAACGTATGACCAACTTCTGTCTGGAATTTTGGAATTATAATTACTTTTTAAATTTCACCACCATAACTCTCTTTCATAAGGTTCCAGAAAACCACCATAAGTTAAAAATTGGGGTTTTCGAAATTGTGGCGGTAAGTATTATTTTCTCGTGATTTCTTTTGGTATAAATTATTTTTTGACGCATTCAATATTACTATAGTTACTATAGTCATTACAGCTACTTTTAAATTAAAGATCACTTTAGTATATTTCAGGGTATTTAAAAATATTACAAAGGATTTTATACGTGTATATCACAAATTATAGATGTACATATGATATTTATCAATGAAATAAAGGATGACAGTCAAAGTGAAAATGAAGGTTTAAACCACCCTAATTTTTTCAAAGTAGAGAAAAAACTGATTAATGCCGTAATGAATGATCTGTTTAATAGTGCAACTTTCTAACTGATTAGAGTACACGTATATGAGGTAGTCGTTATCTCACAAGTTGTATGCGTCCAAATTTTACTTCTGAGTTAACAACATTTATTATTATCATTTTTATCATTGATATTACAATAATTCTTATCTTATTTCTGAACTTCTCAGATGGCTTACAAAATTCGCATACACTGTGCAATAAAATTGTGCTCACGACAACTAGCCAATAAGAATTAATTAAGAATTAATGTATAATGGGTGATGTACCCCAATTATATAATTATTATTTGTTCAATTCACCTTTCTTATTTATCAATTTAAATTCGAGTTTCACATTAGTTACTCTACATTGTTATGAATAAATACTAATACGAACATTCATTTTGTTGGTTGAAGCATGTACTGTTTTGTTGAACATTTATGTTTTTGTGTTGAAAATTTAAGGTGTTTAGAGAAATTTGAGGGGAATAAGAAAAATTGGATAGAATTCATAAGAATTCAAACTAAAATCAAATGATTTCAAAAAAGTTGAATAAATCCAAAATATTCCATCATCTTCAGTAAACTTGGACTAAATTTAAAAGAATTCAAAAAGCTTGAAGAGAATTTGATGAAAATCGTACGAAATCAAGATAAATAAAAAATAATTCAAGTAGATAGACCAAGATGTAAAGCGTGAAAAATAGAAAAATTTCATAAAACGACGCGATAGTATGACGTTATTGGCTCTATTGACACAATAAGGATGTCAAACTGTTTTTCGGTGATATATTTTTTTAAACTTTCATAGTAAATTACAATTACTCAGCAAAATTTGTAAAAATTGTTTGCATTATAACCATCAGCTTGAATAAGTTTCAAATTGGGCCACCAAAGATGAGTAGAAAATGATTAATTCGATTAGTTGGGATATTTATGCTGATTCGGTAGTGGAAAGCCACTAATTGCTTACTGCAAATAAATAAATTCACTTAGGACTGTAAGTAGTAAACAAAAATGGAAAACGTGTAAATGGAAAAGTGTAATAAAACAACTGGATGGTATGATATTCTTGACTCCATTGACACAATAAGAAGGTCATACTGTGAAATTATAAACGTGATGTAGCCTGTCATAAGTTGAGTTTCCGAACAAAAAAGAATACTCTTCAACAGATATTGATTTGTTTGAAAATAATTGTATTTTGTAGAGAATCTACGAAAAAATATAACAGCAAAATAATGAGAGAAAGTGTCCCATTGTTTCCTGTCATTTTTTCGCAAAATGACAGAAAACGCCAGGAACTAAAGGACATCCTAGAATTTTTCATCTGTCACGTTTTCTCCCGACATTTTTACTGTTATTTATTATCAGTTTGCTGTCGTTTTCTCTGTGGTTGCGATGCCATGACAGAAAACGCATCACACGCCTCTTAACAACAATAATAGTTATTTATTACGATAAGCGGATAATCGAAAGCCTGGAAAAAGATAAAGTTCAGTCAATCAAGATCTGTTTGGAGAACATTGGTTCAAATGCTGAGCGCATGTTGACATGATTTTTCAAATGCCGCTATTTGTTCTATAGTATATAGTAGACAAGGAAAAACAGCATAAAATCGTTCGTTTAATCAATAAATTGTATTTCGCGTCTCCTCCTCAAGATCAAATGGTAGATTTTGAAAGCAGCAAGAAATACAGCAACTTATTTTATTTTTTACGATGGAGAACCATTAAAGATATTTGATACTTTTATATCAAAATAGGAAAGTTGAAGAAAAACTTCTTGAATCAAGATAAATTAGGTATGGGGATTCAATATAGAATTAGCGAATTGTAGACTATTTTCTACGATAGGACAATCGTAAAATATAGCGAACGTGGTTGAATTCTTAGTCCAGTCAGCTGTCTTTCTAGTCGAATCCAAATCAGCTCCAAGATTCTCAGCAGTAGAAGTAGCTGCATATCGCGTACTATGCGCAGAAAAGATTTCTGTGTCAATTCCGCTTTTTGTTAAGATATCCTTAACCCAATGATTCAGGGTCTGCGATGAGACCTCTTGATGAGGTTTTCTGGTAGAGATACACAATTTTCCAGTGGATTTTCGTAAAGACTTCGAAGCTTCCAAGTAAGATTCAAGAGCCGAAGCAGGGCAGAGTTTCTTGTCTGGATAATATGGTAAAAGTAAAATGGGTTGCACTTTATTGCGACCTGACGTTTTTATCTGCTCTGTAATCCTAATTTCAATTGAAGTTGGAGTCTTTCTAATGTTATTGATTTTGATAGAAGCAAAGGTTTGGATTCTATGACTTGTTGTGAGAGCTAGGTGCGTCACAAGCTTTTTGGATGAATTATTAAAATTCAAGTCTTCATCAGTCGGTTCGGAAGAAAAATAATTTAAAACCACTTGCGGATTCCAGGTGTTGTCGTATCTGGGGCGAGCTGGTCTTATCTTGAAATTCCTCGAAAAAACCTTTGTATTCTGTTATCGTTGGTGATTTGAGAATCTGCAATCAAGGATATCGCAGACCTAGTACAGTGGATTGTACTATACGAAGAGTTTTCAATAGAAGCCACAGATATTTCATGCAAGGTTTCTATAATTCCCTTTCCCCTCAATGCTTACCGGGCAACCTCCCTGCCACCAGGGTAAGCTGTTTCCAAAGTGGATGCAGTTCCCTATTACAAGAAAGTAGGAGATTCATTTTTGGCTCAAAATAAATCGGTTCTTCGATTAATATTGATTGAAAAACAGGGTACCAAGGCTGAGTAGGCCATTTTGGAATAACTACAATACCCTCAGATTACTAGGATTTTATTTTTCAAGGATCTTTAAAATAATTGAAAAAGTATTTTTTCCAAGGCAACGTAAAAGCATCTGCTGCTACATAACCGGGATCCTTTTTCCACGATACATACGACACACATTTATTATTTGTTCGGCTAGGAAATAAATCAATATTTGGTTTTTCAAATTGTTTAGTTATTTTTCTAGAAGCGAAATCAGCTAATTGATATTCAGTTTCAGGCAATAATTTTCGGGATTCGAGGTCTCCCTCAAAATTTTCTTTGGAGCTCATATAAGAAGCAAATATAAAAATGTTTCGTTCCTCACACCATTTCCAAATTTCTCTAGCTATCTTATTTAAATGAACATGCTGAATTTCTGTCATTTTATTATTGAGCCGCAGACAGCACCCCAACCAGTGAGGGAAGCATCTGCGGAGATTTTGATAACAAATTCAATGTTCCTTAGAGACTTAAAACCTAACCTTATATTTTTCCCCACCAAGATAGGTCGTTCTTATTTAATCTTACCATGATTTGAACATCAAAGTTGCCTTCGCTATGAAAAAGCGCACGATTCTTTTGTCTCTCAAAGTCGTTGGTATATAACCAACTGTCAGATAAAGCAGAAAAACAAAATACGATGGAACCGATGAACTTGACAAAGTCTCGAATTTTACATTTTGTTAGTTTTTGAAATTTTTTAATCTGATCAAAAATAGCTATTCTTTTTGATGCAGGAAGCTTCAGAACCATTTCGGAAGAATCGACGATGTAACCCAAAGATAGACAAGTGATACTTGGAATAACCTAGCTCTTTTTCTCGTATATTAAAAATACTAGCCTTTGTAGCAATGCACGAGTTTTGCTGAGATTTCTTGAGCATTGGGTGTGCGTTTGGCCAATTAGTATAAAATCATGAAGATAAAGAACTGAAGGAAACCCCGACTATCTGAGATAGGACACTATTGGTCTCAAAAACTTCGTGAAAATGTAAGGGGCCGTGCAAAGGCTAAGAGGTACACTAGAAAAATTGTAAAGTTTACCATCAAATTCAAATCTTAGATATTTTCTATGACTTGCGTCAACCGAGATTGCATTGAAAGCATCTTTTGAATCTAAGGCTGCCATCAAGCAATCTTTACTCATTAATCTAATCGGAGTTTTGTACTCTTCCAATTTGAAATGTTCTGTGTAAACAAATCCGTTTAATTTTTTCAAGTTCAAAATAAACCCATTCGAACCGCCTTCCAGAGGAGTACATTCTACTACGACTCCGTTTTCTGTAAGTTCAGAAATTGAGGAGAAAAGCTGGGGTTTTTTCGATATAGAAAATTTTCTATAATTCAAATACTTTTGATCTGGGATTCTATGAATGAGTATTTTGTAACCCTGAACTCAAGATAAAATAATCGGGTCTGAGGAAATTGTTTTCCATTAATGTATAAAATACCTGAGCCTACCAGCGACCGTACTTACTGAATTATTTAATTCCTCCTGAAATTCCCCTTGTTCTTGTTGGCTGTCTTTAACTGAGACTGCGGCTGATAAGGTTGTTGGAACCAACGATTCTTTACAAAATCCTGTCGAGGAGTCTTTAACGGTTTCTGCCCGCCTCGCATCGAAAAATTGTTCTTGTTTTGGTAACGAGGCAGGCTCTTCGGGGTTTTCAAAGCCATTTGACGTTTGATCTTTAAGGTTTAAATTTGTTCGATGTGCGATCGACTAACTTTGTCGTTTTGACCTTGTCGACAAGATCGGAGACAAATAAAAACTCATCTGGAGTAGAAGCAGCTAGAACTTCTTCAAGAGGTGGCTTGTAGTTCACCAAAACCAGACTTCTTCTGATGACTGTTTATTCCTGAAACAAGTCATACAGCATTCTGCATGAATCAGATATAGGTTGCAGAAAAAAGACACTGTCAATACCTTCATTATTTTCAGGTTCCGATGTATCTAGAATGGTCAATATCGCTTTCGCCGAGGCTGCTATGAACATCGATAGCTTTTCTTGCCTCAAGGCGATTCTTTTATCCCTGGAATTAGTACTTTCCGGTAACCCTCTGAATTCTGGATTTAATTTCGGCTTGGCCAAAAATCGACAATTTTCAGGAAAAGGATATTTCCTAATCAATTCTAATTTTTCTTCAGAAGGCAAGCCAAGATGTTTTATTTCCTTTCAACGGTCTTCAAGTCAAGGTGGATTGATGGAGCTAGCGTCTTATCTTCGGTTAGGCGCTTTTCGAGTATTTTCTGAACGCTCGTTGTAAGAATCTTACCAGCAGAGGAATCGATGTTGGCAGGAGCACTGGTGCCAGGAACTGGATCCGAAGTCGACCCAGGATGTACAGAAGCTACATTTGCATTGTTGTCTGTAGTAATGGTTTCTGCGTTGGCAGACTTCTGCTCAGGCAATAATGTGTTCTTATTCCGACTGTCAGAAAAGTAGAGATCTGCTGCGCCGGTAAGATCATAATCAAACCATGATGGAGAAGGACCTGAATCAAGGCAACAGGAAAAAATAAATATTTCTTACTGGAAAATAAAAATGTGTTTTACAGATAGCGTAAAGCTTATCAAAATCTGAAGTTCTTTTTTGGTTAGGACGATTGACTCGTCAGCATATAAACTTCTTTTTATGTTAGAACCATCGAATTCTAGCGGGTTAGAGCCCGCATTAAGAACAATATCTTGAAAGAAGTATTTTTGGTTAGACCAAATATTTTTAATGGGTTAGAGCCCGCATTAAGAACAAAGTCTTAAGAGAAGTATTTTTGGTTAGACCAAATATTCTTACTGGGTTAGAGCCCGCGTTAAGAACAATGTCTTAAAAGAAGTATATTTGGTTAGACCAAATATTTTTACTTGGTTAGAGCTCGTATCAAGAAAAATATCTGGAAAGAAATATTTTTGATTAGACCAAATATTTTTAATGGGTTAGAGCCCAATTTTAAGCTTATCAGCATATGCAAAATTATGTTTAGGTTAGGACCATTGCATTCAGACAGGTTAGACCTCGCATTGAGAGCAAAGGCTTAAAAGAAAACATTTTTGGGTTAGACCAATGATTTCTATCGGGTTAGAGCCCGTAATTAGGAAAAATATATATAAAAAAAACAGGATAGATCCTGTGAAGCAATTTGTCATGTGCCTAATCGTAATATAGGATGCCATCTTAGGTCAAATCGATATGCTTATTGACAACGTTCAGGTTAGAGCCTGAATGAACTGTAAGATATGAAGGACGACGATGAGCTGCTGCGTCTCCTCTTTTTTCCTTTTCCCATTGTAATAATTATGATATCAAAATATTTTTAAAAACGCGTCTAGTGTGACGGACACGAAAGAAAAGAATGACGAGGCTCGCGTACCGCAGAACAGAAGAAGAACGCGCGCCATATTTTCTTTATTTAACTTTCAAAATCGTGGCTGGACTGACCGGAAGTAGGGGGACCACCATTTGATCTTGAGGAGACGCGAAATACAATTAAATTTTAACAAAAAAAGCAAACGAATTTTTAACTAAAATTATGAATCAACCAAAAAGCTGAGCTTTTAAGAACGATAGTTCAAATTTCAACCAAGGACCTTAATTTTCAAACTAAAAAGACGAATTTTCAACAATAAATGTAATATATGATATTTCAACAACAAAAAGTGATTATAATTAGAAATTAAAAACAGCTGAATATATCCAACGAAAACAAATTTCCAACAAAATAATTAAATTTTCTATTAAATTGTTCAATTTTAGAACTGAAAATATGAATTTGAATAATGTATAAACTTCGGGAATGAACATACAATCTTATTATTTTGTTAAAAATTCAAAAATGCCGTTGAAAACAAATAAGTCAATCTTTTTGGTTAAAAATTAAAACTGTTTTCTTAAAAATTTGCCTTTTTTGGTAGAAAATTATTCTTTATGAAACTATTTTATTGCAAATTCAACTTTTTTGGTAGAATATTAATCTTCTTGGAGAAAAATTTATCTTCTTGGTTGAAAATATAACTATATTTTAGTTGAAAATTTGTCTTTTTTTTTGAAAATTAATCTTTTTGGTTGAAAATTCATCTTATTGGTTGAAGATTCATCATTTTATTTGAGAATTGATTTCTTTGTATGAAAATTTAACTATTTTGTTGAAAATTTGTCATCCTTATTTAAATTCATAATTTTTTTTGGTTGATTCATCATTTTAATTCAAAACCATTTTTTCTGTTGTTGCAAATTTAACTATTATGTTGGAAATTCATTTTTGATTTGTTGAAAATTAATTTTTTACCTAAAAATTTAACTATTCCATTTTTAGTTGAAAATTAATTTACTCTGTTGAAAATTTGACTATTTTGTTCAAAATTCATTTTTTTCTTGTTAAAAATAATTTTTCTAACTGAAAATATAACTATTCCATTTTTGATTGAAAATATATCTTATTTAGTCGAAAGTTCAACTGTTTTCTTCCAAATTCATTTGCTTTGTTGAAAATTCGTCTTTTTTGGTCGGAAAATAAACTATTTCGTTCAAAATTCATATTCTCGTATTGAAGATTCATCTTTATAGCTGAAAACTCATTTCTTTGGTTCAAGATGAAACTATTTTGTTAGAAATTTATCTTTTGTGGCAGAATATTAATTTTATTGGTTGAAAATTTAACTACTTGGTCAAATATTAACCGCTTTGTTGAAAATACGACTGTTTGGTAGAAAATTCGTCTTTTTGGGATGAAAATTCCACATTTTGTATGACATTTTTTTTAATTATTGACTGACATTTTTTCTTTAAAGTTCATCTTTTTGGTTTAAGAATCCATCTTTTGTCGTAGAAATTTAATCTTTTTTGGCTAAAAATGCAACTGCTTAGCTGAAAACTAAACTTTTTTGATCGATGATTTTGAACTATTTTTGGTTTCAAATTAAAATTTTTTTCGGTCGAAATAACAATTATTACATTTTTCGTTGAAAATTCAACTACTTAGCTAAAAGTGAAACTAATTTTTCAAATAATTTATTCTTTTTGTTGATGATTCATTATTCTAATTCAAGAATCTTTTTTTTGGTGAAAATAAGTTTTTCACCTAAAAAAACCTAAAAATTCCACTGAAAATAAAACTGTTCCATTTTTGGCACAAAAGTTAACTTTTTTGTTGAATTCGACTTTTTTGGAAGAAAATTAATCTTTTTGGTCTTTAATTCAACTATTTGCTTGAAAATTCATATTTTTTATTGAAGATTCATCTAAATAATCGAAAATTCATTTTTCCGGTTAAAAATTTAACTGTTCTGTTGGAAATTCATCTTTTGTGATCTATATATATGATTTATATTTTTTAGTTGAAAATTCATTTTTTTGTTGGTTGGTTCATTATTCTAATTCAAGAAACTTTTTTTTTTAATAGATTTTTCACCTAAAAATGCAACTGTTCCATTTTTTGTTGTACATTTATCTTTTTTACTTGAAAATTCTCCTTTTTTGGTTAAAAAATTAATATTTATGGTCGAAAATGTATCTTTTTCGTCGACAATTCAACTATTTGATTCAAAATTAATTTTTTTAAATTGAAGATTCATCATTATAAATAAATAATGTTCATGAAGGCCTACTCCGCTTCTTTAGGTGTTAAAAAATTTGTTTATTAAAAAAAATTTGTTCGATAAAAAAAATTTGCCGACATGTTTCAACCTGTAATTTCAGGTCCTTTTCAAGGCTTATTCTAGAAGAAAAAATGCATGTATTAAAAATAAAAATAAAATGGAGAGTATTTAATATATACATATAAATTTTCACACATAAAATATGACAGTTTTCGAGGTTATGTTGAAAATCCGACGTTTCCAACTGCGCATGTACCAAAAAAGCGCGGTACTTTTTAAAATTATATAATATGCACTTGCAATATTACGTTCATATTACATTTGTTTAGGAAGTAAGGTATTTCTGCCATTTAATTTGGTTTTGAAAAGTATAAAAAAGTTTCGTTACTATTTTTCTGTACGATTATTCGTAGTACTTATTGATTTCAAATAGGCCCGCGCTTTTCAGAACATGCGTAGTTGAAAATGTGAATAGCCAGCTATCGGATATCAAAGAACTAAAAATGAAACCTCAAAAAGAGTTCTATTGCAGTCAGTGGGTGGAATCTTAACGTTAAAGGGTGGCACAGTATTCGCGCGCCCTCTAAAATATGAAACCACTAATCGGAACTAAAAATCAGTATGGCGACGTATGCCCGGAAATTCAAATGTAAATAAATGTAAAATAAAAGAAGCAGTTATTGATTCGTGTAAGAAATGTAGGTAAAAAATATTAAATTAAATTTTATTGTAAATTCTTCAGAATGAAATTGAATATTGTTAATATTTTCTATCCTTACATTTTTTTCACGAATCAAAAACTGTACGTTTTATCCATTTCATATAATGACGAGCAACATTGTAAAAATGTAAGTCGTAAAACGTTATATAATTGATACAAACATAGTTTGATAAGTTTTTGAACGTAGATAGTTGTATTTATAAAACTACTTTTTACACTCAAATCAAAACATTTAAAATTCATGAGCACATGTTAATCGGTTCCTTATCTGTAGCTTTTTTTTGTACTGCATTGTAGCTTGCTTTGATAAATACGCTTGAGTAGCTTCCTCCAACTCCATATTTATCGAAGAATCCACGCTGATCTTGGTAATGTTTCAGTAGACGAAATGAGATACAACAGTAATTCGGGAACAGCATCGTTTCTCAATATCCGACGAACAGATGTTATTGTGTAGCTGCGCTCCGAAAAACGTAATTGTCAAACTCGATAGTTTCTCAATGACTCTGTTGTCAGCTCATCAAGATCTGGATTTTTAATCATATTTATCCATAAACGACTTTGCCTCTCATCCTTCGGAATTGCATGTCTCAAAATTGATTTACTGGACCTGCATCCCGGTACACAGCATCGCCAATAAACTTTTGTTTTTGGAACTCTCTTATCGTCGCCTAATGAAAAAAACGTATACAATGAAAAGGATAATTTTTATGAGTCGTGCTCAGTCGTGCTTATTAACGATCTAAAACTTTTGAATTATTAGGTTATAATTTTTTTCTATTTCTAATTCGTTTTTAAATTTACTTGAAAGAAATCAGACCCAATATAACTTCATACTAGATGAAAAAGAAATGTGTTATAGTCAGTTACAGTTTCTCCAGTTTCTCTGACAGATATCTTCTTACACATTATTATTATTAATATATCATTAAGCCGTTTCCCTTTCGGGGTAGGCGTGAATTGCTCGGTGGTAAAGTAGTGATGATACAAGAACGGGGCAGCCAATGAGCGTCGTCGATAAAAATAAACTGCCCACTCGCGTTAAGGGTGGGGCCCCCGCCAGCTTTAAAATAATTCGTCGGGTACGTTTCAAGGACCTTAAAATAAACAGAAGTTCACTGTATTTCCAATTATTTCAAATATTCTAAAGATTTCACTGAAAGAAAGAGTTGGTTATGACATACAATAAATGGACTCTGGGGCGTCATCCTATTTTATTTTACTAGTACAACCAATTCTTGGATGGCAGAACCTGGATGACGTAACCAACACTTTAAAAATTGGATGGCGCCCCAGAGTCCATTTATTGAATGTCATAACCAACTTTTTCTTTCAGTCTTAAAGTGATATTCCAAAAGGTTTCAAAATATTTTTAAATATTTTAAGAGATTATAGAATATTGTAAACGGAATTAAGGAATTTTATTGATAGATTAAGATGAATTTACATACATTTTAAAATCCCTTCAAAAATGCCATTACATTACTTAAAATCTTTCGAAGTTCCATGAAATGAATTAAAACCTTAAATAATATAAAATAAAATACCTGAAATTAGTTAACATTTTTTTTAACTCTTGAAATCATTTGATATGCATTAAAAACACATCAATTCTCCTAAACTTCTCTGTAGTCTCTTTGATATTCCTTCAAATTCCCTTCAAATCTTTTTAAATAATTTGAAAGCACTTGAAAGTCATAAAAATGACTTGCAATCGCTGGAAATTCTTTAAGGGCATGTGATAATTACCGTAAGAGCAAATTTAGATTCCCCAACTTTACACTCCCAATAAAAAATATTTTTTGCTAAAACTAGGCCATTTAGCTCCGTCTATACGAAATTGTGGTAACTGACCTAGCTTTAGCAAAAAATATTTATTATTCCGAGCGTCAAGTTGGGCAAAATAAATTTCTCTTGTGGTAAAGTATCGCATGCCCTTAATATCACTTGAAATCTTCTACAATTTTTTCACGTCATTTGAGATTCTTTACAATACCTCAAATCTCCTGAGACTCATTTTTAATCCATCAAAATTCCTTAAAATTCTTTTAAACTCCCTGACACAATATAAAATGCTTTGAAATTTGTTTCATTACCCTTGGAAACTCTTAACAGTAATTAAAATCAATTGAAATTCTTAAAAATCCTTAAAATCTTTGTGAATCTCTTAAAAACACTTGAAATTTTTCAAAATCACTCACAATCTCTTTAACTTTCTTAAAATTATTTGAAAACCTTTGAAATTTTTTTACATAATTTAAGGTTCTTTGAAATTCTTGAAAAACTCAAACCTCTTTAAATTTTTTTGTAATCCTTTGAAATTCCTGAAAACCACTTAAAATTTTTTTAACTCCCTGACATTACATGCAGCCCCTTGAAATTCTTTAAAATGACTTACAATCTCTTAAAATTTTTTGAAATAACTTCAAATCTCTTCAAATTCTTTTACATCATCTGAAATTAATTGAAATTCTTTCAGACCATTTAAAATTCTGTTAACTTCTTCAAAATTTCTGAAATGTTTTGAAGTTGTATTATAGTCCCTCAACATTCCTTAAAATCACTTCAAATCCCTTCAAATTCCTTGCAATATCCTTCAGTTTAGCAAAATTTAGTAAAATTTAGTGTCTATAAGTGAAATTTAATGGAAATTTCTCAAATTTTGCTACATTTAGTAGAAGTCAGTAGAATTTAGTAGAATTCAATGGAATGATGTCAAACTTAGCGGAATTTAGTAGAATTGAGTTTAAGTTCAGTGCAATATAGTCAAATTTTGTAGAATACAATCAAGTTCACCGAAATTTATTGGAATTTAATTGAATTTAATAGAAATTAGTAGAATTTAATCAAATTTAGCGAAATTGAGTCAAATTCATTGAAAATTAGTAGAATATAATGGAATTTAGTATTCAGTAAAATTGAATAGAATTCTGTGAAATTTAGTATAATTACTCAAATAAATTTCAGTAACTGAATTTGAACATTTGTCTAAATTTTGATGTTTTGGATTATTTGACTTTGTTTTTAATTCTCGTAATTTTGTTATTGAAGTTTGTTTTTCACGTTAAGGAAGAATTTGTATTTAGATTTCTTATAAATTTAATTCCTTGATTTCAATTAAACTTAGTCAAATTTAGCATAATTCTGTTGAATTTAATAGAAGTCAGTGGTATTTAATGGAATTCAGTGTAATTTAGTAGAATTGAGTAGAATTTAATATAATCCAAGTAGTTTACAAGTTAAATTTAACGCAATTGAGTAGAACTCATTAATTTATTAGTAACGGGATTACTAATTATTTATTTAATATTTTCAGTATTCAATTACTAATTCAATTAGTAAATTTTTCACTAATTCGTATTTAGAGAGATGAGTCGGTGTCGATTATTACCTTCATTAAGGTCCAGATTTTCGATGCTTTTGGAAAATTCAGCTGTTAATCCTAGCATTTGATCCAGAAGTTCCTTCGATTTTTGAAGGATTCGACGCGGTTGACTATTTTCTCGTTCTTTCTCCAAACCAGCCCACAATTTTTGGATATTCTTCTCCCTCATGATGGCTTCATGGTCTTTTGGAATAGTGAGATTTCCGAAGGACTGAGCGTGCAGGTAGTTGATGTGAGCGTCCTTAGCGATGTTAAACATGTCAACTAAACGAAGCGTGAATAAAAAATAAAACTGAAATGATCTTATTTAATCAAATAATGAATCAATTGATTGATTTGTAATTAGTTGCCTACAATGAAAACCAGCAGCTGTCGGTAAAATAAAACTTGTAAACCTATATTTCTCTATGTCAAGATTCGCCGCAGCGATTCGTCGGCAAGTATTTAAAAAAAGCAACAGACTCCACATACTCAAAAAAACGAGGGTTCTTGGGTGGACCCCCATCATGATATTCAATCCTCGATGGTACCGGTAGATCCCACCATTTGTTGTATGAGGCAATAGATATACGGAAATCCTTCTAGCCGTAACACTCCTAAGCCAGTAGGATCTTACGTAGTAGGCATATGGATCCATTATTGTTTTAAGTGACGCTTGAACCGAATTATCCTCTGTCAGAGAAATCAATCCTTGATGAGCTAACAATTTCCTGGTAATTTAACTCGAAAATGGGTTCGATGATTTCGCTCGGCAGTAGACACAGGATTTTCGTTCTAATGACGAATTATCTTGCTTCATCATTGGATTGTAAAATATTAGAATATCCGTGTGTTTTGAGCCACTGATTTTGATCCTAAATTATATTTTGAAAAATTATTCATTGAGTATAAAATTAAAAACGATACAGGGCTTTTTAGCTGGGTTGCATAGGGCTCATGGAGGGGTTGATCATTTTTTAAATCTAGTATACACGTGATCCTGAAATTTTTTGAAATCCCTTAAAATCATTTTAAATGTTTCAAATCTTAAAATTCGGTGTGCAATCAAAATTCGAGTGATCAAACCCTCGGAGCTAATGATTTTTTTATTACATAGTGGAAATGTAATTTGCAGCCCTCTGCTCTATCTGCACCGTAAAAATCTTCCACCGTGTCCATTAGGGTTTCTTCAAAATCAGAAAGCACCCAGAGTAGGTTGGAAAATGGAGCGATTTCTCTAATTTTCGTGAAGAGGGACTTATACGCCTGTTTCGTTTTTCGGCTCATTAAAATGTAAATGACGCCCATTATCTATTGCAAAAACATATGTGTAAAATTTTATATATTTTTGAACAATATTGCTATGCTAAATTTGGTAAAATATTGTATTATACTTTTCCAAATTTCTCACACATGAATGTGAGAAATCGATAAGCTCCATCCAACTGTGAAACAGTTTTGAATGTGGCGTCAATAAAGTACATAGTACCATCCTCAAATAGCACTATAAACTTTGGCACGTAAAACAGCACGTGAACAAATCCCTCCTCATCAATAATAATTGAAATAACTTCAATGCCATACGGAACAATTGTAGTTGTTCCTTCTCGAGTTCCAGCTTGTGTAATTTCATTTTTCAGAGTTTCCTTCCACAGACCAGTTTTCAAAATTTAGATTTGTTTCGAATTTAGATCAGAAAACATGTAAACTTTTTTTTTAACTATGGAAAACCTGAAAACGTGTAAAATTTTTTGAAAATTGAGGATAATGCCAGAAACATATATTTTTGATAAGTATCTGGGCTATTTTAAGATTTTTCAAAATATGTACATCCCATTGGCAACATTATTTTATGAATAAGTACCAGGATGACATTTAAGAAAAACATATTACAACATATATCATGGGGCAATATTGTAAAAATGGTATAAAAACCTGTAAAAGTCAATTTTGAATATTTAAGAAAATAGATCATAGTGCCCACATTTAAAATGTGTCGGTGATTCTGCAACCAATCTATTTAATTTATTACATTTTTCAAATGAGAAAAATAAAACAATCCAAAATATTTAAATGCATTTCTCAAAATTGCTAAAATTCAAAGCATTCTTTTTACAACAATTTAAATGAAAAGATAGACTTCCTTCAAGAAAATTGAGGTAAACTCAATTAAAAGAAATCTTAAATTATTCATAAGCAAACCCTGCAGAATGGAAAGAATCATGAGTTTAGGGTCTATTTAAAAATTCATTAAATTAAGATTGAAAAGAAATCCATTTTATCATGAATAATTTTAGCAAAATAAGCAAGAAAATGATTCACAATCAAAAAGTAAACTTTAAATCAACCTCACTTTTCAGATCATTACAGAGAAGATTGTTCATTTCAAGAATTATCTTGGTTTTTAATTTGTTTGAAAATTTGTTGCACTCCAAGTTTTCAAAATTTTCACATACTCTATATTTAACATGTTTCACGTAACGTTCTAAATATTTTCTTTCTTCTTACCTATCTGAATATTATGTTAATTAAATAAACTAACCATTTTTTAAATATTTTCGAAATGTTCATAACTTTCCTTTTTCAATTTTAGTCTCACTCACTCAGAGATAAACTAAAGTACTGTTTTGGTGAAAATGAGATGTTGGGTGGGGGGGAGGTTATAGCATATTTAAAAAAAAAAAAATTTCAAATATTTTTTTCTCACTAAATACTTATTATTATTATGTTATAATATGATCATAATAATATAATACATAATGATAATGCTATATAATAATGATAATGATATATAATATAATATGATATTATAAGTGTTTTTTTAATTATTATTTTTATTTATTTTTAATATTTATCAATCTTTACCAGTATTAATTATCATTACAATGTGATTATGATATCTCTTTTTAATTTGGATGAATCTTTTTATAATTTTAAAGAATACAAAATATAATATTTTGATGAAATTCTTTTAAACTGCACTTTTCTCGAAGGTCATTTAAGTTTTCGTTAAAACGTATTCTTTTACAAGTGGTGTGTTATGGGACGTATTGAGTCGCTCGTAAATATTGAGTCCCTGGTCCATAATAGAAGTAAAACTATGTCCAAAAATTCGCCTCGTTTTAATTCTTTCTCCAGCTGTATATCTCTCTCTACCCTTTTCTCCTTATCTCTCTTTTACTAATACCTTTTCTGAAAAACTGACAAATTCTGAGAGTTTTTCTGTATAAACTGAACGTTAGTATAAAACGTGACTTTATACACGACACATCGTAATATTTAGTTTCTATTGATTTCTTCAATTTTTGTAAAATAAAAGTGAAATTTAAGTTTTCAAAACGTTCCTTTTATTAATAATTAAAATAATGTTGTTTACTATGTTTTGCAATATTTACATTGTGATATAAACAATTATTATACTTTTTAAATAGTGCTTTTCTAAGTGTGCAAAGGATAAGAACAAATACGTAAACTTTGAATTTTTTCAAAACGAAAAAAATATTAATTTAAAAAGAGACCTCTCAAGATATAACAAAGTATGGGATAGAGCAATTAACTGGTTAAAGTAATTTTCTTTGACTAGGTAACAGAAATGATTCTTTTTATTAAACAATCCATTTCTCAATAAATAAATTTGATTACAATAAACTTGATCAATTTTTTTATTAATACTGATTCAAATATTTTCTTTACAGGCATATTCAATTTTTTTCATGCCTTTAGTTATTCCCTATAAATGATCCCTGATGAGGAGGTTTGAATTGGCCTCGAAACATTTTGGTTTCCTCGTAGTATAAAAAGGAAGGAGAAATGAAAATGTGAGAGGTTGGTTTTTTGTTGACTTTTTCCCTTTTCTCTTTTTTTCACTCATGGTAAAATGGATTTTTTTTCAATCTTAATTTAAAAAAATGTTTGCTTATCAACTTTTTTTCGTACTTTGCATAGTTTTACCACAAAGTCGAATTATATATTTTTCATCATTCTTTTTGTGGTTGAAATCAGAACCATTGGTAAAAAAAATTGAATTTTCGATTTTCAAGAAAATTCAAAAAGTTTTTATGATAATCTTGTTGGTCTTTCAAAAAGGAAAAAAGCAACGTTCTTCTTCATTCAACTTTTTTTATATTGTACGTTTGTTCGGCTTTGATTATCTCGTATGTTACCGCAGTCGATAATGTCAGATCCTTTAAAATGTAAAAAATTAAAATTCAACGACTTCAACAAATTTTTTACAATCTACCTGCTAATTTAAAACATCGCCACCTTTTATGACATTAATTTCATTATCTACTGTATTCATTCACATTTATTTGTCACATTTGCAATTTTTAATTTTATTTTTGAACTTGGCGCGCAACATGGATGTGCTTGCAGTCGCCTTCAATCCACGTTGTCGATAGGTATTATATTTTTGATAAGTTTTTAATTTTGCAAGAAAAACTATTGCAATTACTCCTTGACCTTCTAACGCAAACTTTTACGTAAAATCCGAATTTTAACAAGTTAAATGTTCATCTTCCTTTTTTAATGAGTTTTTCTTGCACGATACAGAGAGGATACGATGTGAATACTATAAGGATACTCTGTATATCCGTTCCGTTCATTGGGTCCGCTAGGGCCGCCACCACCATCGCTTATACTTTATACGCCGTATTGATTAGCGTAATCCCTCTATAATTTTTCTGTCTGTCCCTGTCTCTTTTCTTATACAGTGGCTCTATTAACCCTTCTCTCCACCCTCCTGGTAATCCCTCCCCTCTCCATACTTTCTTCACTACTCCTTCAGTCTCTCCCTGACCTCTTGTGTACCAAACAGCCATGCTTCCTTCTCTACTCCGTCCAGCCCTGCTGCTTTTGACCTTCTTAACTTCCTTATCTGTTTCTCAATCTCCTCTTCATCAAACTCCTCCATCTCTGTCTCCCGCGTTCGTCTACTCCCACCATCCTCTTCCTTTAATCTGAGCCCCGAAACGATTCTTTAAAAAGCTCCCTCCACTCCTAACTCCCTATCTTCTCGCTTATCCCCCCCCCTCCACGCTCTCTAAACCTATTTATTATTTTCCAGACATCCCCCTCTGTCTTAACATTTCCTAACTCCTTTACCAGATATTTTTCCTTTTCCTGCTTCTTCTTCTTACACATCAATCTAAACTCCTTCCTCATTTCTACGTACTCCTCCCTTTTCGCAGTACTCTCTTTCCACTTCTTGTACTTCCTTTTCACTTTCCTTTCCATCCTTTTACATTTCCTATCCCACCACGACTTCACCATTCCTTTCTTGTTCTTTTTGAATACCTTCTCTTGCACTCAACCTTTTACTTTCTCTTTTAAATCCTCCCTTATATGTTCCATCGTCTCCCCTTCAAAGCGTAAATTCCATAACTGCTCCTTATACTACCCTTATACTATCACCGATACCCCCACCTTACTTATATATGTGTATTCTCCCTCTTTGTCCCCAGTTGCCATATCATTCGCCACCGCCCAGCCTCTACCCTTCATCCAGTCCCTTAGAATCTCCCTCTCCTTATTTATTACCTTATCCTTCGATTTCCTTTCAAAGTACTCCCCTTCCCTCTAAAGACCCCCTTCCCTCCCCATCCTCGCTTTAAAAAAAGTCTTCACCCATTACCACCATACCCTCCTCTCTTTCGACTATCAAGTCTTCCACTCTTTCTTTAATTCTTTCCATCCCATCCTTATTGTGCACTGTCACAAACTTACGCGTTACCCCTCCTATCTTTACTTCTCTCATTTGCATTCCCTCTCTCTCTCTTCCTTTCCATGCAATCATTAGTATTATTAAAGCTCACATCTTACCATCCACCTGCAAGATCAGGCGGGGGGATAGAAACACAAATAAAAGAATGTTTGTTCGCCGATCCAGAACCATTCTGCACTTCGAATATCGATTTCATTTTAGGTGCAGACAAATTTGGAGCCTGTTTATTATCAGGATTAAAACAAGGGATTTTAGGGACCCTGGCCGCGCAAGCAACTATTTTTGGCTGGATCCCCTGTAGTTTCTTCTTACTCAGTTCATCATGACGCGACCTCTGAGGTACTTCATGAGGATTTAGCTCGTTTTTGGGTATTGGAAGAACTTCTAATTAAACTACTTTTAAATGAAGAAGAACTCAGCTGTGAACAGCAATTTATTTCAACCCATAAGCGTTCAGGTTCCGGGCTTTACATAGTCTGCCTACCATTTAAAAATGGGCCTCCGATTAATATCGGTAACTCTTTCGAATGAGCCAGAATAGTGCTCACAAGAACATTACGTCGCCTAATAGGAAAAACTGAACTGATAGGGCAATATTGTAACTTTATGTCCGAGTGCGAACAATTAGGTCACATGAAAGTCATTCAAACCGAAAATCTGAAAGATTTTCCACAAACGGTGTATTTACCTGACCATCCCATTATTCAAGCGACCAGCATTGCGACTCGTTCGCGTATTGTTTTTAACGCTTCTCGCCCTACCTCTAACAACACATCGTTAAATATTCATCTACATATTGGTCCAAAAATCTTAACTCTCGGTTGGTTAGCTCCTGTGATAGTAGAAGCAAAGTTGTTGATGCAAGAATTATGACTTTGCAAGCTCGATTGGGATGAAAAGTTACCAGATGATCTTCTGTTTCAGTGGCTTGAATATTATCATGCTCTTGTCAACTTAGAACATTTAAAGATTCCATGATGGACAGGACAGTTTAAATCGAATTCAATTTGCAAATTACACGGGTTTGCTGATGCGTCTTCCAAAGCTTACGCAGCAAATGTATATTTACGCATTCTTGATGAGTCTAATCATGCTCAGGCCACTTTATTGCTGTCAAAATCTAAAGTAGCTTCTATTTCTGCAATAAGCGTTCCTAAATTACAGTTGTGTGGGACTGTTATTCTGAATAAAATTATTAAATATGTTCCTTCAACTATGAATCTTGAAAGTGTACCTATTTATTGTCATACCGACTCTACTGTAGTTTTGTACTGGCTGAAGAAGCATCCTTCTAATTGGAAAACTTTTGTTGCGAATCGCGTTGCCTTGATACATGAGGTCTTGCCTAACGCTAAATGGGTTCTTGTTCCTCCCACTATGGAAAAACCTGCTGATTGTGCATCCCGGTGGAGCTCTCCGGGAAAACTTCTCGATCATCCGTTGTGGTGGCATGGGCCGCCTTGGCTCGCAAGGCGTTCCACTGGTTGGCCAGACAAACGTCCTTTTTTAGATCTTGATGTTGATTTGGAAATAAAGCCACACAGTTCTCATCAAGTTAGTAGTGTCGAAGAAGCTACGTTTGATTTGGTACATAAATACTCTTCATGGCCAAAACCACTTCGCGTAAAGGCCTATTGCCTTCGTTTCGTCAAAATCCTGAAGTATAAAATTTCCAAGAAAAAAGGGGCCAAACCACATCACGAAAAGAGTATTCTCAGTACCAAGTCCTCTTTGAAACCATTGAATCCGTTCTTGGACTCGAAAGGATTGTTGCGTTTGAGAGGTCGTCTTCGTTTTGCCCCCATTATTTATGACGGAAAACACACAATTATCTTACCTTGTCATAAGATCAGTGAACTCATCGCTTCACATGCCCATCTGAGATCCTTGCATGGAGGATCACAACTGACCTTACACACTCTACGGCAGAATTTCTGTATTCTGTGAGCTCGATCCTTAGTTAAAACTCTGGTAAATAAATGTATCAGTTGCGTTCGTCAGCGAGCGGCTGTTCCGCAGCAACTCACGGGCAATGTACCAAATTTTAGAATTACTCCTAGTCGACCCTTCACTTATACAGGTGTTGATTATGCAGGCCCTTTTGATATTCGACTGGGTTCTGGTCGTGGGCATATAAGTCGAAAGGCATATATTTCTTTATTTATTTGCTGCTGTACTAGGTCAGTTCTTATCGAACTTGTAACAGATTGTTCTTCGCCTGCCTTTTTGGCAGCTGTCCATTGCTTTTTTTCTCAAAGAGGAAGACCTTCTCACATCTATAGCGACAATGGGAAAAACTTTCAAGGTGCGGATAAGGAATTGAAGAAATGGTGAAAAGGCACATGAGCAAGATAATGACTTGCATACTCAGCTCGCTATAGAAGGAACCTCATGGCATATTATTCCATCATCTGCACCTCATTTCGGGGGTTTGTGGGCGGCTGGAGTGAAGAGTGCCAAACATCATTTGCGTAGGATCATAGGTCTGCATAAATTTACTTATGAGCATTTTTCAACTCTACACACACAATTCGAAGCTTCACTTAATTCGCGACCAAAAGCTCCCCTTTCAGCTGATGCAGAGGATTTTTCTTATTTGACTCTTGGACATTTTTCTAAACGAGCTCTGCTTACAATTGTCCCAGAGCCTTCGCTAGAGTTTACGCCTGAAAATAGATTGTCACGCTGTGAATTAATACAAGGCGTTTCACAGACATTTTGGCGTAGATGGTCTATTGATTATCTTAATTTATTTTATTCCTGTTTCTTCTTCCCGGTACCTTTTCGTGTTCTAGCACACGAGGTGCGCAGCATGTTCATGCAATCAATATGATAGTGTACATTTTCAACGACTAAAATTTTACAAACACATGGCAACGCGTGAATATTGTGAGTTTGATAATGATAATGTGAGAATGATCGTGTGCCGTCGTAAGAAACAACTCGGGTTTCCCGAATCTTCAGCATGTAAGAACGCGAGGAACATTGCGGTTTAACAAGGAAGACAACGTTAGAATTTGTCCAATTCGCGCCAAGTAATTATATTATTCACTTGGTAAATAATAGATACAATCAGTTCGACGGTCAAGGAGGTCTTAGCCGCGAGTTTTACTTGAACTTGTCAATAAATAAAGACTCTACGATGTTTGCTTAAAAAGTTTCGAAATCATTGACTCAACCTGATCTGGCGCAAATGGAATCATAATAATTCTCAAATGTAAATTATAGAGTTTATTATGAACTTAAACATAACTGAAGATTTAACTATTTGTTCAAAAATTCATGTATTTTGATGAACATTCCTTTTTTTTACTGAAAATATCACTTTCTAATTTTTGTTTGAAAATTTATGTGACTAGTGCATTTTTGGTTGAAAATTCTATTTTGTAGTTGAAAATATTCACAAAAGTGCCAATGAAGTTTTGAGAATGGAAAACTTGCACATGAATATTAACATGTACATTTCTTACGCCCACATTTTAATTTTCATTCCGTCACCCCTTTCAAGCCAACGGCCACTTTTGAGGATTAAGACTTTATGGGAAAGAAATTGTGAATCGGGAGCCACATGTTGGTAGCCAAGCTTGATGGTTTACTCGGCCTTCAGTTTCTTTCCCTCAATTAGGAAGGCTCGGTGAAGCACGTATAACCAGTGAACACCAACACGTGTCACTTTCTTCCTGTCATAAATTCTCAGTCTTAACTAAAGCGAGAAATAGCATTTTTTAAAGCTGAACGCGATTCTTTTAAAATAGTATTACAATATTTTTTCAAAACAGTGTCACGTTGATGGGAAAGGATTGCGTCCAGTTTTTAAAATGCATACAAGCCCGGCATGAAGTAATTTTATCAATTATTGTATACATATTTCGCATTGTATTTTTCGTGAATCTTACATGACATCAGAAATAATTAATATTTTGTAATGTTCTTGACCCTTTTTCGAATTAACAACTTAAAAAATGAGCACAAAGTATGGAAAGAAGAATATTTCCCTGGCGGACCGGTCGAATGGAAGCATTACGCTACAGCGTAATGCTAAAGTAATGCTAAAGTAATATGGCATTATAATTATTAAAAGAAGCAAAATAAATATGTAAAGTGTTGCAATTACAATTATACGTTAAAACTTACGTTAAATTACCATGCCGTAATTGCAACAAGTTGCTTTTTCAGCGTTAAAAAATATGGGCCCATGCATGTTGTCAACCCACTTGAAGCCGCCGTCAGCAGACTGCAATAACAATCAACTTATTTTTTCATTTTTTAACGCCGGAAAAGAAACTTGTTGCAATCACGGAATGACCATTTAACGTAAATTTTAACGTATTATTATAATTGCAACCGTTTACATATTTATTTTGTTTCTTTTATTAATTATAATGCCATAATACTTTAGCACTACTTTAGCATTACTTTAGTATTACGCTGTAGCGTAATGCTTGCCTTCGGCCGGTCCGCCAGGGTCATTAGTTAAAATCACTGGCCTGTCAGTTTATAGGCAGTTACAAGAAAAAACTAATTTTGTTTCTCCATAAGTTCCGATAAAAATGATTTGCTCATATACGTGAATTTCTAAAATAATACGTAAAAAATTTAGGACGATTTCTTGCGAGTAATTGCCGGTACAAGATATTTATTTATGTAATCGGTTCAGAAAAATGATAAACAAATATCAGATGATAACTTTTCATCATTAAGTCTCATCTTGACGCTAAAAGCAAGCAATTTTGAGGTAAAAGTGTACTTGGCAAACGAGCAATCCATCATGTTGGCTATTTGTTACACCAATTCATTTATTACAATTAACTTCACAATTCAACGATTTTTTACCAATAAATGGGAAAAAGTCTCGGTTTGGGGTCTTCGGAATAACTTCCATGGGCTTGGGAAAATGTTACTGAAAAGCTATACAACTTGTAGATAACTTTCGCATGAAGAATTTTGTGTATCAATGATTTTGAACTCTAAAAAAAGACGAATTTTAATTGAATCCTCAACCAAAAGAGATTAATTATTATATAGATTGAATGTTGCTAAAAAGTAATTTTCCTTTGTTTTGGAACTTCTTTTAATTTGAATCGTATTGTAAGAAAGAAACTTTCGGGTTTCTTGAATATTGAGCTTCGCTATGCAATATACGGTTGATTTTTTCTCGTGTAAGAGGGTGAAACTAGTGGTATTACGAGACTTGGAAGACGAGGAATTGTACTTGCTACACACCCGACGTAGCATATTTTTAGCTCCATTAAGAAAGAAGGTAAGCTATATATATTCTATATTATCAAATATTATAATAGCAGTTGCTATGGATATATATATATATATATACATCGAGCGCGAAGCGCGAGATAAATATATTATCGAGCGTGAAGCGCGAGAACCAACAGTCGCGCACCCTAGGCGCGCTCAAACTAGCGAGCAGCGCGCGAAGCGCGTGATGAGAATGTGCCCGCGCAGCGGGAAGATTTTTTTAATTGGCAATCTTCTGGTAGGGATATTAGGATGAAGCTATTTTTGCTGTTGTCCGACATCAAATACACGTAGTTTATGAATTAAAATCCGAGCAACGAGCGTTTAGGAGAAAATTATAAATAAAAAACTAAACTTATTTATTATATTGCGTGGATGGCTAAAACGTAATTTTCATAACGTGATTATCACACAAAACAATTTATTACTTTATTTCATTGCTAGACAATTCATTTCGGAAATTGAAAAATTAGTGTGTGACAGTGGTGCCACACGGCAGAAGTGAAACTTTGATGAATTAATTTTTAAATTCTTCGTGCGGAATCATCATGAGTTTTGACAAGATCGCATAGTAAGAGAGAGAGACAGAGAGAGAGAGCTTTCTTATCATGGCAGTAGTGGGGATATCGAAGAGCCGTCTTTAGAGCAATTGAAAATCACTGCAAAAAAGGGAAACGCGAATAGAGAGAGAAGGTATAGAAAGTATACTTGTAAGAGAGAGAGAGAGATATGGAATCCATTCGTTCGGTCGTACGTACGTTCGGTCGTTTTTTCTCAATTCACTCCCGTCCCAAAAAATTTTCACTTCAAAAAAAATTATTTATTTTTTATAAACGTTGAGATCTTCAGTTACATACATTTTTTACATTTTACATTTGCACTGAATGTTTTTTAAGCACAAATACTACAATATTGCCGATAAAATATGTTGGTTTTTCAAATATTCAACTCTTTTTCTTGATTTAAAAAATGTTACACATATGGTACTTTCATTAATGAAAAATTTGAATATATCACAATTTTGTCATAAGATTTTCCGCAAATTGGTAAAATAAATAATTCCTTTCAATGTAATTTTTTTGCTTTTCTTGTACAGGAAAAGGAATTAATAAAAATAATTATATGGGGGATGGGATTCGAAAATGATGGGAATTAACTTCAGGTACATCATTTATGTACAGCCCCTATGAAACTGTAGATGTTTCTAGTGCAAAATTATATATACTTAAACACTTCCCCTCTATAAAAAAGCGACGAAACAAGAATTTTTTTAGTGTCGGGATCACATGTGATACACTACCGGCGGAAATTATCTACACGCTAGTTTTTTTAACTGTTGCTTTTGTCCCTTAATTTTTATAATGTTAACATGAAATTTTTTTCCTCCTAATAGCACGAAAGATAATAAAGTTCTGCAACTGATAAGGCCAAGTTAAATGTAAAAAGTCCAATTTAATAAAAACACTGGAAACAATAATCATTTTTTAATATAATTAGAATTTTTTCCCTCGACTCTGCCCTAGGGTCAAATTGGGTGTAAAAAAGTCGCAAAATTTCGAAAATGTGATACTATTCACAAAAAATGGTTGAAAATTGTCATTAATGATATCTTAACCAATTTCAGTAATGTTTATTAGTTTGACCCTATGGTCGAATCAAGGGAACATTTTTTAAAAGATTTCAAGAAGTATCAAAATGCTATGCAAACTTACCTTTAAAATGAACCCAAGAACATTGAAAACTGTTCATTGTTTCTACAGATATTGAAATTTTTCCTAAGCGTCGGAATTTTACGTTTTTGTAGGCCGATTTTTCATTTTTTTCACCAGGAATTTCAAAGACAATTTCCCAAAATTAATTTTAATATTGTAACATTTTTAACATGCAATATTTTAGAAATGAAATAAAACAATTTCAGATTGAAATTAAAAAATTTAAAATTAAATTATTGTAAACAAAAAGATGACTTTTCTATTATGAAAGATGAATTTCAAATAAAAAAGAACGAATGTTCAGCAAAAAACTTAAATTTCCGACTAAGAAAATGAATTCATAATAAAATAGTCACATTAAGAAGACACTTGAATTGACAAAAAAAAAAAAAATGAATTTTCAATCCCAGAGAACGAATTTTCTATCCAAATAGACGAATGTTCAGCAACTGAAAATTTTAACTAAATAATTAAATTTTCAACAAAATAGATGCAATTTTAATCAAATACTTGAATTTTTCATCTACAAAGATGAATTTTCAACCAGATAGTCGAATTTTCAAGCAAAAGCTTAAACTGCAACCAAAAGCAGTTGCAATTTCAACTAAATAGTTGAATTTTAAGATGAGCAATTGATCTTTGAACCCGAAAAGATGACTCTTCGAAAAAAAAAGAATTTTCAATTAAGAAAAATGAATTTTCAAACAAATAGTTGAAGTTTTAAATAACAAAGATAAATTCTAAACCAAAAAAAGAAAAGTTAAATTTTCAACAAATAAACATTTACAGTCAAGAAAGAAAAAAAGTTCAGCCGAAAAATTTATTTTCTGTAAAATATTTGAATTTTTAACCCAAAAATATGAATTCTCAAAAGAAACTTTATTTTCAACCAAAAAGTTGCATTTTTAACCAAAAAAGAGGGAATCCCAAACCAAGAGTGTTAGTTTTGCACCAAAAAAACTAATTTTAACTAGAATTTTTTGTTTAAACAAAGCAGTTTAACTTTCACCCAGGCAGTTGAATTTTTTATTAAAAGAAAATTTCAACAAAATAGTTAAACTTTCAACGAAACCGATTAATTTTCAACTAAAATGATACATCTTTAACTGGAATAGTAAAATTTTTCGGTAACGAATTAGGTTTCAACCAAAACAAAACAACCAATTATCCACCAAAGAGATGAATTTTCAACTAAAATTATGAATGTTTAACTGGAATGAATAAATTTCAAGTTAAAAAATTGAATTTCAACAGCAAGCAAGATTTTTTACAAAATAATGTGATAGTAAATATTTTGACCAAAATTTTTAAAAAATTTTAAATAAAAAACAGTTAGTTCAACCAAAAAAGCCTAATTTTCTACCAAATAGTTAAACCCGAAACTAAAAAGATCATTTTTTGACAAAACATTTGCATTTTTATCTTAAAAACATAACATTTCTACAAAAACAGTTGAATTTTTTAATTTATTTTATCAGAATTTTTAAATGCCTCGTATACAAATTTTGCTGACTTTTGCAAAATTTTGTTAAAGATACTTGACTTATCCTGACCAAAAAAATTCTCTGACGTTTCCCTCATTTCCAGATTTTCTCTAACTTAGGGCCACGTTATTTTTATTAAATTAACATTTCACCTTCAACTTGAAAAAAAATTCATGATAATATTATCAAAATTAGTCAAAGTAGGCGCCACAGGCACAAAAAACTGTCAATTAAGACGTTCAAAGCTCCCACTAGCACAGTTTTTCCCCTCCATTCCCCCTACTTTCCCCTCTCTAATCCACCCTGTTATCCCTCCCATACTTGACCATTCGATTCCCCTCCCTTCCATCACTTCCAACCCCACTACTTCCCACTCTCCAATTAATTCCCCTACTTCCCCTCACTTCGTCGATACCCTTTCATAATTTTCCTCTACTTTTTCTACCTACCATCCCATCATTTACCCCCAATTTCTCTACTTTTTCCTTCCCTCATTTCCACTACTTACCCTCCGCTCATCTCTTCTTACTTCCTCATTCCAGATTTCCCCTACTCACCCACCCCTTATTTCCCCTCACTTCACCTGGTTTTCTCTACTTTACCTTCTCTCATTTCCCTTCACTTTCCCTACTTTTCATACCCTTATTTTCCCTCATTTCTTTTATTTTCCTTCCCCTCATTACTCCTCATTCCCCTATTTCCCCACCCATAATATCCCCGCGCTTCCCTACTTTCCTCACTCATTTCCCCTACTACAACTATTTCCCCTCTCCTTAATTCCCTCCTTCCCTTTCACTCACTTCCCCTCCTAGGAAAAAGTACGACGCACAGCGGGAAAAAATTACTTGTTTCATTTAAAATAACGTATAGTCCATAAATATTGACCGATTTGGATGTAAAAAATTTGAAAAAGAGCTAATACAATTTTTCAGAGAGCTGTCAAGCCTGATTTTTTATTTATTTTTTCAATTTTTTTATAAATAAACAAATATGATGATGCAAGAAATTTGAATGGATACAATATTATAGTGAAAAATTTATTCTTACATTCATTATTCTTAATATTATAAACAAATTAATTAAACAAATGCATAATTCAGGAATTCGTCGACAGAAAAATTTATTTTTTTCGATGTCAGTTGTTTTAATTAGAACTTTATCATAATTTCAGCTAAATTCATAATTTTTAAATAAATTTCTTAACTTTTTTAGCAAATATTGTAAACAAAGGCATAGTTCGGGCATTTTTCAACGGAAAAATTAGTAGTTTTTTTTTGAAGTCAGTCTTTTCAATTGAAAACTTCATAATAATTTGATAAAAATTCATAATCAGTTGATACATTTCATGTTTTTTTTTTATTCAATGAACAAATGCATTATTCAGGCATCTGTCAACGAAAAATTAATTTTTTTATGTCAGTCCTTTTAATTGGGTACTTCATGATAATTTCAGTTTAATTCATAATTAGTTGATTTTTTTATTAACAAATGCATTATTCGAGCATCTGTTGAAATAGAAAAAAAAACGAATTTTTCCGCCGAAATGCCCGGATAATGCACTTGCTTGATAAAATTGTTTATGATAATAACAATAACACTCTTAAGAAAAATTTTCTCTGTTATAATACTGTTTCCATCCAAACTTCTTACAATCTAACTTACAAAAATGTAAAATTATTGAAAATAATGGAAAACACTCTTTATGCAAATAATTTGTTTACAAAAATTTGGTTTCTTCACTTTACCATGATGAAAGATCTTTAACTAATGTTACTCCATGAAACGTATAGGCAGTTTCAATAATTTTCTTAATATTGGCGAGCACAGGAAACGTCAAATAAAAAAAATTCCCATTTTTCCGTCATATTTTCTTATTTATAAAAAAATGTGAAAAAAAATATAAAAGATAAGGCTCGAAAACTCCCTGAAAAATGTTGTCAGCTTTTTTTCAAATTAGTACCTCCAAAATGGTGAATATTTGTGGTCTGTACCTTATTTTGAACAAAAAAAAGTCATTTTTCGACTGTGCAACGGACGGACGGACACCAGACCGAAACAATAAAGGGTTTCTTCCCGGGGCTACGAAACACTGAAAATTAAATAATTAATTATAATTAAATTATTAATATTATTTAAATTAATTAATTTCTCAGATTTCATAACATCGTAGCTGGACTTTGATTCATTTCCTCAACCATTCTCCTGTATGAAATTAGTTTTTTAATCTTCCTGCGAATTATGTCGCCTGAACAGACTGTCATTCAGCTTATATGTATACTTATATATATATATCTATATATGTAGTTATATGTATACTTGTTTTTTTGCACGAATGACGCTGGTCAGATCGCAAATGTGCATTTAAGCGTGTCGACCATGACGTTCGAAAGTGAAAGCTGAATTCAGGAGGTATGCTAATCAGGGTGTTTTATCTCTAAAGTCGCCGGCGTCGTCGAATGACGATCCATCGAATGAAGTACAACAGTAGCCAATTGAGTAAAATCATTTATTTTATGCCAAATGAAATCACTCATTCAGTAATGCAGAAAATACTAAGTTCTGATAAAGATATTAAATTAAAACTACAAGATATATCAAAGTAATTTATTATCGACAGTTAATTAACATTTATAAATAGTACAGAAATATCCACTTCGAAATCCATATTATTTACGACAAATATTATGGGCACAAAAAAGTTACTATTATTATTTTTTACCAAATAATTGAATTTTCAAGCCAAAAAGACCATTTTCAATAGGAAAAGTTGAATTTTTGAGAATGAAGTTCAGTTGCAGTCAAGTGAAATGAATTTTCAATCTGAAAGGATGTATTTTCAAACAAAACAGTTGAAATTTAGACCGAAAATTATGTCTATAACAAAATACTGGAATTTTCAACAAATTCATTAAAGCTTCAACAAAAGAATTTATTTTTTTACGAAATAGTTGAATCCTCAACCAAATAGATGACATGTCAACAAACAAGACTAATGTTATATCCAAGTAGAATTTTCAACAAATTCAAGCTAAAATTCGAATTAAAAAAAAACTGTTTACTTTGAAACCGGAAAAACGAATTTTCAGTAAGATTAATTCAACGAAATAGTTGAATTTTCAACGTAGAAAGGATCAATTTTGAACCAAAGAAGGAATAGTTACATTTTCTGATAAAAAAAAGTTTAACAAAAAAAAAAGAATTTCTACCAAAATAGTTGAATTTTCAATTAAATAGTTTAATTTTCTACCAAAATGCTTCTATTTTCAACCAAATAGTTCAATTTTCTACCAATTTTTAAAGATTTTAAGTCAAAAATATGAATTTTAAACAAAAACGTTAATTTAGGACCAAGTACTTGATTTTGAAAACAAAAAAATTAATCCTCAACAAAACATGTAAAGTTAATATTCATAAAAAAACATTACAATTCCAAAAAGACGAATTCACAACAAAATACAAGAATTTTCAACCAGAAGCGATCAATTTTTACTTTAAAATATCAATTTTCAACCAAAACCATTACGTTACATTTTTAAGGGGAAAAATTAATTCTCAGGCAAAAAAAAAAGAATTTTCAGGAAAAAAGATCAATTTTCAACCAAAGAGATGATTTTTCTTCTAAAATAATAAATCTTCAAACAAACAAACAACGAATTTTCAAGAAAAGTGTTCAATATTCAACCAAATAGATGAATTTTGAACAAAAAAGTGGATTTTTTTACCAAGGAGATTAATTTTATAACAAAAAAGACAAATTGCCAACAAAATACATGAATTTTCAACAAATAAGTACTTGCGTTTGAAACTAAAAACTATGAATTTTCGAATAAATAGTTGAATTTTTTAATGAAAAGGATAAATTTTTAACCAAAAATAGATTAGTTAAATTTTCAGTTAATAAAATTAATTTTCAACCAAAAATGAAACCAATTTTCAACAAAATAGTTAACTCATCAAACATAGAGATCAATCTTCAACCAAAAAAATAAATTTTCAACATAGTAGTTCAACTTTCAAAAAAGTAGTTGAATTTTTGATTGAAAAAGATAACTTTTTAAAAAAATTGTTGCAATTTTTTGACTATTTGGATGAAAATTCGTATTTTTGGTAGAAAAATAAATATTTTAGTTACATGAAAACACGAATTTTCAACAAAAAAGATTTTAAACTATCCAAAAAGTATAATTAGAACATTTCTAAACAAAATTTGTTTCATATTTTACAGTGTTTTACCAAATTTCATCAAAGAATATAGGCAGTTAAAAGACATTTAAAACTTGTAGATGTTTTGAGAGAATTAAAAAATATTTGAATTATTTTCGGAAATTTTTCGAAGTTGTAATATATTTTTAATCTCTTCGAAACTTCCATAATAACTACATAACTTTTTTAATTACTCGAATTTTTCCTACAAATTTTGGCAAAATCTTTCGCAATAAGAAAAATTGCCTTAAAATCTTCCAGATGTTTCTCCCAACATTTTTAGAAATCTTTTTTTTTGTTTTAAAATCTTCTACATGCTTTTCCGAAGATTTTTACGTCTTAAAAACTTAAAATTAATCATTGAAAATAAGTGTGAAAAAACACAAACAAATTTTTTTATCAATAATGTTTAGAAACATTCAGAATTAAATTTTATCATGAAATAAAATTACTGATTTGGAAATTTTGATTTAGTAAATTCATGGTGCAGAAATATCGTAATTTTTATTAACAGATAAATAGATGTAACCACTTTCAATATGGTTGAGGGGTTATGAATGGAATCCTTTTGTCATTTTTAGGGGTTCCTAGTCCCGAGCGGTTTTTTCTTGTACTTTTTTACCCGGAAGGGAAGTGAGGGTAAGTTAATAGAGGAGAATTGAGAATATGAGAGGAAGGAAATTAGGGGAAGTGAGGAGAGGGGACGTAGAAAAAGTGAGTGGAGAGGAACTAGGGAAATGAAAGCAAGGGGGAGTCAAAGGAGGGATAGGAAGTGAGTGGAGTGGAAGTCGGTGAAGTGAGAAGAAGTGAGAGGAACTGAGAGTAAGTGAAAGTAGGGGGAGTGTGAGGAGGGGACGTGAGGGGAAGTAGTGAAAGAGGGAGGAGGGGACGTCATAAAAGTAGGCGAAATAGGGAAAGTGAGTAATAAGAAGTAGGGCAAGGGGCGGAAGTATGGGAAGGGAGGAGAGTAGAAGTAAGGTTATTGAGCGAGGGAAAGTAGGCGAAGTGAGAGGAGCTAAGGATAAGTGAGGGGTTGGACCGTAAGGAAAGTAGATGAATAGGAAGGAGGGAGCATAGTACAAATAGGGAAAATGTAGGAAATGAGTAAGGGGAAGTAGAAGAAGGGACGTTCAGTAAGAGAGGAGGATTAAGAGTAGGAGAAGTGAGTGAAGGGAATGTAGGAGAAGTGAAGAGAGGGAAGTATGGGAATTGAGGGAAGGGGACGTATAGGACTTGGACAGAAGGGTAGTATGAGAAGTAAGGAGAGGAGAAGTAGTGGATGGAAGACAGAGGAAGTTAGGGGCGGGGAATGAAGGAAAGTGAGAAGAAGGAAAGTAGGATAAGTAAGAGGTGGAGGTCTAGGGGAAGTGAGGGAATTGATTGGAGGGGAAGTAGAGTAAGGGATGGAAAGAGATGGGAAGTGAGAGGATTGGAAGTAGAGGTAGTGAGCGGATGTGGGGGAGGACTAGGGATAATAGGAGAAGCAAGGGAAGGGTAGAGTAGTAGGAAAGTGATAGTGAGTAGGGGAGAGGAAGTATAGGAAGGATTTGTAGGGGAGTGGGAGTAGGAGTAGGTTAAGTGAAGGAAGTAAGGGAGGGTTAGTAAGGAAAGGTAGGGAAAGTAAGGGAGATCTCATGACTACGATTTTTCAAAGCAAGGAAATAAATAAATGAAAATCAATATAAAACACCTTTCAGATATAAGATAGCCAATTCTATATTCTATGGAGTAAAAAGACATTTTATGTAAATTATTAATATCGCTGAACTTCATTTCTGTTTTGCTTTCTGCACACCTTTCTGTAATACTCTATTCCAATCGCCGATTTTACGATCACGTAGGTGTCGTAGGTGGTATAATGGGCCTATCAAGTGACTCGATTTCGTAACTAACTGCATCGAAAATTAACAATTTGAACACAGAGTAAGTGATATTGTGGGTTTGGTAATTTCATCCAATTGGTGAACCCTTTTATGTTCACTTTCCATATATCCTGGATATAATTGGCTCTAGACACTGTCCGGACGCAGCGGGAAGAGCGAGTATTATATTAGTATGTAGTCAACGCTGTTGACTTGTTTCTCGACCGGAAAAGCAGTTAGAGAGAGATTCTTCCAGGAGATTCCCGAAGAAGGAGATGTCACTGACTGCATACGAATTAGAAGAAGAAATATCCTTGAAATAAAGGACGAACGTCTCACTCAGATTTTATCAAAATATATCGTGTTCAAAGTCCAGATAGTAAATTACAAATAAAAAATTGGGAATCTACTTTTATATTTACGTTCACCGCATTCTCAGCAATTATAGTTAACAATTTATAAAAACAACTAGTTTAACAATTTCGTCAACAAACAGCTTTGAATTTGAGTTCTTTAATGTAGAATCTTTAACAGACTTCGGAGCAACATTAAAAAAATTTTCTTAAAATCTTCCACATGCTTTTTCAACATGAATCGAGGAAAAATAGGGTAAGTGAAAGAAGTGGGCCTAGAGGATGTGAAGGAAATGGGGAAGTGATTGGAGAGGAATTAAAGTGAGGGATGGTAAATGAGGGGTGGAGAAATAAGGGAAGGGATGGGTAGTAAGGAGAATGGTAGTCAAAGGAATGGGGGTGAGGGGAGGGGTAGATAGAATAGGGGAAGGGTGAGGTAGTAGGAAAGTGATGCTGAGTAGGGGAGGGAAAGTCTGGGGAGGGAATTGAGGGCAGTGGAGGTAGGGGAAATAGGGATGGTGGGGAGAGGATAATAGTGAAAATATCAAATGTTCCACACAAAAAAATTAGATTTCAACAAAAAATTGAATTTCCAACCCAAAAATATGAATTTTCAACTAAAGATTTAATCTCTCACTAAATTGTCGAACTTTGTAACAAATTGTTGAATTTTCAACTCAAAAAGACGAATTTGCAGCACAAAAATATGCATTTTTAACAAAAAAGTTCATTTTTAATTAAATAGTTGAATTTCCAAACTACAAAGTTTAATTTTCTACCAGAATAGTTGAATTTTTAAGCTAAAAAGACAAACTTTCTACAAAAGAGTTAAATTGTCAAAAAAAATAACTTTTATCAAAAAGTTAATTTTCAACAACAAAAGTTGAACTTGTAACCTAAAAATACGACTTTTTTTAATAGTTGACTTTTCAAGACAAGAAGACAAACTTTGAATAAAAAAATGGATTTTAAACCAGAAAATATGAATTTTCCACAAAACAGTTGAATTTTCAACCAAATTCCTCTCAATAAAATTGTTGAGTTTTCAACAAAATTAATAAGTTCTTAACCAAATGATACAAAAGACTAATTTTCAACCAAAAATATAATTGTAGACTTTTAAAATCGAAAAGATGACTTTCAGCAACAAAAATTAATTTTCAACCAAGAGAGGTGAATTTTCGACAAGAAAAGATGACTCGCTAACAAAATATTGGAATTCTAATCAAGTAGTTGAATTTTCAATCAAATGGTCGAATTTTCCATTAAAAAGGACGAGTTTTGTATCTAATAAGACGAATTTTTAACAAAGCTGTTGAATTTTCAACACGACAATATGAATGTTCAAGAAAAAGTTAATTTTCAACACAACAGTCGAATGTTCAACCCAAAAATATGACCTTTTAACCAAAAAGAATGAACTTTTAACCAAATATAGTTGGTTTTTCTTACTGGGTTCCATTAATTCAGTTCGCATTTAAGCGGGAAAACGAGAAGAGGGGAAAGTTCTTGAAAACAGGGGAAAAAGTGGATTTAAAAAAAAGGCATGAAGAGGGGAATAGGGGGAAAAGTGTATAATCTGACTTACATAATGTCATATGCTTCATCTTGCAAAATTTTCAAGCTTCTACTACGATATTTGAAAGATTATTAACAATTTTTCTGCTACGGCTAAATTTAGACAAAGAACCCACTTTTCGTGTGATATATATATATATATATAAGGTAAATCATTTTGATTTTTGAAGTGGTGGGCCATATTTTATGTGGTTTTTTGAACACGGTTGTTGGGTTGCATATAAAATCTTGGAATCGATGATATGAGTTAGTACTTGGTTGTTACGTTTCGCGTAAATCTTGTTGGATTTTTACGCGGTCCACCCACTTGCAGGTTGGTACCGAAATGGCCGAACGTCTTTTCTTTCTCTCTTTATTACCTCTTCTGAAGAGACTAGCGATCTCCTCAGCGTCCGGCTTTACCTGGCCGTAAATGGAGAGCAGAAGGCCTTGGGCGCCCACGCCCCCTTGCCCCCTGGTCCCTTCCTTCAGAACAATCACTTTTCCTCATCCCAAAGAACCGAAAACGATTCATTTAAATTTAAAGAACAAATCAAATTTTTATGCAAACTTTAATTATGAAACATTATCTTCATACAAATATTCTGCCGTACTTTTCAATGAAGTACAGTTTTTATGAAAAATGAGTTTTTTATATCGTAGGATTCATAATGAAAAAACGAATTCTTTTGTACAAAAGTTAATTAGAAATTCTAATTATATTCGGTGATAATTACTGTAGGGGTCAAAATTTTACGCTCCCCCACCCCCCATTGATAACCGAAATTTGCTCATTTCAACGTGATAACAATTTATAATTCAATGAAGCAATTACATATCTGAATTCACTCGAAAAGAAGTATATTTCATTAAAACATAAAATTCTTTAACCTCTTTATATAATAATTATAACAACTTTTAATTGAAGAACAGGCTACTTTTGCACCTTTAGTTTGATACAGCAGACAAAATAAAAATATTCAGTTTTTAAACATGATACTCCTGTATCTAAAAGATGCCTATAAGGAGAACAAATTATGGCTTGACCTAAACAAATTAATTGTTTAAACCAGAATAAAAATAATATATTTATAGCTACAGAAAATTGTCCCTTATTGTATGGTAATTGAATTCAAATCGATGTTGAGTTGTTCTGTATGCAAAATATTTTGAACAAAAAATATTACTCCTAAAATTCATTGAGTGTGCCATTAATTCCAGAAAATACGAACTTTTCATGATTTAGAATAATAACGCACATTGAAACAAATATAAATTGTTAAAACAATTAAAAAATACCTTAGACGACAAATATTGTTCTCAACATTCACTTACTGTGCTATTAATCCCAAAAATACTAACTTATCATGATTTACAGGGAAAATTGAAAATTAAAAAATTATAATTATTGTTTAACCAATTTAAAATTACACTTGGGCTCCGATTTGAGTACAACTTCGGTTCTCACCTTTGACTCATATAGGGGTTCTCTGAACGTAAACATCAGGGCCGTGTGAACACGGAGAGTGAACTGACGCACAGTGGGACCAAATGCATATTTTTCGTTCAAAAAAGTCTACAGGCTTCAATTTTACCCCGATTTGCGATTTTTTTCTTTAAATTAAAGTGCACTAAATTTCAAAGAGCACCTTGGTCATAGATTTTCGAAGTTTCATTTGTTTATCTATTATATGTTTACTCAAGGTACGAGAAAATCGAGATTTTGCACATCATTATTATTTACTCTTCAACAACGGTTCGCATATAATAAAAATCATCTTCAATCAATGCAAAAGTACTCCCAGAATATAAATAATTTGATTATTACATGTTTTGATTATTATAAACAAATTAAATTAATAAATAGCCAAATTTTGTAATTTTGGTTGAAAAGCATTTGTTTTTAGCTAAAAATGGTTTAAATTATTGTGAGTGTCATTGTTAGTCAGAATATCCATAAATTATTAATAATTGAAATCGTTATAAACCATCTTTTGCAAAAATTGGGAATTTGTGGTTTTTTTAATTGCGGTTTTCCTTTCATCGTTTGAACAGATGCAGATATTTAAAAAAAATAATATATGTTGATCTATATTTGTGAATATACAACAATTGTTGATTTTGTAAACAAATGAAATAAATAAATATAAAAGTTTGGCACTTTGGCCTGGAAAATATTTTTTAGCGCAAAAACTGCTTTAAATTTTTGTGAGAGATTTGCAGTCAATCTTTCTATGTAAAATTAACAATGAGCAATTGTTATTATTCATTGTTATTATTTAATTTCAAGTATCACGACATTTTCATATATTTGAAAAATATTGTAATTTTGGTTGAAAAGCGCAACTTTCATACTACGCGGGATGCACATGGCAGCCGCACATGCGCAAATAAACTTCCGATAGTTAGGTAAAATGGTTTATTGAAAGAGCACAAATTTAAACGTGGGATAAAAAAAGAAAACCACGAATACCTACGCTCGTTCGGAAAATATAATGAATTTTGAAAATGATTTCTGTCAATTTTTAAGAATTTGCGGGTTATCTTTGAATAACTGTGACAAATAAAAAAAATTAATTAAACTGAGGAATATGGGTTCTTTTATTTTCACCATAGAATGATATATCCAAATACCAAATCATTCTGGCGTTATGATGTAGACTTTTCTTCAAAGTTTGCCTGCTTTGAAATGAAATTGCAGTACTGTCTACCGAATTAGAGTTACCGAATTAATTACATTAAAGTAAATAAATCCTATTAAAAAAGGCTTTCAACCCCATTTTTTAAAAAGTGGTTTAGTAGAAAACGCATTCAAATGAGCGTACTAACAATTTCAAAAAGTTCATATAAAGATTGCAATTTATAACATATGTTTTACAGATATAAAATCCTATTTTTTAAACGATTGCAATTTTTAGCGTTTCAATCAAAGACTGTTTAATTTTGAACAGACTGACAATTATTGATCATTTACAAAGTTTTCCACAGTGTATATTTCTTTATTCTTTATTTATTCGTTTTGTTATAAGAAGGTTGTTCAATTTTTAATTAAATAAAGATTAAATCAAAATTAAAATTCTTCTTTATCTTTCAACGCATTCAAATTTTACTACGAAATTCTTGGAAATTAAAAACCCCAAGAATTCAACGATTAAATCTCTGCCTTTTCTCTTCTACGACCTACGCGTAGATTCAAAGGTATTTTTGCATGACTTTTGAATGGCTTCATGTGATATCGAGTTAGTGACATTTAAAGTTAGTGGAAAGTAAATTCAGTCATCTCCTAGTTTTTTCACTCTGCGCCCACTCTGAAAATGCATTGTTCGTTTCGCTTAGCTTTTTTGTTTTGATGTGCCTGTTCTGGTTGATTGGATTTTTTATTATCTATATAACGATATACATGTAAGCATAAATCAGACGTCTTTTGGACTGTGCATGGTTGTATAATATATAGTATGGGCCTCCCTGATGTCATGGCCAGCAGTAGGGATGGGGTGCAAAGCACCCCTCGAATGAATGTTTCGTGGTACCTATATGGCGCAGCCGCGGCGCCAGAGTGACAGATTATTACGGTGCACACATTGCGCCTAGCTATTGTATATGAACATAATGCTTTGGACCTGTCTCTCGCACGCATCGACTTGGTATTGTTCCCGGCACGAATGGCATTTTTCCTCTTCCTATATCTATTTGCCCTACGAGTACCCGGGCAGAACCTCGCAGTGTCGAAGGCACTTGTGCGCGTAAATCTTGTCGTTTGTCGTAGACCGAAACTCTGACCGGAACACGATGCATCTAGCAAAAAAAGCTTTTTCAACTTGGAGTAGAAGCAAAATGACATAAACTTCTGTTTTGATATTTTATTTTAAAGCGAATTCTTACTTGTTGTTAAAACAGAATTTCATACGAAAAATCCGGTGAAGGAAACATAATTTCATATAAAAATATATAGTTTTGTTAAATATTTTGAAATAATTAATAAATATTTCAATAGTATTGACATTTTTCGGGCGCGTTGTAGTTGTAATAGATAGATCGTTATGATAATCGAAAATTTTGATATTTGATTAGGTTGTTTTCACCTGCGACTATACAATAGAAATAGTATCGAAATTTTAAAACTGAATAACAAAAAACGTCAAAAATACCTTAAATTGAAGAGCAGCCTGTTTGGATAAAGAATTTATACGTCGCGCTCAGGTGAATGTGCTTTGCATCTGAAGATAAACAACATATAGCTATCCGCCTGACCAAGCATAGATTAGTTCTACTACGAGATAAAATGGTGTATGTTTTCTAAAATGTTGTATCAATGACGATAACGAAATTTCTTGGCAATTTTGAATGCAAGAAACTCATGAGTTTTGCTATCTAATCAAAAAGAAAAATATATTCCGAAAAGATTGTTCATGTTGTACCAGCAGAATTCAAGTGAATTTATAATAAATGTATTGAAAGCAATTCGATTCTATTCAAGTTTTGAATTAATTCATGTTGAATTAAATTAATTTTCTTCATTGAAAATTTTAACTACTTGATTAAATGTTGAACTACCGTGTTGAAAATTCATTTTATTAGTTAAAGATCCATCTCTTTAGTTGAAAATTAACTTTTTTGTGTCAATTAATTTTTTTGGGTTCAAAATTGAACTGTTTTGTAGAAAAGTTGTCTTTTTGGCTTATAAATTCAACTGTTTTTTTAAACATTCATCTTTTTGCGTAGACTGTTTTGTATAGAATTCGCCTTTTTCTTTTAAAAATGCAACCATTTGATTGAAAATTAACTTTTTCGTTGAAAATTAAATTGTTTTCTAGAGAATTCGCCTTGTTCGTTTAAACATTGCATAGTTTGATTGGAAGTATGTTCTCTCATGACTGAAAAATCTTTCCCGATTGAAAATTCAACACTTTTCTTGAAAATTCGTCCTTATGGTTTAAAAATTCATTTCACTTTTGGTAGAAATTTCACCTTTTTTTATTAAAATTGCAACTGCTTGGGTAAAAAATTAATTAATTTTATTTAGAATTAATCTTTTTCTGTTGAATTCAACTGTTTTTTATTTAAAAGTAAAATCGTTTTTGGTTGAAATATCAACTATTACATTTTTTTTTTGAGAATTCATCTTTTGGTTAAATTCAAATGTTTTTGATTTAAAATTCAAATCTTTTTTTTTTTTTGTTGAAATATCAACAATTATATTTTTCGTTGAAAATTCATAATTTTGTATTGAAAATGCAACTACTTGGATGAACTTCCTTGTACAAAATACATTTTTTTATTGAAGATTCAACATTTTAGTTGAAAATTCAACTATTTTGTTGAAAATTTATTTATTATGGCAAAAATGGAAATAGTTCGTTGAGCATTCGTCTATTTGGATAGAAAAATCTTCCTTTTGGATAGAACATTCAACTGTTCTCTAAAAAAATCGCTTTTATGGCTTGAAAATTCAACTTTTTGGTTAAAAATTCTTCTTTGTATATTGAAAATTCATCTATTTTGTTGAAAATTCAACTATTTTGTTGAAAAATCATCTTTTCTGTTTAAAAATTCAACTGAATTGTTAAAAATTCGTCTTTTTGGATTGAAAATTCGTATTTTTTAGAAAACAACTTACAGAATTTGTGTATATTAGTATAAGCACCAAATTTGTTACAATATTTTATAAATTGACTGAGATATTCCACAGATTTTTGTTTTTCGCATGGGTATTTCGAATATTTTTTTAGTTTTGTATATTCTCATCAGAGAAAGTATTAGATTTGTGTAAATTTTGACCCCCCCCCCCCCGTGTTTGTCAAATGTCCACGTTTTGAGACCTCCTGAAACCGAAAAGATTGGACACATTCGTAGTACTCAAAAAGTTATTCACCCGAAAAAGAGCTAGAAATTTTTTATTAATCATTTTTATATAGGACAAGTAGGTTTTCTTTGAATCGTAAAAAGTAAGATTTAAAATAGAAAATAAAATTTTTTGGAAGAACCACACAAGATAAATATAAAATTGTATTTAACGAAAGTTTTTACGTACCTAAATTGCATCTAAAAATTTCCTTAGAATCACTACGCTAAGATTCGTATTTTTGGTTTAATCTTCAGAAATAATATTAAAAATAAACAAATTGAATTTATGGAAAAACTACACAAGATGCAATAAAATGTTTAATATCAAAATTGATTTTTTTATAGGATGCGCAATTTTTTAATTATAGGAACAAGACAATGAAAATACGTCTGTTTGAATATCAATTCATATTATAAATTGTAATAATATACAATTATTGAAATGGCAGATTTTTCAGGGTAGCTGAGAATAAAAATTAAGGCAAAATAAGAAATAAATATTAAAGTAATCATGAAAAATTAAATTTGTATATTATTTTGCAATATCTGCATAAGCTGTCCCAGACCGAGGTACAGAAATAAATTTATTATAAATTTGATATAATAGTGTTGAACATAATGTAGAAAAGTTCGTCTTTTGGACAAAATCGAGTGCGAAGCACGAGAAACGTGATGAGAATGTGTTTGTTAAAGCTGAAGTAGCTTTAACAAAAGAGAATTCACAATCACCAAATTATAGTTGTCGATGCTTGACCTCTAATTTTAAAAGGTATGTGCACAAATGTAGAGGAAGTACAAAGACCGAGCGCGAAGCGCGAGATAAATATATGGTCCAGCGCGAAGCACGAGAACTAACAGGCGCGACGAGAATATGTGCCCGCGCAGCGAGCAGATTTTTATATTTATTTTTCGCCCGGTTCCTTGCATAGTAGCGCGCCTGTTTGAGTGAATTCAAGTGGATTCTTGCAAGTAAATTGAACGGAATTTAAATGGATTCAAGGAGAATAATTGCACCAGTTTTGAGTGACTTCAAGATGAATGAAATTAAGTTAAATGTGAATTCAAGCTTCATTTCTGTGGATTCAAATGAATTCCAATGAGTTAATTCCAAGAGAATTCAACTGAATTCTAATGAATAAAGGGAAATTAAGGAAGAAATAATTGTAACAGCATACAGTTGAATGATAAATTAATTTAAATTATTGCAAATAAATTAAAGGTGGATTCAATTACATTAATGTCCGTTTCAAGGAGAATTAATTAAGCTGAATTCAAATTTAACGCAGACTGAATCTAAAATTGATGCAAGTGGAATTAAAGTTAGTTCATAATAAATCAAGGTGAATTGAAGTCAATTGAAGTGATTTCAATGCAAATTACGAGCAGGTGGAGTATAACCAAACCATAAGAAAAAAATATGATTCTCTCGCAAGATTCAGCGCGCCTAGGGCGTGCGTATGTTGGATCTCGCGCTTCGCGCTCGATAATGTATTTACCTCCCGCTACGTGCTCGGTCTTTATACTTCCTCCACATTTGTGCACAGACCTTTCAAAATTAAGGGCCAAACCATCGACAACTGTATTTTGGCGATTGTGAATTCTCTTTTGATAAAGCTCCTTCGGCTTTAACCAACACATTCTCATCACGTATCTCGTACTTCGCCCTCGATTTTGTCAAAAATGTGAATTTTTCTAAATTATGTTCAACTCTATTATATCAAATGTATATTATATTTATTTCTGTACCTCGGTCTAGTACTGCTTATTTAGATATTGCAAAATAATGTACAAATTTTATTTTTCAGGATTACTCTAATATTTGATCCTTATTTTGCATACATTTTTATTCTCAGCTACCCTGAAAAATCGGTCATTTTAATAAATGTATATTATTATAATTCATAATATGAATTGATATTGAAACAGACGTATTTTCATTGTCTTGTTTTTATAATTAAAAAAGTTCGCATCCTATAAAGAATAATTTTTGATATTAAACATTTTATTATTTTTATTGTATCTTGTGTAGTTTTTCCATAAATTCAATTTATTTTCAATATTATTTCTTATGATTAAAGAAAAAGTATGCATCCTAGGGAGCTTCCATAAAGGATGTCACAGTTTTAGGGGAGGGGTAGCCGAATTGTGACAGTTTATGGCAGAGGACATTGAACCCCATTGACAAAATGTGACAATGGGGGGGGGGGGGTCCAAAATTCGCCAAAAAACTGTGACATCCTTTATGGAAGCTCCCCTAGCATAAAGTGGTTCTAAGCAAATTTGTAGATGGAATTTATAGGCGAAAAATTTCGTTAACTAACATTTTATTGTATCTTGTATCGTTTTTCCAAAAATTTAATTTTTTTATATTCAATGTTATTTTTGACAAAAAAACAAAACTACGCGTTCCATCAAGAAATGGTTAATAAAAAATATTAAGCTCTTTTTTGGAGGAACAACTTTTCTATATTCAATTTTTTTCGTGGCTTGTGTCGTTGTTCAAAAAAAAAATCATTTTTTTGTTTTTGATGTTATTTTTTACGAGTAAGACAAAAACTACGCGACCTATCAAAAAATGATTAATAACGTATTTTTAGATCTTGTTTGGGTGAACATTTATTGTATTTTTTTCGCATCTTGCATAGTTCGAACGCAAAATGGAATTTTTTATTTTTTAGTATTACTCTGGTGGTTAAAAGAGAACCGTTGGTCAGAAACGCTGACTAACAAACTTGGCCTTTCTTTTTGGTCTCTTAAAACGTGTGCTAAAGCACAATCCAATTCGATTAGTCTATCAAAAATTATTCAATATATATATATATATAGACGACAACGAAGACAGAAACCATTGTAAAATCTGTTTTTTCGGATTCAGGGGGCTCGAAACGTGAAGATTTAAAGAAATTCGTAATAATCAGTTTTCACATAAAACTACCTTCTAATCATGAGAATGTAAAAATTTTAAATTACGTCAAACCTGGATTCGAGTCCGGTTTTGGAAGTGACGATGGACTCCAATCCAGGGTCTCCGAACTGTTTTGTCACGCCTTATTGAGCACCGCACATCCCCCCGCAGCTCCTCTCCCGTACCCGCGGCGTCAACTCTCGGAAGACTCCAATCCAGGGGTCTCAAATCCATTACCGACTGTAATTAAAAGTAAAACCTATGATAAATGTGAAGATCAATCTTGAAATAGTAGACAACGCCCCCCCCCCCCATTTTCCCTTCAGAAATCTCATCAAGTGACCGCATTTGATGCTGTTTAGTTTAGGCCTCGATTTTCTCGACCACGATAAGAGTAAGACGCATCGAAAGACGCGTAGGCTCGGATGACGTCACTAAACGGTGGCACGCGACGCGTGCCATCGGCTTCAGAGTGGGGGTTTTCTCTTATGTATCTCATGGCACATTACTCCAAAGCCTCTCTCGCCGATGTAGGGGAAGTTGGGGACTTATATTTTCTCTCTCACTCCCTCTCCTGGCTGCATCTGACAAAGTCGACACAGCACATCACATCACAGTAGAGTAGACTGTGTAAAGAGTGTAGAGTGTAGGTAGACTGTAGACTTAGAGTATGACAAGGAAGTTCGTCCACCGGTGGTTGGGTTGGGGTGTCTCGTACTCTCGTGGCGAGTGGTGGGGGTGGGCGCGTGCAGCCGGCCTGCAGCTGCCTCCCCCTCCCCTCCCGGACACCAGCCCTTGTCGAATTCGTCCGTCCCCTCCGCCCCAATGGGACCATGATTATAAGTAGGGGTGCTGCCCGCTTACTACCTCCAGTCGAGGGTTGTACTCCGAAAGAAATGCGTGCTGCCGCTCATTCCGTGAACACGCGAGTTAGAAAAAAAACCTTTCAGTTTTCACTCGTCCAGGATAGTGTCGATTCTAACAGTGGAACTGGAAATACAAGATCATCCTTACTTGTTACGCGAGTGTGTGGTTTTCTAGCAGAGATCGGCCTCGCCATCTGTCGATCGCGCGAGCAGTGAGTCGATAGTGCATCTAGTTTACGTTGTGTGTCGCTAGTGTCGCCTGGTAGCGGGTAGCGGCGAATAGTGCAACGAGAGAGTGAGAGAACTTATTATACTTTTCCCGAAGGGGAATCTCGAGCCGCTGATCCAGTGCCAGTAGTACCTCGGCTGCGGAGTTGTGTCTCTCGTGCTTTTCATGTGTACACTTCTCCCCCTCCCCCTATGAGCCCCTCTCCCGTTTACTAAATAATTAATTATCAATCATAAAATAATAGTGCACACTGACTTGGAGACACATCCATTTTTTCCCGCCTTTCCCGAAATAATCAAGGTGTTTTAAAATCGAGATTAGCAAAGCCAAAATATTATCGGTACTTCGTAGAAGATGTGTGCGAGGGAACCGTGAACTTATTACTGAGTGAAGAGTTTTTTTTTGAGCCTGACAACGTGCGCGTTTAGTGACCGGCAATCCAGCGGATTAATGGAATACAAGTGTCAAGTGCAGTGATCCTAGAGGATTTATTTATTAATTATTCGTTCTGGTTTTGGAGAGCGCAAAGCGTTCATTGGGTGTGAGCCCGGGCGGCTATGCTGCCAAGCGTTTTACCTTCAAGGAGTTAACGCCGCCGAGAACAGAGCAACAGCTCCTCCGGCGACAATAACAAGGCGTAAAGATACACGCCAACATCATCTCCAAACATGTGGACCACGATGCTTGTGTGGACAGTGGCCGTTGTTCTTTTACCATCTCCCAAAGCGGTAAGTCGACGACCGATTTTTTCACGTGTGAGAAAAGAAAGAAAATGACTAGGGCCCGTCAAATTCTTAAAGTTTGATCTTCAGTAGTTTCAATTTCAAATACGTTCTGAGAATATAATGACGGAGGCTTCATGAAATTGTGCGCTAGTCATCTGACAGAAGTTCAGATTCATTCAAAATTAATTTACATTCTCACAATTGTAATATAAATAATAAATATAAATACAGTATAAATAATCAGGTGTCCGTTTGTAAAATAGTGGACTATGGAAATTAAGAGTTAGAACTTGCCTGTTAGCTATTCACTTTTTTGAGAATTTGTTTGTTTTCTACTTTTCAAATTAAATTTGTACTTTTTGCACGTTTGATACAGTATGAATAATTAGGGCAGTGGCTACACGTACCGAAAAATCCGACTATTCTCATACCAAAACTTCGGTAAACGTAGCCACGGCCAATAACTAAACATATTACAATTCTGAATTAATGCCTTAGAATTGAGAATCTTGACTGAGATGTTCAAATTAAAATCCTCCACATTGAAAGTGTTTATAAAATATTCCAAACAAACGTGTTAGAAATTGAACAATTTCGAATTTAAATCGTCCCAAGTCAAATAATTTGAAATTTAAACATTTATAATTACACAATTAAAAAAAAACACGTTAAAATTTGTTCTGTATCAACGAATGTCTATTGTTCTAGACATCTAGACTTAAATGTTTAGATCTAGAACGTACAGAAAAGCATATCCTTGGTAGGCTTGTCCTATTCAAAATAAAACTAAGGACTCTACGAAAATAAAACTAAAAACTTAAGTACATTAAAAAAATTTTAGCTAAAAATGCTAACCATTTCTAAGGTGATTTATATTTATTTCATGTCATGTCACCTTCAGTTTAATTATTCGTCTCTCTAGACAAACAAATATTTGTGATTTCTGTTTCTATAGTTTTAAAAGTTCTCAAGTCTTCAAGCTTTAAAGATTTGTAAATCGGTCAAAAATTTGGTGTTTATGAATTTGACAGGTTTATAATTCTTGCCAACTGCTATCCGTTTTCTAAATTCAAATCGACTCTATAGGGACAGCCATTTGTTCTCGAAACTGAAATTTATTTGGAAATATTGATTCACCTATTAATAAAATTACAAATGACTGAAAGGCTTATAAGTTTTGTTTGGAATATAATCCATCTTTAACCACGACCATTTTGAGTTGAAACCAATTTTGTTCACTTGAATCTTCTAAACTTTCCGACCATAAATTTGTATTGAATATCAATCATTTCTCGTACAAAATGATCGTTTAGAATTTGAAACTTTGTATATTTTGAAATTTGATAAAGAACTGTAGTTCCAAGAATAGAGCTTCTCCAATTTCTGAACATTAGCCAAAATCAACCAGACTTTGGGAGAAGCAGATAAAATTAAAGAACCTTGTGATTCACTACTGCATTTTCTCTCTAAAGATTATTATAATTTCAATCTTTCCGTTTAATTTACATTATTTAAAGTAAGACCATTTTTTCTTTTCAACTCTATTTCTAGTATTTAGATAAAACGAAGTCAAATAATCGTTTTAGAAACATTGAAGTATTCACATAATGGTTGCAAAAAAAAATCACATGAATGTGATACCTTCTATCATAAATTATGAGAATGTAAAAATATAAAATACTATAGCTAAGCATTCTGCATTTTAGTATTTATATTAATAGACTGAGGATTGTAATTTTAGACTCTGAAGAGCAATTGAAATAGTTATTAAATTGACAATGAGTCTTTAAAACCTAGCCAAATAAAGGAACTTCAATTAATCCTTCACTGCTTATATTTTCTAAATAAGAACGACTTAATGTACAAGTAAAGTTTCAAAATAAGACCCCATATAACTATTACAGTTTTTTTATTAATATTTTAACTGCAGTTTAAAACCTTAATCTTGTAACCAAATTTTTAAGTCACTTTACATAATTCCTGTAAAAGGAGTACAAATGACTTCTAAAAATGGAGTTATACCCTACATTAAATGTACAAACTATTAAATAATATGATCTTAACATTCTTAACCTATCTTTTAATAAACTTAAACGGTAATTCTCTTTAAAAAGTCTTTTTATTTAATAGAGCAATTAACTTTCTAATACTGGGATTTTTCATTCACCAATTTAACATCCTTCACAAAATAAGTCACAATTTCGTCATTATTAAATCAATCACACTTAATAATTACAACAACTTTTTGAATGCAGGTACTAAGTCAATATGCCTTTTAATTTGGAACTCTCAAATAATCCTAAATAATCTACAACATTGAAATAAGCCGGCAATCGATTCGAGCATCCCCCGCCCGGTGTTTCATAAAACTGTTACTGCATCGCCGTTGCTCGTTGAAATATTTCGTCGAGCAAATTTTATTACTCTGCATTTACAACTAATTACTGGGTCATCTATCACTTTTGATTAGCAAATCTTAAAACTGAAACATGCCAAGCCTCTCGATTCATACTATTGTAACATTGCATCCCAGAAGTGGATTGATTCTTCCGACCTACGGCTCTCTTTCCCAGGACTGACAAGATGTTTAGTCCGAAATCAAAGTCATTCAGTGAGCACTGAGCCGTCAGTCTTGGGTTGGAAATTGATGTACTAGGGATCCTTCCACCGATTCTCATTCTTTCCTTCTCGCCATTATCTTCATTCCTCTTTTCATCTTTCTTAGTTCTTTCTTTCTTTCTGGCACGACTCAAAAGAATTCTTCCTGGGAGAGATGTCTTTCCTATATTTCTTTTCCTTCACTTCCAACAATTCCCCTTTCTCTCAATCTCTCGTGTTCATTGGCGTAAGAAACCTTTACTCTGAGAAAATTATCCGCTTCTTGTAGATTCGGAAGCAGAGCTCCGGGGAATCGTTTTTGTAATTTGTTTCAGAAGTAATTGTAGCTTTGACGGCTGTCTTAATTCTGGAAGTGTCGATTCGTTCCTTGATTTTTTTATCAAATTGTGTGTCCAGTTTTATTCAAACAAATAAGCTTTTCCTAAAATCCCAGTCATGTTTCTTTGTTTGAGGAATAACTCAAAAAATATTTTTTCAGTTTGTTAAGATTCTCAAGAATCAGATAACTAACTGTTCCTGTGAATCTATGAAACATTTCTGGGTTGCAGTTTCGAATCTGGAGACCAAGGAGCTTAAACTTCATTGTATCTTAAAACTTTGACCATGACTCGAAATGGTACCGATATCCTGGCAGTAAATCAAAGCGATATTACGCCACTGCTCCAAGTCTGTAGGAAGAGGAGAGCAAAACTGTAACGGCAGATTTACTACAACGCTAAATCTGGCTCCACTCTTTTAGATTTGTCTAGCCTGTCCGTTCCTCTTGGTCGAGTCCGACGCCTTTCCATTTCCTTCGTGGACGATCTTCGCGTCTTTACGATTTCAGCAAACATCAGAGTACTTGGCGCCTCTTGTTATTATTATTTTTTTTTGTCAGCATCAAACACACCAAAAATTGAAGGAAACTTCTGCCTTAAAATTTCAATTTTCCCTCATAAAACTGTTTTGAGGATTATTTGGGCAATCCAAGTGGACAGATGGTCAGCTCGGATTTCGAGGAAGACAATCAAATCTGAGCATTACTGAAGGCACCTAAAGTTTATGACGAAAAGCCCGTGGATCCATAAATACTCCGGAGGCATTGGATCCAGGAATAGCCTCCTTCGCGCCAAAAGTGAGAAATCCCCGTGCAGGTCCTCGCAGCCGGTAGTCTTTTACGAGGTAATAGAGGTAGCGGTACGTCCCCGAAGGTGATAAAAGAACACCGGTTTCTCAATTTGACAATTCTTTGCACCCGATATCTCACGCCTTCTTCCCATCTGGAGATCTTTTACCATCGATTCTAACAATTTGCAAAAGAAGAACCAATTCCCACTCTCGAACGTTCCCAATTCCCATTCAGCTCTTTCCGGGAATCACAAAATTATACTATCCCATTTCAAAGTTATGCTAATTTCCGGTAGTATCTTCTTTCAGCGAGAAAGGATTTAAACCAGATAATATATCTCCTTTTAATTCTACCTTCAGACTAATCAAAATTTACATGCCTTTGCAAATCTATAACATCTTTCTAAACTCTGAAGTTTATAAATGAATCTGATTAATATGAATCTGATGGCCAGAGTTTGTTATCTTTTGCACAATTAGGATTAGTTTTGCATCTGTCAAATGCACGTTTATCGCGTGATTTCGAGGTCGTCGGGGATTTAAAAACTGCAAAGCCGAGACGACTTTGTCTTCTTCTTGTCGGCATATGCGAGACGGGATATTTGTGTCACAAGAGCAAAGACACGACCGACTGTAACATATAGTATATGCATAATTATATATGTGAATTATTGGAGGTTCATACAGGAAAAAGAAGCGAGCGACGTGCTTCCCTCATTTTTTTATTATTTTTTTCAGAATTATTCCACTCGATAATTCCTGTCTTTTATTTCCCGATTTTCCGGGTGGAGTATCTCCTCTCCTAAATAAATTTCGGGAGTAATTAATGTGAATTGATCCATCTGCACTCGTGCCACAACCATCATGGGCTAATTTCTTCAACTGTTAAATCCTCCTTGAAGATCCACGTGCTTGTGCAAAAAATAAGCACATGCTCCACAGACTCCCGTCGTGAAGTCGTTGGTGTGAATTTGAATTTTCTGGAAGGATCCAACTTCTTTCATGAATAACGGTTTACATTTGTAAAAACCAAAATTATCGGAGAGCAAAACTAACATCCTTCTACCGCAATTTCCTCCTTCAGGCCGGAAACTAATTCTACGGAGACTTTGCTGTAAAGTTTTTACTACCTTGGGGTTTCGAGAAATGAATTCACTTTTTTGGGAGTTTTTTAAAGATAGTTTTTTTTATAGCATCCTTTAAAGAAGTAACGTTATCCTTAATCCCCGTGTAAGATTTTATTATCAAATATAAATATTATTATTATCAACTGTTAGTAAACAGCAAGCTGGTTATCTCTATATTATCACGACCTAATACGGGAATTAGTGAGTCACTAGACTACTAGAGGACTAGTCCTAATGAAGGTCCGAGGCGATTATTGGAATCGGGTTCAGTTTGCAGATTTATGAATTTGTCACTATAAAGGTTCCCAACTATCCTAGATCTAAGATTATTATTATATATATATATATATATATATCTATGGCTAATTGTGAAGAGAAATGTTGAGTTTCAACTCGATTCAGCTAATATTAAGGATTCTGAATAAAATTTACAAAAACGTCTTTCTTTCTTATGGCAAATACGTGAAAAGCGTCATGGGGCTTGCGCCAGCTCTAAATATCATTTTTTTTCGAAAATAAAAAAATGAATTTACTGTTGTGTGGAATCGAACAAATTTCTGGGCGTCATTCATAAAAAATTCGAGAACAAAAATTTCCAAAGAATTTTCGGACCACCCTAATGTCCATTGAAGAAAAAAACTGTAATAAAACGATTGGAAATGACAACAGGGAAACTGTTGGAACATGAATTTTGCAACTTTTTAGCAACGATTGATATGTAATGTTCATTAATTTAATAATTTATTACTAAAACTTTAAAATGATTGTCAATAATTGATACAAAGATGCGATAAGAATAAACATTATTTTTGTAATTACTTTTTTTTTATTTTAACCGTAGAAGCTTCGCACAGAACTTTAACTGATGAAGAACAAGTGCAAACTTAAATGCAAACGGTTCGGATTTGGATAATCTCTGATGAGTAATTTGGGTCTTGAACCCTCCCTCGCGGGATAAGACGTAAATGGCAATACTAGCACATTGAAGTATCGAGTGCAAAAATGAAGGAGGTGTATTTGCTTGCTTGCGCGTTTATCTTAAGTGCCCAGGTAGATATGTAAGGACTATAGGGTACATGGAAAGGAAATTCTCGAAACCAAATTAGGTGCCACCGTCTATAACTATTGTACGATGCAGACAAGGGCGACGCAGTCTGGCACGTACCAGGTATACTTTATAGCAAAGGGGTCAGGAAGTGTACTGGACGTTGTCACTACAAAGGGAGGAAATAGGTCACCGTCTTCTGGTCTGCGGCCGCCCCCTCAGTAATCTCTGGCTAGTGCCGCCCTGGTGCAATGCACCCTTGTAACCCGTCTGAGTACGGCCCTGTCTATCTCAATCTCTTTTTCTCATTGTGCTGTGAAAAACAATAAAAAATTGAAATGAAGTGTGAAATTAAGTAAAAATTACAAATTCTTCAATTTCAAACATAACGACAAAAGTAAGGTTAAGAAATTGAAACTAATTTATATTTACCAAATTATTGAAATTTCTTCTGTTTAGATTATTAACAAATGAAAACGGTCATCTTTCCTGATTGAAATTTGATTCAATAAATTATTAAAGTTATTAAATAAATCAATAAGAAACTTCTGTGAAAAGGAGACAAAACTTGTGTTATGCTCCATTTTTCACATACATCACGAGAAAGAAAGAGTGAGAAACCTGATGAAACGAAGAACAAACAAAGCACTGACGTATCATTATATCTAGAACAGGGTACGTAGTATGATGCGGTTTGATAGCTCAATTTGAAGCTGAAAGAAAGGGCTAAAGAATGCGTTTGTTACGGGAGAGTTATTGAAATTCAAATTGCATTTATAATCAGCAGAATTTGGGGGCCGAGAATTAATTTGTAGACCTAATACGAAGGACGATTCTAGGAAACCACGCATTAGTCAACCTAATTGCCTCGATCCTTTAGAGAAACTTACAAATCGTCAGTTCTGGCACTGAAGGCTTCTGCTTTATATTATAATCAAGTTGATTCATCATTTTGAGAACGTAAGTACTTAATGATCAATTTTATCATCAAGAGCATACTTGATAAATTACGAAATTCACCTCTCTTGTATTGTTGAAGGTGGAGCCAATCTGTGAAATTTCTTGAACTGCAGCTCTCAATGGTTCATTTTCAAAGACGATCACTTTTATTGTAAATAAATCACTATCATTGTTAAAATGAATACCTATAATTGGTTTTCCTCATCCCACAGTGAAACTCTACTTAATAATAGGTCTAGAGATTTCTTGCAAAACGAGAAATTTAGGGAAGAGTATAAGGGTTTAATTTGCTAGTTATGACGTAACATAACCTAAAATGCTAATTAACCCTCTATGGTAGCAACGACTCCATAATTGAAGTACGATGAGAAGAATAAGTCTCTTTATGGAAAACACGAAACGGAAAATATTTACGCCAATGAAAAGAGAAAATTGAAAAATCGTAACAAAAATACAAAGAAAAACAGAATGCTACAATTGTTTTTCCCAACACATCTTTGAACCAGGTCATCTCGTTTTAACCCACAACAATTCCAAACAAAATAAACTAAGTAAAGAATGGAAGGGTACATTCCGAATTATTGAAAAAGAAAACAATAACGATTATTTTTATCTCGTAAAAGGAGAACGTTACCTTACACGCACAAACCGCCTAAAAGAATTTTACCCTTAACTGTCCACAGAGCAATGAAGCAAAATTAGGTATAGCAATTGCAATGAAAATATTGCTGCATTAAATTACAAATTTTCCTTCTCTAATCCGAACATTTCTCCATATTTCAACTAATCCCAATTCCAAATAAACAGAATGTCATCCTTGACATAATTTGTTAACACTAACTTTATTAGTTAATAAGCAAAGATTCAAAAAACGGTATACATATCAATCTCTTATGCGTAAAAATTTGGATAAAAAATGTAATCCCACAACCAGTTGTAAGGTATGTTTGCCAAACACCACCAATATTAGAACTAGATAATGTGAGCCAGCCTGAAGTAGTATTTCAAAATGTAAGAATATATTTTCCAGGGGTAAAACGTATCTAGAACGGTGGGTGTAACGCTGTCACCCTACAATCCCTACAAAATTAGTGTTAAAATAGAATGTGCATTGCTTGCACCTCACAAGCCCCACTTAATAATAATTAATGACGCTTGGAATCGGATCATCGATACCTAGGTGGGCATTAATACTTGAACTGTTGTAATTGAAAGTCTGCTGTACGACCGTACTTTCAAAGTTATAATAAAAGAGTTTTAATTACAAGTATATATTTATACTTCATACCTATTTTGCCGTCACACATATATTAGGTAAAAATGTATTTTTCGAAGGTTTGAAGTTTTTATCTTAAAGTACAATTAATTCCACGTAAAACTGTATTTTAGAATTTTGTATAGATACAAAAGAACGAAAGGTGCAATCTTTGAAACAAACAAATTGAATATATTCTGTGGCAACGGAAGTCCACTATTACAAAAATCAATAAAATTAAGATAAATATCAAAATGAAAGAAAAGTTATTATATCGTATGTACATTAGGTTGTTAGGTCATACTGGTTGAGTTCGGGCAGTGTACTGTTCGAATAGAGAGGAAGCTCTAATTTTTAAACATATACTTATAGAGTTGTGTATCGAGCGAAGCATTCCAGGGTTTATGTTTGACAATATGAAATGAAGATTGTTCTCGGTTATCATACCAATGTTACGCAAGTAGTAGTCAACTTAATGATGAATCTGGAGGAAGTTCTTAATTGAGCCAAAATGCGTTTAAAAAGGAAAGAAGCTTTGAATAGGAGATATTGCTGGGGTAGCGCATCATTGTGTAAAATTTTACTGTGAATATAACTAAAGTTACTGTTTTCCAATCTTAAAAGATCCCGCGAATGGAAAAAATCACGGTATCTATCAGTTGTAACATCGATTTGAGTTATAAGATTGGGACCATGGAGATCCATGAGATTGTGGCTTATGCCCGCTCCCTCCAAACATCTAATAAGTTGACCTAGCCTGTTATATTTAAGATTTTTGCGATTTCGGCTAGATTTAGTATGCAAAGTTTAGGATAGCGCGAGTCTTCCATATTGAAAATCTTTGCCGCCCAATTCAGCGCCATTTTTAATATTTTGTATAACACACAAGGTAGTTTAGTTAGCTAGTTAGTTAGTTTTTTTAGTTCCAATCTGACAACGAAGTCAGGCGTATTTCTGGGTAGGCGAAGAAGATTTTTTAAGAAACGGACTTGTGCTTTTTCGAAGACATCTATATAATTTAATCCTATCATGTAGGCCGCATACAATGAGCAGCAGCACTTGGTTTCAGTTATAATATTGAACGCCGAGGCTGAGGCTGAGTTGGCTCTGCTAACCGCTGCATGTGCAGCTAAGTTGAAAGCACCTGTTCTAGAAAAAATCGTACCCAAGTATTCAAAACAAGAAACAAACTCCAAAGAGCTATCATCATATTTTAGACCTAGGAGTTTTGCGCTGATCCGACCTTGCTTGAATATAGTGTATTTAGTTTTGTTGTTATCAACCGTGAGTTTGTTTACATTACAATACTCCTGGAGATCATTGAGTTTTCTAATTGCGTCTATTTTAGATTCTGAAAAATAATTAAATCATCCGCGTAAATCAGCATAATAATGCCCGTGTGACCCATGATTCTGAGACCCACAAGACCTTTTTGTCTAATGAAAATCTCGATATCCGAGGTGAAGAGGTTAAACATGATTGGGCTCAAAATCTCTCCCTGTAGAACTCCCTCAGTGAGCGGCAATTCCTCCGAGAACTCGTTCCCCACCTTCATGCAAGTTGAGGCTCTTTCATACAGACTTTTTAGAATTCTAATTATTTTTGAGCTGAACCCAATATCAAATAGTTTTGACCAGGTGTGAGAGTGATTAACCGATGGGAAAGTTCTTGAAAAATCCACAACACTGGATAGATACTTCTATTCTTTTTTTGTAAATAAATTTGCGAAACAGATGCCACGATGAAAATATTATCCATGCAGCCCCTACCACGGCGAAAGCCTGCTTGGGCTTCCGAAATAATGTGACACAACGACTCCCATTTTTCCAATCAAGCGAACATCCAATAATGGATGTCACACATCTGTAAGCAATAGCGGGGACAGACATCTGAGAGGAAGTGGCAGATGGAAGAAGTTTTCCCACGCTTTTGTAGAAAGGATTGCAGATTTTATTTTTAAACCTCTGAATTTATTGACAGTAACCCAGAATGTTTTGCTATCGTTGACACTCTCAAGGCTCATCAGAATATTGGATTCCAAACTTGCTTTTTTCTTAGCTATCAGTGCTTGGTACGATTTTTTAGCTTTGACATGAACCAAATTAGCCTCATCCGAGAAATTAGCCCTGCTAGCTTCTTTCAACGCATTCGACAGATATGATTTGCTTTGTCGACAGTCAGAATCAAACCAAGGTTTGTCACGGTAAAATTTCTCAGTAACATTTTTTCTCACTGACCACATATCTGCTTTTTTGGCACTGTATATAATAGCCACGGTAAGGTTTGAATTAAGATAATCTATGTCTAATTTCTCAAAATTAACCTGAAGTCTTTGAGACAAGTATAATTCGTTTGAGTAGATGTCCCGTTTCTCATCTGTTCACCTCAGAAGCTAATGCCTCAGCATTGCACCAAACTAAGTTATTGACACTTTTACCCCCTGCATTAATAAACGTAAAGTGGGCTGGATTGTCACTCCACGATCTACCATTTAAAAGATAAAACTCATTTACCACCATCAGTTCTACCAATCCTAGCCCCCTCCTGTTGTGCGCAACCTTGTGACTCTCTCGATATATTGATAAATTTGTGTGAGAAAACATATCAGGTGGACCCTGGCTCAATCCCCTCACCCCACAGTTGAAATCGCCATATATAGTGATAGGAACATTATTGTATTTCTCCGACAGGGCGCATAAGGTTTCTTCGAAAAGTTGTAGAATTATTTCTGTATCTACCGTCGGGTTAAAAAAGCAGATTCCTACAATGACATTAATTTTATTTGCGCTATAAATTCAAACTAAAATCAAATTCGTCTCCCTGCTTGATAGCCAATTGTGAAAATTTCCTTTCGTAAGAGTTCCCGCGAGCTCTTTGATAATGGCTGTTGGAGATTCCGAGCCTTAAGGTATGGAAGCAGAGACTTCCTTTCAGTTTGGACTTTTTTTAGTATAGTCCTCCGCAATACTGATCCCAGTGTGGCGTAATTTTTTCAGTTACGATAAGATAATTTTCTTATCCTTAAAGGAACGTAGCTGAGTTAGGAGGGAACGGGGTTTGTCCCGGATTATTCCTCCAATCCGTCTAACAGATTGGACCTGGTCTGAGCGTATTTCAATATTGAGATGCTGCTTTAAAATACCACATATTGACTGCACCAGGTCCACGTCGTCTTCTTCTCAACGCTCTGTCCATTGCCTCGATTCTCCGGGCTTGTTCCGTAATAATCGATCTCAGTTTTTCTTGTTCGATTTTAAGCTCTTGATTTTCTAGCGTAAGATGGTTAATTCTTCTGTGGAGAGCTGAAAGTGAGGACTCCAGATTTTCCATTTTTTTCATTAAGAGTTCAAATTTATCCTCAGAGATCTCGAAAGACACTGTATCGAGTAACTGACGTGCGGTAATGGTTGTAACACTCACAAACCACTAGAATCGAGAACATTAGTACAGTTAGTTACTTTAAAAGCACTTTATAAATTATACTGCACGAACTCAGCCCATAAACAACCAAAATTTTGACGAGCAATTAAACACGTGACCGACTGCCATACTTGCTTAGCAGCACCCCCTATTGTTTATACTAAAAAATATCTATTATCCACTTTCAAGTCGGGCTCTCGGAAAGATTTTTCTGTAACAACAACCCCTCTTCATGTCTGACTTCCTAGACACGTTCGACCATGCTTAAACATAAATTGTATTCTATTACTATTGTATACTATTGTATCATCTATTGTATCACTTACTATACGATTACATTTAATACTTAACAAAATTTATAATAAAATAAGGAATAATAACGAAGAACTTACAGGTTCGGTCCTACCCTCGCCATCCTTGCCAAGAGATTTTCCTTCTGACCAACCCATTCTTGTTAATAACTTGAAGCCTTTGTTGTCCTTTGCAATTGACCTGAAAGAATTAAACGTTTCTAAAATAGCTAAAGATCTATTAAGATATGTGTGGGGGTCGTCGGAACTTTAAGGCGGATTTCAGATTTCGGAAGGCTTCAGTAACTATATTTTACAGAAAGAAAACTTATAAAATACGTTTTGTCGAATAAAATAGAGATTCGAAAATATAATTTCACTATCATTAACTTAGTATTTAATTACTGTAGAATTTTAAATAATATTAGAAGGATAAATACGAGAATGCTGTGGTTATAGGCAAGTCGGATTCGTGGCTGTTGAAGTGTTCGGCACTTCCATGTATGAGTGATAGGCAAAACCTTATAAAATTCTTTTTTGTGCGACCCCCTTGAAAACGCGCCATTGCATGTACGTGAAGCAGGCGTGATGTGGCCGCTTCCAGCCCAGTGACGTTCGCACATGTGCACTCCGCCGCCGGGCCAACATGAAACTTTACGCCCGCTACATGAAACTTCATGCCCGCTGCATAAAACTTTACGCCCGCTACACATACACTGCACCCCGAAAGTTAGAATATGATGGAATTGATCTTTATCATTGAAAAAATTGTCTTGCTAGAATCGACGGTCTCCCTTCTGCAAAGTACGCTATTTCTTCCTTTCACCTATAATATAAATTTGTCAAGTACACCAAACTCGTGTGACTGCCGCCCTCGCATCACTCGAGTAGCAAATTCACACTCGTAAAAATAACCTTCTTTACGCCCTCGATACACAATATACTATTTTATTATGAAATATAAAATAATTTTAATATATTTTAAATATAAGAAGAATGATTTATTTCAAAAAATTATAAGTACGCACTAAAAGACATTTTCAGCATATTCTATATCGCACTCTTCCGAATCAGATAAAACCAAGATACCAAGCCACCACATATCAGTTCACATTAATGCCTTTTGGTGTGAACAATGCGCCAAGTACATTTCAGCTGTTAACGTTACAGGTCACCATAGTCTATACAACCTCCAATATCCCTTGGGGAAGAACAAGTAAAAATAATTGCAGCGAATTTCATGTTAAATTTCACGAGAACTGGTGTGTTGTTTTTTAAATCTTTTTTCGTGCTGATCTCCCCGGATTTTCATACAAAATTCATTCAAGTTACCTATCCCTAAGAGAAAAGTATCCTTCCCAATGCGTTTTGCCTCTGTTTAAAACAGTTTCACACTTGCTCTCGCTCACTCTTTCGCTTTCGATCGCTCGCTCACTGGTTGGACAGTAAAATTGTCCTATCTTTAATATAGAAGTATGGATCTAGATATAAGAATTAATGTGAATAGTTGTGAATATTTGTAAATAGTAAGGATACGATGATATAAAATATGTATGTGGCTTTATAAGAAAGTGAGGTCATGTATGCCTTTAGGGGACACATTATGAATACAGAAGAACAACGCTCCTTATTCGCTGGTAGTGTGAAAAAGGAGCGAAAGGTCGAAAAGTTCCTCTAAAGCGTTCGAACGGGCGAACTGCGTAACTTCTTAATGATATTGCAATGAAAAATTCATTATTTATTGCTTTATTGTAGTTATATAAAGGTTAAGTTTACTTATTGATATGCTGTCCACTATTTACTCTAAATTTAACCCCTTCCTGATCAGAAAATTGAATGATACGAATTAATATTCAGTCCCAAACACATTTTTCAATATATTTCAGCCAAAGTTTATGCTAATTAATAAATCAAAATATTAACACAAAATATGGAAAGAATTATCATATCATATTTTTATTAGTAACGCATATAGTTCTCCAACGTTCCAGGACGGAACTAAGTAGTCTAAACTTTTACTTTACTGTTTACGATGAAACTGAGGGGGGGGGGGCTGATTACGACAATGAAAATGAAACTGTAATGAGGGTCGTAATTACAGCCGTCAAAGCGGTAATTTTTGCGGTCATAATTGCCGGCGCGTAATATAACGATCGTAATAACGGCCATGCAAACGGCCGTAATTTCATACGGATTTGTTATTCTTCTTATTTATTATAGTTATGACGCTAGAAATCTTTTCATACATGTTAAATTTGATCATTATAACTCCAACTATTCAATTAATCCGCTCGTATTCACGAAAGTTTGTAGGGGTGTGATTACGACCATTTTTATGGCTGCAGATTGAATTATATTTTTACTAAATGTATACCTATTTTTCGTTTTTATATATCTAACCCCCCCCCCCCTCCAACAAGGAATCGACAGAAACCAAGTAACCCTGAACTTACGCAAAATTACGCCTGAGCATGTGTTCAGAGAAGTGGACACCCGTTTTCATGGCTGTAATATTGGATCCCAAATACTTCCCCCTGCTGGAAGTAAATGGTTAGAGTCTCTATCCGTTTGAATCATTTTCTATCTCTAAGATTGAAATAGGAAGAAACTATGTATTTATCGTTATCCCGTGTCCATCCCTTCGATCCTTATCCACCATTCTTTCAATCTACAATCACCTCTATTCTTTTGAATGTCAATCTTACTATCCACGTCTATCCACCACTTATCCACATGTATCCTTTTCTTTCCACGCCCTATCCCTATCCTAGTGTTTCTATCCAGATTAATCCTTTACTTATCCACGGTTCTCTTTTTCTACCCGTTAGGTAATCCAAAATGTTGTCTATCTTTTTCAATCCCTATCTTCTATCTAATTCAATCTTTTTCTATCTTTTCTCAAATCTAAGATAACCCTATCTTCTTTAATCCCACCTTTCTATCTTAATTTATCTACAGCTTATCCAGGTCTAACCGTTTCTATCCTTTTCTATCTGTTATCCAATCCAAAATCTTATCTATCTTCTTTAATCCCTATACCCCTATCTTATTAAATCTTTTTCTATCCTTTTTCAAATATAGGTCAGCCCTATCCTTCCGAATCCCAGTATTTCTATCGACATGAATCCTACGCTTATCCACGTCTATCCTTTTCTACCCGTAAGGCAATCTAAAATTACATCTAACTTTTTCAATCCCTATTTTCCTATCTAATTGAATCCTTTCCTATCTATCCAAATGTATCCACAGCTCATCATCTCTTTCCTTTTATATCCATTATGCAATACAACATTTTGTCTATCTTCTTGAATGCCAATCTTCCTATCCAAACGAATCGTTTTTTTATCTTTTCTGAAATATAAGATATCCCTATCTTCTTGTCATGCCAATCTTTCTATCTAAATGAATTTTCTGCTTATCCATCTCTATCCTTTTCCATAAGATATCCCTATCTTCTTGAATGCCAATCTTTCTATCTAAATGAATTTTCTGCTTATCCATCTCTATCCTTTTGCATCGCTACTTGAAGTACGTCCCTGACTTAGTACCGGCAGGTTCCCGGGGCTTGTGACTAGAAATATATTATTATTATAGAAACGGATAAGAATACTACATTTTTGAGTGGATTCAAATGGATGGAAATTAAAACGATATATCTTGGATAGAAATGGATAAGAATATTCATATGGAGTATGGACTCAAATAGATGGAGAAAGATAGGCAGCTGTGAACACCAGGGATAGATTCAGGGATAGAAAAAGATAGACAGTTGTGACGGCAATGGATAGAGTGAGGGATACAAAGAGATAGTTCTATGTAGACACGACGGATAGGGCTCGGAAAGAAACAGATAGCGTTTGTGGGATCCAAAGTGTGCATTTAGTAAGGATTGAATATCTCTATCTTCTTCTATTGATGCGTTTTTATCTTTTTGAATCTTTTTACTTCCATCAGGGCCACACATACGAGTGCAGGATACGGTACTGTTCCTGGGAGATCCCAACTGATTAGTCTTCGAATCAATACACTGCTTATACTTTACGCCAAGCCACCACATATCAGTTCACATTCATGCCTTTTGGTTTGAACAATGCGCCAAGTACATTTCAGCTGTTAATGTTACAGGTTACCATCGTCCGTATAACCTCCAATATCCCTTGGGGAAGAACAAATTCTGGTGGCTGGATCCCGCAGTACATACCTCACCTCTTTACAACCGCGCTGCAACTCATTAGTCTACTGAAAAAATTGCCTGTTTGATAGAATTGGACAGCAGAAGCAGCTGCAGGTATTATACCCGCCCAGGTATTGTTCGCCCAATCGTGCAAGAAAAGTTACATCAGGCCGAGTACGTGAAGAAGAAAGTTGGAAAGGAACCTTCCAAGATACCAAAACCACGATATCAAGCAGGCAATCTGGTATATCTCTGAAGTCATGAATTTTCTAACAAACAGGAGGTTTACAATACCGCTCTAGCGCCTCTAGGAAAGGGTTTGTTTACCATCGCCAAACGATAATCCCAAATATGTTCAATGCATTGAAGGTGACCCTTTGGAACACGGCATCAAATAGAATCCAGCAGGAGCATGCGATTCTCAAGATTGGGTCCACAAACTTAGATTGGACAATATAGAACACCCTCCGGTTCAGAAGAGCCTAAGAGGGCGACCTCGAAAGAGGTCACTAGATGACCGGGGGTGATCTAGAACATAGAACAGCGATTAATTTTGACCACGTCGAGGAGGACGACCTGAGACCCCATCACCCCAGGAAACAACGCGTTCATTTGTCAACGTGGGAACCAACCTTACATTCTTCGACCCAATGCAGCAATTTTTAGTTAAAATGGTTTTATTTTGACAATTATGATCCGCCATATTGGAATCGCTATTTTAAATTTTGACATTTTGAGTTCATATTTGAAATTAACGACCCAAACAAAATAACCAAATAACAATTTTTAGCGGAATCGGTTTAAGTTTTACAATTATGGTCCCCCATATTGGATTTGCCAATTTGAGTTTTGATATTTCAACTTTGGATTTGAAATGAGCGACACCAGAAACCTTCGAATACTTCGAATGATGAAATTGGCTTTGATAGAATGTAACAGAATTGTTACCATAAGATAGGGCTCGGTTCGGCCGTGCACGAAAGAGTTGCCGGGCCGTACCCGAGATGAGACGGAAACCTCCAAGGGGTCCTGGAGTCCTGTGCGACGGCGCACCCGGTCATCAGTCTTAGCTTGTCGTTAGCGGATGCTACTCGCTTAGTGCTCTTGTGCCAGAGCCCTCACCCTGAAGGCTTCACACCTACCAGCTTTGGTGCCAATCTTGCAGTCGCTTCCCAGAGAAAGGAATCCTGCATCTACGACGACCTATACCGGAGACATCCTGACGTCCAACACGGACCTTCCACCACTTGTCAGCACCCGCCACGGGCTGGCGACGTACTTCGATTTGTAAATGGCATTAAAACGCTTTGATTTTACCTGAAATATTTCATTTGTGTCCTCACCCTTCTCGAAATTCCAACTTACATGCCCCTCCTCGGCTTTACATCCGTAATAAGAAATAAGGCATTCCTTCAAGAATTAAAATAGCAATTTCCATCGCCTTTTTCTCAGAATCATTAGGCTTTACATTTATTTACAGGCCGGATTTTGAATAAGAATACAAAAATCTATAAAAAAATCGTATATAGAACATAAATTATAATATCTATACGCCCGTGGCATTCGATAAACGAAATTCTTTTACAAAAATTGCTAACTTCAACATAGATTTTCTCAGTCAAAAAAATTGTTTTCACTTTCTCTATATATTTCCTATAGTCGCTAAGAATTTATCTTCAATTGAAAAAAAATGTATCCCTCCAGGTCATTCCTATTAAAAATACAGTTTCTGTATTAAGTAGGTGTTTCGGTGTTTTTACTACACTAAACAGACAGTTGGTCAGGAGCTAGTGTATCGCCTTGGACATTCCACCGTTTCACCACATTAAGTGGTTTGAAACGCAGCTAACCTTGTTCTAAACTCGAGGTGTACATCACTCTTGCAATCAGTGTACAAACGTTATTGCAATCACCGTGAAATCATTTTCAATCATTACCAATCACTTGAAATTACTTATAATCACTTGCAATAACTTAAAATCACCTGGAATGACTCTGCAATCACGTGAAATCACAGTGCAATCACTCTGCATAAACCTGACTTTGTTACGAATCGTCCTAGTATGTAATTATATGTTGTAGTGAACCCACAAAAAATTAAAATCAATTCTCCAGAAGAATATACGCAAATTAAGCATTATTAAAACGTGCATTGCATTTCCTTACCTCCTAACGTCCTTCCTATATAAACAAACGATTTATTTTTACAGCTGATCTGACCTATAATAATTTACCCTCAATAATAATATTTAAATCAGGGCTGCCTGATTAATAATCAATAATCAATCAAATTCAAATCATAATTTAAGGATATTAAATTAAAGGAATCAAAGTTTTCTCTACGTCGCGTTATGACAGTCAGCATTTTCTGGAAGTCAGTGATTCACAATATAGCTTCCTTCCAGGGTTCTTTTCCGAATTGTCGCTTGATAACGATCATCAAATCAAAATTAGCAATGCTTGCAAAAATTCCCTACCTCACCCAGTAAAAAGAAACTAAGTGAGACGAATTGAGACGAATTCGCTAGAGCCTCCGTGAATCTCGCTTTGCGACAATCTCGAATTGAACCAGGCCATGAATTCTTCTAAATTCGGAAATAAGTAATTCAATCTTCAAATCTGCTATTCGCCCGAATTCGGTGAACAGCCCTACCCGGGCCAGATCATGCCAGCCCGATCGGGGCCAGATGGGTAATAGGGAAAATATATGGCGATTTCTGCGATGGTATGTATTAATTCGACGTACCATTTTGAGACTCTTTATATACGCGGTAATGTATTAAGTTCGCGGAACACGTTCGGTCTTTATACTTCCCCTACATTTGTGCACAGACCTTTCAAAATTAGAGGTCAAAGTATCGACAACTGTAATTTGGTGATTGTGAATTCTCTTTTGTCAAAGCTCCTTCGGCTTTAAGAAGCACATTCCCATGACTTATCTTGTGTTTCACACTCGATTTTGTCTAAAGTGTGAACTTTTCTACATTATGTTCAATTCTATTATATCCAATGTATATTATATTCATTTCGGTACCTCGGTACCAAAAAATGATTAGTAACAAATTTGTAGATCTTTTTGGTTGAACATATTTTTTCGATTAATTTTCTTTGTACCTTGTGTCGTTTTTTGTCGAACATTTAATTTTTTTATTCTCAATGCTATTTTTACGACTCAAACAAACATTACGCGTCCTATCGAAAAATAATTAATTAAAAAGGTGTAGATATTTTTTTGGGTGAATAACTTTTATACATTAATTTTTTTTACCTTGTGTCGTTTTTTTGAATATTTTTTTTATTTTCAATGTTGTTTTTTGACGAATAAAACAAAAACAGCGCTTCCTATCAAAAATGACTAACAAAAATGTTTCACATATTTTGTAGTTGAACAACTTTGGTTGATTTATCTTTGTTCGCGTCTTGCATAGTTTGACCGCAAAATGGAATTTTTGATTATTTTTTTTGTGTCATATGTTTTCAATGTGTTTTTAAACATTTGATAATATTGCAATACAATATTCAATGCAGTATGTTGGCGTAGACTTTTTACAATACGCCAAGAAAATTTTGAAACTATCTGCTAATGGCATTATCAATGTGACATGTTGCAACGACAATGTCATTGATAAGAACATCTTTTTTATGTGGCAGTCAAAGATACTGTCAAATTAAAACATTATAAACAATATAATTTCAGCAAAAAATTCAACAGAGTTCACTAATAATAAAGTTTTCAAAAGCAATATATTAACTTTTTGTTAGGTAGATGCTTTTGTAAGCAAGTAAACATTTATATCACTTATTCTCTTGTATTAAACATTGAAAAGATATGTTTTCGTGCGCTTAATGCGTGAATTTCAACAAAATGTTCACAAATATAATAAATATTGTAACTTAAATCGAAAACTGGGATTTAAACCCCTGAGGAACTACAGTCATGAATTGTAACTGAAATTGTATTTCCATTTTTTTTAAAGAAGGTTCCTCAAAGCACCTGCGGCTGTGACGATTACATTCTCATTGAGACACTCGCGCTTCGCGTTCGAAAATTAGGTTATATAGAGATGGTTCTCTTCAAAAAATGAAACGATGTAGACAAAATTGAACAGCATATAAGAAGTACGTATGTTTTTTAAATATAATTTTAATAAAAAATACAATGTTTTTCAAATTGACTAACTAGAGTCATTAAGCCGTAGGCTTTGATTCTGTTTATTCAAACTTCAGTTCTACGCCAACTCTACTATAATTAATTAATTAAGAACATTTTCAATTTGTGTTCAATTGAAAAATTTCATTGAGATAATTTGTAAATCTCATTATAATCTACTCAAAATAAGGATTAAAACTTACGGATTTCTTGAAAACAAAAATTGTATATTTTTGAGAGTAATCTAACCTTTTGAATTTTGGTCTGAATAAAAAATTTCAGGGAAATAGTTTTGAATTATTTTTTATACCTAGTGTAAATTCGGATAAATATTTCTTAATCTATCATGGAAATAATTTTTTCTATTTTTTGAACATTTTGAAAAGTATATGGTATAACTTTTTCAATTTTGTTAAAAATTGAAAATGCCAGTCGGATAATTTGCAAGCCCCTTTTTCATGAATCAGAATCTTCAAACTAAATTTCTAAAATTCTATAAATTTTTTTTTTCAATTATGAAAATGCTCTAAATTTTTTTTATTTCGTTCGGAAATATTTGGTTAGTGAACTTTGCCTTTATTCTTGGACACCAAAAAAAGTTTATCAAAGGCTGACTCGATTGGATAAATCTTTCAAAAGTTAGCGTGGCTACAAAATTCATGTAACCGTACAAACAGAAGACATAGAGCCATACATACAAACAGGCAGGCAGGCACCGACAAACACGTAAAAATCCACTAAAAACCAGAGATAAAAAATTTGAACGATTACATTGCACTCACATGAATGAGAATGAAAAAATTAGTGGATTCAGCAAAATGCGTCTCTTTGAGTTATTTTCTTTGAACCAACGATTTGTCTTCTTCAGTTGAGTAAATATTGTTTAGAGGCAAAAAAGGCATGCCTCGACTCAAAGAAATAATTTCTTTTATGATATTACTTCAATATACGAAGAAATATTTTGTGGCAATAAATGTGAAAATTATTAAGACAAAGAAATGATTTCTTGGGAGCTAAGAACCTAGTTTGTTCGAATATGTTTTTACCCCCTAAGAAATATTTCCTGATTTCAAAGAAATCGATTATTTTATGTGATAAATACTTTGTTAAATTGAATAATTCATTCTAGATAAGTAATTATTCATCGAATTGAAAAAAATAATTTATTCGATGGTAAGAGTTGACACGATTATTGCAAGTAAATAATTATATACACTAAAAAAAAAAAATTTTTCAATAATTAATTTTGATGTATTGTATTGAAAGAAATCATTGTTCGAATAAACAATCTGTAATAAAATAACTCGAACAAATGATTGTTCAAACAACGGGAATACTTCCTTGAAAAAAATTCATTTGTATTTCATTGAAAAAACACTTTTTTCATGTACCATTTTGGCATATGTATTTCCTTTAATTTACATTAATTTTAGTGCAAAAAACACTTTTTACAATAAAAACCTATTAAAATAATATTTTATAACCTTATAGTAATTATTATTGCATTAAAGTTCTGAACGAATGCTTCATATGAATTTTTGCATTTCAACTATTCGATTTTTTTAACAATGATGGTTTTTGTAGCTCAAAGAAATAGCGTTTATTTGTATAAATTGCTTTATTTTGATAATAAGTATCTTTTTTCTTTAAATCAAGGACTTGGTTCTTCAAGTCAATTAATGTTTGATCAACTTTGTTATATGCTCATTCTTAACGATATATTGCATCTTAGGATCACAGAAATATTTACTCAAAATAGAAACCCATTTTCTTGTTTCTAATGAATATTTGGTAAAATTTATGGTACACTTCTTTGAACCAAGGAATCACATATTCCAATAAAAAAGAAACTTTTGCTTCATCCGATGGACTTTGAATTGCTTAAGGGAAATATTTTCCTTATTTAAAGTCACGTTTACTGTATCAACTACCTGATTTTTAAACTCAAATTTCTTATTTATCTTGACCAATAACAACAATCCTTCCCTTCACCAATATCGAAAATCTGGTGGATCGTTGATATCAATCTAGCAGTCCGAAATACCACCAGATTTTTAGTAATAATCTAGTAGAATAGAAAACGACTGTTTATTATTTAAACAAATTGAATCAGCATATTCATAAAATTATCAGGTTTTACTACAACATTTGCGTTTTTTTTCTCACAAAATCACCAAAAATTATCCTGCTTATGCTACAGTACTATCTCTTTAAATTTGAGTTAGTAGAAATTTTACTAATTCATTCAGTACACTTAATTATAATTGATGAATCAGTTATTTTCAGAAGTTCACTAATTTTATCAATAAAAATACCGTAACTGATGTCAATCAGTTATACCGTAACTGCAGTGAATCAATTATAGACTTATAATACATTGATAGAGGAACAATTTTTGAATTAAGCTTTTGTTTATACTCCAATATTATTTATAATGATAAAGTGTATTTTGAAATTTTCATTTTGATAAATGAGTAAGAAATTATTACATGTGTGAACAAATTTTAAACTTTTAACAATTTTACATTTAAAAATGGCGCGCAAATATGTTTGGAACATAACCTCTTAAAATTAACTGATTTCTTCAATACAACTACAACTGATCAATTAGTAATTTTCGTTTTACTAATCCAATCAATACACCAAGAATTGTTTACACACCTAATAAAATTTGCTATTTGTCAAATAGTCAAATCTTACTATCTCATTAGTCGCATACTCATCTTTGAATCTAAAAAAGTCCGAATAGAAGTCAGTACTTTTCAGAAATATATACTTTATGCCAATGCTTATTTATGCCAATAACTGGTCCGAAAATAGCGTTGGTTCTACAATAATTATTTCCAATTCTTATAGCAATACTTATTCTAATAGTAATTAAAAAACTTAGTCTAATACTCACTTCCAATACTTATTTCTCATTAGAAAAGGCGCAAAACTTAACGAAAAACTTATAACACAGCTCTACAAATTTGAATGTTTTCTTTGGTTCAAAGCTCTAAATAGATGTTTCTAAAAGAATTTAATGCTCTGAATTCCAATCCGTTAATTAAATTGCCTGATCAGCTTTCGTTTTCAAGATATTATAATTTAAATGTGCTGAAATGGCTATTTTTCGTCTTCTTTAATGTGGAACAATTTTAAACAAAAATATAATAATTTGGAAACCGAATTTGAATTTCACGTGAAAAAATCTTTTAAAATCACTATTCGAACATCAATTTCTTTCATAGTGTGTCATAGTGTGTCGCAGTCGGCGAGAGTAGCACGCCGTTTCAAACAATTGCTCGTTTCTCGAGATTTTACACTTATCAAAATGTATTTGACAATTGTTATCTATGTAAAATGACCTACTCGACAATGTGGTCGCATTATTTTTTCGGTACGATCAGTGGTTTCTGCGAAAAAATCGGAAAACTTCGGAAAATCAATTTTCGGCGAGAGAAAAGCATTGTTACTGAAAATTAATTTCAGATTCGGGTTTCACACCCCAAAAATAGCGTGTATGCAAAAATGCATCCATTTCTGATGCAACCTTAAAAATGTTATTTCAGAGCTTTGTTGACTGGACAATAAACAATAATCAGTGTAAAATCTAATTGTTGAAAGCTCGGAATTTGTTAGTTTTTAATAAAAGTGGATTAAAAAAAAAACAATTATTAACTTTTAGTTGAATTTTACACTTTACTGTCACAGTGTGTAAGCTCCCTAGCTTTCGCACACCCCTATCAAATATATACAAATATTATTTTGTAGCTTTCTTTTCTAGCTGGCGATAAATCATAAATCTCGAGAAAGCGGAGTACCTATTTTGATTTATTCGCAGATTATTCGTGGATGAAATATACATACTCAGGAAGAGGTGGAATCGGGCATGAAATTGGTAGGTGTGAATATTGGTGTAGCGAAAACTTGAGTATTTTTCTTGAGAAGTTTTCCCGCCTAGAGATTCTCTGCACAGTCTAAGTTGACTTACGGCTCATCGAGACGAACTGTTTTCAAGGCACTTGGGCTAAAGTTTTTCCAGAATCAAGCAATAAGTTCCCTACAATAGAGGAAGGGATGGAAGAGAAAATTTCTCTAAAATATTTTTTCTATAGTCTGAGGTACATATTTACTCTCATAAAAGCATTATTTAATAAAATATTCATTTTAGGGTACCTACGTAAACAATTTTTCTTGTATCTTACATTTGATATCAAATAACTGGAATGCAGTAGTAAATGAATGCGTCCATCGGAAAAAGTGCACCTTAAAATATTGATTGGTAAAGTTATTTTTTTCCAAGTATTAAAAAAAATTCTGCAAAACCTCGAAAAATAATAATCAGGTAAAACTATTTGACGCTAAAGTTTAAATTTTTCTCAAACTTAAGCGCTGAATTATAAAAATTGGTCCTTTTCAGATGTTTTAAATTAGAAACTTCATTTTTGAAATTATTTAATTCTGAACGTTTTAATAGTTGAATAAAATCTTTCGTAAAAAGTCTAAACGAAACAATGTTTTTGTTATAAAGAATTTATTTGTGTAGATTTTATAAACTGAAATAATGAAAAATCCTTAAATTGGCTCAGTTTAAAATTGGTTAGTTTTAAACGTTTGAATTTTGAATAGTATAAGTATAAATTCTCAATATAACTTTCTATTTAAAACTGTTAAAATGTAATGGAGTTCATCTCTGAATAATTTTACTTCCGAACATAAAATTTTAGAAATTTTATATGTTCCTTTTAATATTTCCTGTTTAAGGAGAGTCTTAGTACAAAATGTATTTTATCAGACGTCTAACATTTACTATTGTTACTATTGTTCAGTATTATGGGAGTTTTCGTAGGATTTATCATAGGGACGAGTACCACAAAATTTTCTGTGCTAATAGCGATAATTTGATTGAGTATTTACAATATTATTATTGATATTAACTGTTATCCGCTTCTTATTTTTCACTTCGAAAAATAATTGGCAGTGTTATTGGGTTTGGAATGAGAGAATATTTACGATAATAATTTGAAAAAGTTGATTAGAATTATTATTCTGAACTCACATAAGTTATATACGTTTAGGTTTAGACCAATAAAGAGAGAAGGCGGATCTGGAATTTGATTTGTTTTCTTCCTCTTGTCGTTCCAAGCCCTGATCCAAACCAAATCCCTTATGGTCGAGTGGGTCAAGCATAACAACTGGAAAATAAGATTTTCTTTCTCCTCTTTTTATGCTTCCTACAAGCTGAACTATATATATTCTTCTCAAATGAAGAAACCATATTCTCATGTACTTTATGTACAGTATTCCCCTTTTCATTGTCCTGCTTGCGTGAAATACTCTCTAAATCTAAATAAGTAAGAAAAATTCTTATTGAATTAGTAATTGGGTGTTCGAGTAATTAAATATTAATATTTTACCTTTTCACTGATGGAATAGTAAACACATTAGAAGTTTATCTTACTAAAGTTAATTAGTAAAAATATTGACTAGTTCCTTAATGATTTCGGTCACTTATCAATTAGTGAAATTTCCTTTTCGATTATTTTCAACATAAAATGGTGGTCCAATGACTCAATGTGCGACAAGTGTCACGCAAAACCCTTGTGCATCAAAAAGTTGCAAATAGTTGACAACTACATTATGTAACAAATTAAAAATACCCATTGTGCAATGTTTTGATGTGATTTTCTGGCTCAATTTGATGCTTGGGTATTCTGTGTGGTGCTGTTGTATTTAAAAAAATCACGTGGTGTTTCTGGGAGCACCCACGAATTAAAGCGATTATTTGTATTATGAATAATGTAACGTATGATACATGAAGTATGTAAACAATTTTTTCCCCGATTTGGAGCAATAACTTTTATATATGTAATGTTGGTGGAGGAGACGTAGTATGATTCAGGATCATGCGAAGTTTCCGTTTTGCAGAATATTATCATTAATAAAAAATGAAGAAATTACAAAAAAATCAGTTATTTATACCCACAAGGAGCAATAGAATATTCTTTCTACCAAAAACAAAATAAACTATTGATCCAATGTATCAAACCTTGCTCATTCGCTTTTATGATTATTTTTGTCGTAAGAGGGGGATCTTGACATGCGACGTATATTCCAATATTTTTGTGATCAATTTTCTTTATTTATAGCTTATTACTATCATGAACTGTTACTTACTTTTTTATTCTCATTAGTTACACGGAGATACACGGAGAAAATTTTGGTTGTATAATTTGATATTATAATATTTAATTTTACAACAAGACAATTGCAATTCAGGATATAATAAGTTACTAAGTTTATTGAAATATAATAATTAATGAATTAATATATGTACTCATACTTTTCCCAACTTCAATTTGATATCAAAAAAATTAGTCTCTCCAACTCTAAATGACAATTATTAAGTCTGGAGTAAATTTATAATTGATATGGAAAAAGTATTTCTTTGTATCGCTGTGGCAGTTAGTACTATTTTCACGACTACATCCTTGATTGCCATCGAACCTTTGCAAAAATAAATATTTTAATGCCAAATTTTACAACCAATAGTCTCTGTGTGTACTTTAGGTTGGAAAATCACTAAAATGGATATGTTAATGTGTTAACTGTATTATATTTTATGACAGTGATAGTAAGATATACTATTTTTATATGCAATTTTCCTGTTTGAGAATAGCAAGTATGAATATTTTCTGTTTACCCAGTGGGAAATGCCTGCATTGCACCGTCACTGACATGTGACACGCTCTTAATCTCGACCAAAAGTAAAAAATATAGCTTTTTTTTTAATTAGAGTAATATGAAAATGAGCATAAATGAAATTTCTGAAAGATTCGGATAATAGTGTTTACATTTTTTTTAAATGTAAGTATTAAGTATGACATGTCTTCATAGTTTAAACTGGAGAATTCGAAGGGGATTCTGGCTTGCTTCCCCTATGCAAACTATGGACGTATCTAATACATGATACTAATTTTTTTAATTTTTATAAATTTGTTTCCGAACCCTAAGATACGTTGTTTTTTTATAAATTAAAAAAATTCTAACTCAAACAAAAATTATATTTTTCAATTTTTATTTTTATGAGCATGTATAATACTAAAAACTATGCATAACAAAATTACCTTAATTTTCATATTCATAGAAAAATATGTTTAACATGCCAGAGCGAAAAATTTTTTGATCCTTTTGCACCTAGGAACATTTTTTATTTCAAAAAGTCATTACAGATTTTTATTTGTGATAATGACACGTAGCAACTATTCAGCACTAGCCATTTTCGATTTTAAAGAATTTTTAAACGAGAATCGGCTTAACTCTATCTAAACTTCAGTTCTAGTGCTGCGCCAGTACTGGCTGCCAGTACTGTCTACCAGAACTGATGCAGTACTAGCAGCCAGTACTGAACATAGTTATCATCCCAAGGCCCTGCTAAAACTGCGCCAGTACTGGCGGTCAGTGCTGGCGCAATACTGCACCAGTAATCAATTTTCCATTGGATACTGATGAAGGTGTTTCAGTAATACTAGAAAAGTTTAACTCGGACATACGGCAAGTCCAAACCGACAATTTTATAACTATTTCCAATATCCATGTAACACAAGAACTACAAATCTATTTTAGTTTGTTCCCTTTACTTCGAAATTAGATTTCAGATTATTAACTAAAAATGAGAAAACGTGCGCCTTGAGCGAAAAAAAAACAAACATTCTTTCTCCATTTTTTCGGAACATAATGATCAATTTTAATTAAACTTTTCATATCATTATTATTCTCAAAAAACATTTATCATATTTAAATATTGCTCCATCTTTTCGGAAGAAAAAGTAAGAGATAAAAAATAGAGGTAAATCATCCTCACAAAACTAAGAAAAATAAAGTGTTCTAGTTATAATTCGTTTCGACATATAGCTTAACGAAGTTTGAACTTTTTTCTATTTTTCGTGGAAAAATTTCTCTTTTCAGTTTTTCTAACAAATTGCATATTTATGTACATCTCACATAAAAATTGTCTGTAAATATATGGCAATCGGATCGATTCTCTGTAAATTAAAACAAAATTAAAATGTACTAGTCCTAACAGGTCCAAAATTATCCCTCGGAATTTGACCCTTTTTCCCCGATTTTACCATAATTGTAGTTTTTCACTAATAGCTCATTCCTAATGCATCCTAAAAGAAAAGTAAAATAATTTTTGATAAAAAAAAGCGTATGAAATTGCATTCAATATTAAACAAAAATATTGTAAATGCATTACGTTCAGAAACAACGACGTTCAAACTTTGGTCTTCTTCTCCTTTTTTTCAAATTGCATCTGCTTTCATTTCTTTTTAAATACTATTAACTTAAGATGCAGTGAGAGCAAGCTCTTCTTGAAAAACTGTAATTACATATATTGAAATCGAGGGGAAGAGGAAAACTTCCGAGGGTCAAAGCTTTGTATCTTATTATAGAGCTAGAATATTTTTTATGTTTATTTACAGGAAATTGAGTTGGCTTCCATTCATCTGCAGATAATTTTTGGGTGGGGTGTACAGAAATATGAAAATTAAAGAAAAACTGAAAATTATAATTTTCCCCCCAAAAATCGACGGAAGAGCAAACTTTCTCAAGCTATATATTGGTGCCTATTAAATCTAGAACACTCGATTTCTTTTTATATTTCTAAAAAACTGATTTTTAGGATGTTTTCCTAAAATCTTAAAGGGTGCTGGTTGCGGCCCGGTCCTGCGAATGTACGGCCTTTTTAAATGCTGAAAAGAAAGGGTCGATAAAAAATTCAAGGGGAACTTATGTGTTCAATAAAATACGTGATGACTGGTGTGCCGAAACAGGACGTACTTCAAACTATTTCTGTCTAGTACTTTTGGATTTTATTTGGGACCTTATTGATATTCCATTGACATTTTTTCACTTAGATAAGTGCTGAAAATTATTATCGAATTTTGAAACTGTCGAACTATTTACATATATGTATTTGGGAGTAAAATTCTTGTATTTTGGAAGAGATCAAATTTTTAAGTAGTGCGAGCGTTTATTTGAAGTAGCATTACTATGGTTTCAGACGGCTTGTTAATACCCGCTGATTTTGGTGTAAACGGAACAGACGAGAGTACAAATACGTAAGCGAATGCAATAACGAGATTGCATTGTACAGATTCAACCGATTAGTGAGCACCGTATACCCACATATACCTGCCGCGAGTCCACGAATATATGTCTGTGTATGCTAGCAATTAACTGGCAATTAATGGAAGTCGATTCGAGATTTGCAAATGTACACGAACCACTTCTTACGCTGCACTGTGTCCCAGTAAAATAAATAGGCCCATACACGGAAAAAATTTTAGGTTTGCCCTTGCGCTTTTTCCTCACATCTGATTGGTTGAGAAAATCGAATCTATTCAAAAAACTTAATGCCAATATTTGACAGTTGAATAAACAAGAAGGAGAGAATATTCAGAGGGTATTATACCAATTTGACCTACGAATCCTAAAAAACTTATTGTTGTCTTACAAGTGTTCTTTGAAAAAAAGTTTCATGCTTGAGAATTCTGGATAGGCAGGCATTTAATTTTTTTTCTTTTTCGGTCTAAAATTGCTAGTCATTTATGAATTAGGTATTTAAAGTCAAACAAAGAATCAAGTATCAACCTCCTAAGTAGGTTACATTGAATGTCAACATTTAGAGAAAAATATTATGTTTACGCTCATGTATTTTGTTTAATGCGTGCGCTTACGTGTGTCGGCAGTGGGAGCAAAACAAGTAAAAGTCGCGATAACTGATAGTGCGATAAGTGGGAGGGTACTACATATGATATATACTGTGGATATTAAAGACGTGCAACACAGAGCGTTCTTACCTCGGAGAATTTTTTGAAGAAGAAAACAGCATTTTCGTCAACTATTTTACTGTATCCAAACAATTTACATGACAGAAGTTTTAGGCTCCGGCAGCTACGATCATGGTTCCTTAAAGCAACAAATCCCGACACAAATGGAACCAAAAGCCATCCAAAGCCGGAATCTTGTTGAGTTGAGTAAGAAATGAAGCTTTCATACCTCCAAGACAGCCTATTATGAGAACTACAAGATGGACTTTGTAGCCTTGGTATAGCCTGCTTAGCTCGAAAAGAAGTGCTTGATGTTTCGCCCGTTTTTCTTCCTCCTTTGCCGTGATATTGCCATCGACTGGTGCCGAGAATTCAATCACGTAAATTATCTTGTTTTTCAGATCCTGGAGGACAATATCAGGCTTCGTAGCACTAATAGGTTGAGTGGTGGAAAATGAGAAATTCCAGTAGATCTTACACTGATCATTCGCCACAACGGACTCGAGTAATCTGCACTATTCAGAACTGAGCACGCTGTAGCCAGAACCGTTCCTGAGAAAGACTTTTTGGTGGATAGATATCCCTCGTCTCATGTTGGCATTATCGGCTATCTGTGAAGGTGGTCTTGCTGGAACGGGTGGTATGTTCGCTGGAGGATGATTATCTTCTTATTGCCGATAAAGAGCTTCATATTCGATTTTGCGCAAAAAGGGTACCTGATCTCTTGAATACTGAGGCGTTTTGTGAGCATATTCCGGGTGCATATTTACCCAACGTTCATGTAACCTCTGCATGAATCCTCTTCGCGCCAGTGAAATTCTTTGCCAACAGGTAAGGACGTCCCTTCGGAGTTGGTCCGACCACTCAAATCTATGTTCTCGCGTTTGTACGGGGTCATTGCCTGGTCGTCGCCTCAGTTCGATCCTATTGCCACTCCCAACTGATCCATGGCCTCCATCCGAGAGATGCCTATTGTGGGTGACACTGCGTGATAATGGTGACGTAACTGCATAATTCGTTGCGTTGGGAGTTAGCCCAATGCAGCGTGGCTGACTGCAAGAGCCGTAGCTCTCGGGCGATGGGGTCGCCACATCCCTACTTATGACCACAGAGAAGATTTCCTATCATTAAAACAAATTAATCATAGCTAACTCACTATCTTCACATGAAAACTCCAGTTTCTCTGTTTCTAAAATTAGATCATGTTCTTTTACAATATGGTCACAGAGATCAGCATAGACATTATATTTGTTCTCACACGTCGGACAATACATGTTTTCTTGCTTTTCCAGCGAAGGCATTGATTTTGATTACGCAAATGTCTCTACATGTTCTTATTCGACGTGAATTTTTTTCACAAACTTGATAAGTAATAGGTTTCAGATTCTCATCCTTTTCAACACACTGCTTTTTGTCATCATGGACTTCACTCGTGTGCCTGTTAAGAGACTTCTGATCCTGACAAATTTTGTCGCACCTGAAATCAAATCAATTTATTTTTATCTAGAATTTTCTAAAAAGTATATGAACTTTTTAACTAAGAAACGTAAATGATCAACCAAAAATGTAGTAGTTATACTAAAGGTTACAGAAATAATTTTTAACCATATAAAAGAAACTTTGAACAAAATAGTTAAATTTTCAACCAAAGAAATAAACCGTCAACCAAATAGATGAATATTCCACCAAGAAAATTAATATGCAACCACAAAAGACGAATTTTCAACAAAGTAGTTAAATTTTAACTAAGGAAATGAATTTCCAACTATAATGATGAATCTTCAATAAAAAAAATAATTTTGAACCAAACAGTTTAACTTTTCACCAAAAAGATGAATTTTCAACCATAAAGATTAATTTTCTACAAAACAACAAAATTTTAATTAACAAAAATAAATTTTTAACCAAAAGTGGAATAATTATATTTTTAGTTTGAAAAAAAATTATTTTGAACCAAACAGTTCAATTTTCTACCAAAAAGATGAATTTTCAACTATAAAGAATTATTTTCTACCAAAAAGGACGAATTTTCAACGAAATACATACATTTTCGACTAACGAAAATAAATTTTTCACTAGAAATGGAACAGTTATATTTTTAGTTTAAAAAGGACTGGACAAGTGTGCCTGCGTCCACCTACACCAAGGAAGACTAGAAACTACACCATCGCGTGACGATCAGGATGTTCAATTCATACGTGCAAAGACCATTCAACATTTTGGTAATGGAGACATATGCATCTTTTGGAATACCGCAAGCGGAAACCCAAGATGTGCGTGTGGTAAAACGGCTATTTTAAAAAGGTATCGCCCAATTCTCAGAAAAAGTTAAGCTCGCGCATTATTTGGGAAGATTAAGATCCAGGCGACCAATATGCTGGCCGTTCTTATACTGCTCTTCACGTTTGGTGCAGTAAAATGGAACGTCGATGAGTTAAATCAAATTAACTGCAGCACACGCAAGATCATGACAATCCATCGCAGTCATCATCCTAGATCTTACGTACCTCGAATGTACCTTCCTCGAGATAAAGGGGGTACAGGTTTCCTGAGCTTGGAGTATCTTCATCGAAGAACGGTTCTATATACAGCCTGCTCAGCTCTAAATAGCACAGATTCTCTTATGCGACTTGCTCATCAGCATGAAGTCGTCAGTGCTGCGGTCTTTCTATACCGTGCTGCAGATAGGGTAGCAGAGGAGCTTGGTCTCCCATTTGATTCCAGCGGCATTACACATGGCCTAGCATCACTAACACCTTAGGTGCTCAAAAGTCGTGTACAGGAAGCAGAACATTCGCTTCTACTAACACATGCTGACAAACCCCTTCACGGTAAATTCTACAGAACTATACGTAGACAAGAGCTGTCGACGAGTTGGCCCAACGTGTTTTTCAAATATGCTGGATTGAGATCGGAGACTGAGGGATTTATTTTTGCCTGTGAAGAAGGCGTTATAGACACCTCAGTTTACGTGAAGCGCACTTTTTACACGTTACAAGTACGGCGACTCCTTTTACAAGTAATATGGCGCAGTTTTACAAGCGTTTTGTTTTATAAAGCTTATGGCTTGTAACACTTGTGATTTGGAGACCAATTTCGCAGGATCTTTGCAGTTTTGTAAAAGTAGTCAATGTAAATACAAGTTATATTTTAAGAGAGTTTACTGAAATTTTTGACCGTTGAAATTGGTTTATGAATTAATTAAAGAACCAGTTATTGGAGTGTTGATATATAATTATCGGTTATACTGAACTTGATGTAGCATAATATACGTTAAAAGAAGTGTATATATTTGAGGTTAGGAAAGGCTAAAAACGTTGCCCGTGACTCGTATATTAATTGTTTGTAATGTATGTGACACACCGATAGAATACAAGAAAATATAGGTTACTAATAACGTAATTGAAATAGAATACTGACATGCAAATCTATATTAATGTCAGAATAATTTCTTTTTAAATATTTTATTATCTACCACCGGAAAGTATCGGTATGCTCCTTGTACAAGCTTTTACAATATATATGAAATTGATTTTTTTTTTCATGATAGCACAAAATTCAATTATTTTTTTAATTGATTTTTTAAAGGTATAAACGGCGATCCTGTAATACGCAGTCTCCCTAGGTGGTTAGCTGCCATGATACGTTAAGTGCGCCTGCGCGCACTTGTAACAGCGCTCGTAAATTGTAGGAGATAATACTCGTAATTACAAGTGGACGCAAAACTCTTGGGAAACACAAAATAAAAGAAGTTGTAATTACAAACTAGTAATATAGTAACTTGTAACTTGTGAAATTGTAATTTTTATGAAACAGGCCCCTGCCATACGTCCAGAGGGAACTGAAGTCCGTTGTGAAGAATGAACAGTGCAAGATCTACTGGAATTTCTCATTCTCTGCCACTCAAAGTATCAGTGATACACTTCTTTTCGAGCTTAGTTGGCTATACCAAGGCTACGAAACCCATTTTGTAGTTCTCATAATCGGCTGCCTTGGAAGTATGAAAGCTTCATTTCTAAGCCAACTCAATAAGATTCCGGCTTGCCAGCGTCAGGCTCAGTCCATCATGAATCGGATGCAAAAGACTGTTCTTCTGAGTTCATTTCATCTGGTGCGTCAACACTGCTCCTTATAACATTCTACAATTGAATTGTAGTTTTAAAAAAGTATCCAGAGGTGAAAGCTTCACCTTCAAATGTCCCGTCTGCCGCGTAAGGTCATCCGCGGCTGCAGACCGGACTCCAAGGAACATTGTTATGCGATGTCATCTCGCGTAAATTTTCCACTCTTGCTTACCTTCTAGGATCGAAGGAGCAAGAGTGGATGACGTACACGTTTTGGTTGCGTCGAAATTGGTTGCATTAAAGAACCATGATCGTAGCTTCCGGAGCCTGCAACTTTTCTAATAATAAATAATACGCTAGCTCAAAGAAATCATCCAGAGGCGACTAATTTCACCTTCAACGCTCGTGGCCGCTGTGTAAGTACAACAGCGGTAAAATACGAACTTCAAAGTACACCATGCTCCTAATTTTGTACCTACTACATCATCTCAAAAGATTTCAAACGTTTTTGCCCCAGAAAGGGAACAAGGTCCGCAATGGACAATCAGGTTGGACACTTGATGGCAGCATATTAAGAAGAAAATTGTGTCGATTGACTCAATATAAGAAAGGAAATAAAACCAGAAAGCTGATACACCATGTTACTAAAATCATTTATCTTCGGAGTGTCAAGACATGGGCACCAGAAATATTGGATGAGATTATAGACTACCAGCGGCAGAGACTTGATCTTCTTACTGCTAAACTGCGTCGGTATAATAAGAGTACTGCAAGAAGGCAGAAAAATCGAACCTTTCAAGAAAATGAAAAAAGCTTTTACCGTGAACTGAGTGTAAAAAAATGAGCAGCAAGACTTCCAAGTCCATCAATTGGAAAAAATGACTAACTACTGGTCGGGTGTTTAGGGAAAAACGAACATAAGCAATTTAAATTCTTCGTGGTTCCAACTAGAGAAAGTAAGAGCAAGCAATAACCCTGAAATTGAGCTAACATCACAGATTCAGTTGTTCCAACGGTTATGAAAGGGGCAAGTAACTGGAAAGCTCCAGGTCCGGAAATGGTGCACAAATTCTGGTACAAGAACCCGACGCTCAAAATCCATCTGAATTTCGATCGATAGCCTCTTTTCTAACAATATATAAATGCCTTAATGCTATAATTGCAGATAGGTTATATTCTCACTGCGACGATGATGACATCTTGTAAGCCCACGCATCATCGACTTTGTAAGTCGTGCGATTATGCGTTGGGGTACAAGAATCAAGTATTTTGATCATGGACAACCAAGGATATCTAGATCAATACGTATTGCAAGAGTTTTTAAGGAGACTCCTTCAGTACATTATGGTTCTGTTTGGCGTTAAACCCATTGAGCAAAACACTAAATAGCATGTTTCATGGGTTCTGAATACATGATAATGAGGCTGGTTCATCAACTGACCAATGTTCTATATGTGGATGACCTGATGATATACGCTAGTTCAAACCAGAAACTGCAGTGAGTGATCGATGTCACAAAGCAGTTTTCCAATTATATTCACATGGAGTTTGGACTAGATAAGTACAGAACAGTGCATTTAATTAGAGAAGAATTAGGGAGAGCAGAGTTGGAGAACGAGAACGACAACGAGAATGACATCAATGCAATGGCTGAGGGCGAGCCATATAAATATCTGGGTATTCCTGAATCTACCTGTGCCACAGTATAGGTCAAATTGCATTTTTCTGGTTCAAAATCTAATATAACGTGAAAGAATGCAGATAACTCAACAAATTTTTGTTCTAAATAAAGTTCATGTTACGTGGATTAAAGGAAAATATGTAAGAATGCCTACATTGCTTATCGTAGGTGTTGAAGTAAGGGGTGAAGTTAAGCATATTTAAAAAATCGATGACCTTTTGCTTTTCTTTTTGCTGAATCTCAAGGGGAAATCATGATATCAATACAAATTTTTTGTTTAAATTGTAGTGCATGTAATGCAGATTAAGGAAAAAATTATTAGGAAACCATCAACCCCTAAGTTAGGGGTTGAAATAAGGGGTAAAGGGCCAGAAATCAGAAAATTCACTGAAAAACATTGTAAATGGTTTTCGTGGATGGTAAAAATGATTCTAATAAAGATTTCTTCAAAATCCTAAACTGTATGGATGGTTTCTTGCAGAATAGAATTGCAAATGATTTTCGTGGGAGTTGAATATCATTTCGACAACAATTTGTGCATTATTCTCTACTGTGTGGATGGTTTCTCGTTTCCCCCACTTTAGGGTATATTCGAAGAAGGTGTTTTGAAGACCTTATTATTATAAAAGTGTTATTTAAAAAAAATGGTTTATAATTAGTAATTTTCTATTGCTAATCAAGTAATGTTTATTAACCTTTCATAATGATAATTTTTTTCTGACACAATACTCTTTCTTTTTTTAACAATGATCCTTCCATCAATCTTCATTGAAAAAGAACAGCCGAGATTCTAGAAAAAGTTGTATTACATAACAAATAACATATATTTAACGGTTAAGGTCAAGTCACGAAAAAATGCAAAGTCTTCAGAATGCCTTCTTCGAATATTCCCTAGAGTGGGGGAACGAGGAACCATTCACACAGTAAAGAATAATGCATAAATGGTTGTCGAAATGATATTCAACCCCCACGAAAACCATTATCGCCAGCACGTGTTCCATCAAAACGAGGTTGACAGGTGCCGATTATGTGGATACACCAACGAATCGATCGAGCAAATTATTGATCGTTGTAGCGTACTGGCTCAGAGAGTATATACGCACAGAATGGAGGCCTTTTTATAGATACGTTCCAATGTCCGTTTTAGAAATCGAAGATTACATCTTCTATTGGTATGTTACTATCCAGACGGATCATTATATCCGAGTCAGTCGACCCGACATCGTGATACGAGAGAAAAAAGGCGGAAGAGTCTACATCATCGACATTGCTTGTCCACTTAACCGGAATTTGCCGGCAATCTATACAACTAAGATCCATATTTATAGCGAGGTAAGGCATGAAGTAAAGGCAATATGGTGGAATGTGTAACATGCATCTATTCATCCTATTGTGATTTCGGCTACAGGCAATGTGCACGCAAGATGCACGGAACATCTTGAACATTTAGGAGTCAGTAGGGTACTGGCAGCAGCTCAGAAAGCGGTTTTATTAAACACCTGTTGTATTGTAAGACACTTCCTAGACCATCAGGAAGTAGGCGACTAAAAACCTGTGGAGTGGCAGATGGAAACTCTAAAAAAGCATCCAGAGGCGACTTATGTCACCTTCAACGCTAGCAGCCACTGTGTAAGGACAAAAGCGGTGAAAGATTAACTCGAAACTACACCATGTCCCTAATTTTGCACCCATTACAACATCGTCGCAGAAGAGTCCAAACATCGTATTAGAATAATTCACAACATCCTCATCTCATCAGGCATTTGACTTAGTCCGGGGCTGATGATGAAAAACCGGGTTCATCCGAGAGCAAGTTAAAATATTTTTTTTTAAATAATAACCATACATATCATGCACTTGGCTTTAACTCAGTCCGTAGATGATGGGGTAACAAACCAAGCTTTGCCCAATATGCAAAATTAGGCATACTGCTCTTATCAGATTACTTGATCGCATTACAAAAATGCGTCCATGACTGATGATTTATACCGGGCCAGTCCGTGCAGTCTATAAAAAATCAAAATCTTAACACAAATGGCTTCAAAATATTGGGTTGTAACTATCTTAAGCCTGCGAGAAAAATTAGCTTCCTTATTTTATATAATGAGCTGATGTGGCTCAGACGGTTAGTCGCTAGTCACTTTTACTGAGTTTTTGATGGTTCAGATCTTACGTTTAGCTGTATGTCCCTCCTATCATGCAGTTGACTGGAGCCCAGTTCGTGGATGGTTAGGAAAAAAAATACAAGGCTGGCTAACATGTCAAATTAGTCTTAATAATGTCATCATACCACTAGATTGCATTATAAATTATAATTCCTAATCAACTCATTCTTGTATTTTTAGGTGCGCTGTAAGATTTGTGAAAAAAGTTTCAAAAAGACAGATACAATGGTAAGGCACTTGAACGTTCACAAGAAAGCGAATCCTAAAGAGGTATTTTCCATCCTCAAGGAAATCCGAGATAAAAGAAAATTGGATAATTCTATTAAAACTATTGAAGAAAATGATCAGTCTGTTAATAACGAATCAATTTCTGAGGAGATGGAGGCTTCGTCAAAAGAAGGGGATAACATTTACGCTAAGGAACTCAGAAAACGTGTGACAGATTCTCAACCGAAGCAAGATAACCGATTCGATATTTTGAATTCTGATTCTACTAGTGAGAGTGAATCAAATTCTGTAAGTGATGCGTCACTGTTTCGTTGCAAGCATTGCACAAAGTGCTACACCATCGAAAAGTCTTTGCAGAGGCATATGCTCATACATGATGATAAAAAATTCGTTTGCAATGTCTGCAATATGAAGTTCTTCCGACCAGATAGACTGAAAAGTCATAGAGACAGGTATGGATTTCTATTGAGATTTGTAAGCCATTTTATTATCAAAATATTGTATTTAATAAGCATTATTGAAAAAACTGATTGAAAACCGTTTTCCATTTTTGTCCATATAAAAATGACTAAAAAATAGTTTGTTAATAAACTAATACTAAATCGAATTGGAATTTTACCAAAAAGAACATATTCTAATTTCGGTTTGTTTTTATTAATGCAAGTAATACAATTTATTTCTTAAGGATAAAACTGAAGAGAAGAAGATAGTATATTGAGCAACGACTGCGGGCCGTCGGTGGCCCCGCACGAGTTACTCATAATATTTTTTGTTATAAGTGCGTAAAAAGGGGTGGTGGGGACGGGCGATTCAGATTTCAGAGCCCCCCCCCTCCCCCCGACAAAAGCAAAGCATCTACTGATTTATAGGTTATGTAGTTATCAAAAATAAAAGAGACTGGGGATTCCCAGCAGCGTCCAGTAACCCTAAGATTGGCATGTAGAGGTACTGCGCTTCCGCTAGCTATGCGTAAGAGGAACACGGCTCGGCTTATGATAGCATTTTGCGGTTGCTTAACAGACATGTAAAGTAGCATTTCTTACGCACTTCTAACAAAAAAAAGTTTTTCATAACACGCGCATCGAAAGTTTGACCTTCATTGCCTCTTGAGCGGATCGAAAGTCTTGTTTTCAACCCTAGACTAGAAAGTTAAAACAGGCGGCTGCGAATCACTCAAAAGGCAGCGAAAGCCGAACTTCCGATGCGCTTGTTATGAAAATTATCGTACGTAGCTCATTGCAAACGGCGGCGGTGTTTGGCTCGTGTGATTGCTGCCCTCGGTTCACTCGAGCAGCAAACTCCACACACATCAGAAATTGCCGCCTTTCGCCCCTAGCTATGTAATATACTATTTTTTCCTATTGGTTGTTTGAATAATTTTAAAATTCTAAGTTTAAAAACATAAAAATACTAATATTATTCTCAAATTAAACATATGAGCAACATTAAATGTTTGTTGCAAGTACATATTAGGATTGTCCAAAATAACGTATTTTTGAATTTTGACCACCCAATACTAGAAACTGAATCTTTATAATGGAAAAGCTCCTCTTTATTTTTTCAGATTTTTGAAAAAATAATTGAGGGAGCGCATCGTTGATCAATTTCTTATGGATTTTAACATAGAAAAACCTCTATTTTTCTTCATGTTTGAGTTATACACATACATTATTATAATAAAATAATTAAATTTGGGACATTTAATATTCAGGCTATAAGGATGAGCCTAAAAAAATGTGTTTATTAAAACAGTAATTAGAAGTGATATTTTTTTATCTATAAAAATGATGGGGTTTGACTAAAAAGGACGAAAATGATGATTTTTAGGAGCTCATTTTGGGCCATAAATATTGGTTCTCTTAGTTAAAAATTACAACAGTTGTTCTTCATAGAGTAAAGAATTGATGATTCAAAAATGAATCATTTTGAAGTTCAATATCAATAAGATAATTAGCAAAAACAAGACGAGATTCGTCCCTAAAAGGCGGAGAGAGTCCATAAATAAGTACACGACGATGAGCGGGGAACTTTTCCTAATCCGTTTAAACACTTCAAACTATACAATGAAACTATTGTACGAGTGTCCCATTATATCCCAGACGAAAATAAATGAAATAGATATTTGGGTTATTTTCGTAATTAATTAATTATTATTCAAAGTAAATGAATAGTATTGAAGTATTGAAAAAATAAAATGATAAAAAATATAATATTAGAAAAAAGAAATTGTTTAAAAAATTAAATTGTTTAAAAAACGAAATTATTAAAAAATAAAATAAAAATGTTGAAAAAATCAAATTTTTGACCAATTAAAGCAATTGTTAACTGAATAAAACTGTTTAAAAAATAAGATTGTTTACAAAATAAAATTGTTTAAAAAATAACATTGTTTAAAAAATAAAATTTGTCTAAAAAAGAAAAATGTTTAATAAATTAAATTGCAGAAGAAATGAAATATATTATGAAATAAAGTTTAAACAAATAATACAATTTTTTTAAAATGATTGAATTGCTAAAAAAAGTAAATAATTAAAAAATAAAATTAATAAAAAATGAAATGATTGAAAAAAGAAAATTGATGTAGAAATAAAATTTTATAAAAAATAAAATATTGGAAAAAAATAAATTGTTTAAAAACTAAAATTATTTAAACAAAATAAAAATCTTGAAAAAATAAAATGTTTGACAAATTAAAGCAATCGTTTACAAAATAAAACTGTTTAAAAAATAAAATTGTTTAAAAAATAAAATGATTTAAAAAATAAAATTGTTAAAAAAATTAATTTGGTTGAAAAAAGGAAATTGTTTGAGAAATTAAATTATCAAAGTCTTCAGTAATAACTCCTAATTCAAAATCTAGTGTTATTTCTATCAAACTAATGAATTACTATCAAATACATTACTGAATTTTAAATATTGAAAATATTCTCAATAAAATCTGAATTACTAAGGAATCCAAGGAGTAGACGTAGAACAGGTGGAAAATATACATAGGTGAAAGTCCGGGTCTCACTACCTGAGTGCAAAGTGAGTAGTTCACTGCTCCGCCCACTAACCAATAATTCCCTGAGAGTAACAAAGGTGCAAATGCAGAGTCAGCTTGCCCATTGACAGTTGACGAGTTTATGCACTTCGATCAATTTTCTTAGCTAAAATAAGCCAACATTTTGAACGTCATGCTCTCGCTCAATTATTATTTTAAAAACCTGAAAATAATACAGAAGAGTTTTTCCACTATGAAGATTCAGTTTCTGGTATTGGATGATCAAAATTCGAAAATACGTTATTTTGGACCACCCTAGTACATATTTATATTTAACTAAAAAACTTTTTTTAATATCTCACCGAATTGGTAAACTATAGTTTTAATTGGCCTCTAACAAACATGGGTTTGCACAATTGGACATTATCACGATTCTAACTCAAAGTTAAAAAAATTAACAATCCAAATTTTTAATTTTTCATATCAGAATGCCCCTGTTAAAATTGTTCCGCTTTATAATATTTCAATTTGAGTGAATTTACCTCTAATTAAACAATTGTGAATGTCCGTAAGAAAAGGGCCGGTAGGTATGGCATTACGTATAGTGTTATATAGCTGGATAAATTCCTGACATTGTATGCTTAAGGGGTATGCAAAGCATAGGGAATTTACACTTGTAAAATTAAGGCCAAACATTTGAATATTTTTGTCTCTATTTTTTTGCATACATAATCTACAAAATACAAAGAATTGCGGTACAATGCGTTTTTTTGTCAGCAAAACTTTCAAATTTTTCCTCATGTAATAAGCCAAATAAATAATAGGCCGTAATAGACTGCAACACGCCAGGACGGTTTTACCTATTGCTTTCTAGAAGACAGCTCCATTCACAAGTGTCGCGTTATTCGCGCGTATGACTGCGTCTGTCTCAGCGTTTATGTGTTATGCGGCTTTGGGTACAGGCCTCCGCAAGAGTTCTAACGACATAATCTGAAATTTTCTGACTTCCTATCACGTATTTTAAGCGAAAATTTTTGTCGCCAAGAGCAGCGCAAGAACTAGCTTAAATAACACAGACCCAGGATGTATATTTATAGCAAGTGAAGGCTGTCATAAGATCCCAATATATTTTTTCGCATTTCCACACAAGTCCGAGTTTTAGGTTTGGAGTTTATACATATATTTCTTAAGGAGGTTCGATTATATCATTTCTAGTCAATGAAGTGTGTAAACAATTTTTAATCACAGAAATGGTAAAAAGTTATCACGAATATTACCGTGAATTATTAATTATATCGCACAACAAATTTCAACTTCAAAAAGATTTTTGAAGTCAGTAAATATGATTAAAAGTTCGACGTTTGATTTAAGTTTCAAATGGTAGCGGAGTGGTTACCAACGTCGCAACTATGCAAACTGCAGTGGGACTCCGATGCCTTAAGTCGAATGGACCTCTCTTTCTACCCTATGCGGTAGACAAACGAGGCGCGATCGAAAACTAAACGATGGTTTCGAAAGCTCTCTTTCTATCGTATATGTTAGACAAAGAGGGTCTCATCGTTTTGAAATGATAAGTACGACATGTCGTTGAATTCCGTAGGACCCTATCTGTCTGCCATAAACGATTGAAAGAGAGTTTTCGAAACGATCATTTCAACTTTGATCGCACCTCGTTGTCTATCTCACATGGTAGAAACAGATGTCCGTTCGACTTAAGGCATCGGAGTCCCACCCCTGAACGCAGGAAGCCAGAACAAGAGCTCGGTATTCTTAAGCAAGCTCAGTCCAGCTACATTCATAGAGCTAGTCAATGCGACGTTGCCGAGTACTGCTTCTCAGCCGCTACGGCCGTAATTTATTCAACCATCGAGACCGAGCAACCTTTCTTTATTTTAACCCTCAATTACTCGTATACGCGGCAAAAGGACCGCACTTTTTTTCAAAGTGGCAACAACTCTTTATTTCTAATGGAACTGCCCAACGCGCCCCCTGTATTTTCAAGTCAAGCCCCAAGACACACGACAGCGCCATCGTCGATTTTTTTCAGTCATCCAAACAGTGCGCAATTGAACGCAATAACTTCTTTTTATGGATCTAGTACCTACCTAGTATAGTTCATTTTTGTTTGTCAAAAGCAAAGATGTATTTTGTTGAATACTTATAGCAAAAGATTATTTTTATGTAAATCATTATAAAGTTTTAACTAGTTTGTTCATTATACTACTCCAAAACTTTAGCAGTCTCTTGTTATTTCCCTGAATCCTTCAGTTGATAATATTTACATACATACTCGTATTTTTTTTAATGAGTATGAGTACATATTTTGTGTTTATATTCATGGTTTTCGAATGGAAATTTTTCGCTGAATTGAACGGAGGCAACCACGTTTTTGTAGCTTTTATAGTTTTCGAGATATAGGTCTCGGAATAAATAAAAAATCGTGCCGCGGCCGTTCGCCACAGGGCGAGTGCTAGTGTGACTCCAAAAGGCGCGAGTACTTGAGGGTTAAAGTAAGTACGTTAATTTTGCTGTGACATACATTTTATTATACGTATATATTCAGAAAGATTAAAAATTTTATTTTGTATGTTTTTTCGCAAAATTTTATAGCATCCAGCAAATTTATTAACAAATATTTCGAAAAATAGTGCGGTCAACCTAGCTGAAACTTCGCAGGATGATGAAAGGACTATTGAAGTACATAATATTTTTAATTCAGCCAAAATATATAGAAAGTCTATAATCATCGAACCTCCTCAAGACTTTAAGTTATCTACTGTCACATATACGTTCAGCTTGCACTCTCCATGTATATATATAGCCTAAAATACTCTCTGTTAACCTGAAATTAATTCGAACTCAGAGATTCAAAGGTTTATAGTGCAAGTTTTGAACACTTTTTGCAAATTTTGTGACTGCCCGGCTATTATTCCCACAATACGGCTCTTTCGAAAAAACGGAATTAACCTTTTGTAGATTTTTGTAGACGATGCTTTTACAACAAAATAATATATACAAACAAGTTAAAAAAAATTGATTTTCGAAATTTTACGAAGGGGATTTGGCCTAATGGCATAAGAAACATAAATAATGGAAAAGAAGCTCACCGTCGCGAAGAGGATTCATGCAGAGGTTACATGAACGTTGGGTCAATATGCACCCGGAATATGCTCATAAAACGCCTCAGTATTTAAGAGATCAGGTATCCTTTTTGCGCAAAAACGGATATGAAGCTCTTTATCGGCAAGAAGAAGAGCAACATCCTCCAGCGAACATACCACCCGTTCCAGCAAGACCACCTTTGCAGATAGCCGATAATGCCGAAATGAGAAGTAGGAGATCTATCCACTAAAAGTCTTTCTCATGATGGACAAATTATCTGAAGCTAATATTGCTCTCCCCGATTTGCTCCCCGAAGATGTTAACCTCTCGAATCTGAACTGTGCAGTTAACTAGAAGGCAGTCTCCCTGCTGAGCGACAATAGAAGTAATGATACTTCAGTACGCCTGAGTAAGACTCGCGAGCATATTGCACAGCTTCAGTTTGAAATCGAAGTGGTGAGACGGCATGCATCAAAGATTCAGTGCGTGATTAGCCACATAACATCAAATGAAAAATTCACTGCAAAGGTTAGGGCACTTGCACGAAACCTAAGGAAAGCAAATCACACGCTGAACAAGTATAAACTGTTGACCATCAAACAGCACTGGATGCGAAAAATAAGATCTCTTTCAAGAGCAAAACAGCGCCTTGAACGGCGAATAAAGTGGATTCAAAAAATTCCACCTTTTATACTCATCCTTCTCGTCTGTTCAATAAAACGTAACGTCCCGTTCAAAATCCACCCAGCCGAGAAGAGATTCATATCTTCTGGTGAGAAATATATGAAGATACTTATCAGCTAGATGAAGACGCTTCAGATATATCACTCTTTCTTAACTTTTTTCAAATGCAAGGTTTGCAAGGTCCAGAGGGAGAATGTCCACTAATCACTGCTGAAAAAGTGAAGAAAGTTATCGCTAGAACTGAGAACTTTTTTAGCCCCAGAACCAGATAAAATCAATAACTTTGGTGGAAGAAGTTCACTTCTACGCCCCAACATCTAGCTTGTATATTTACTTCTTTCTTAAACTTAGAACAACTCATCCCGCAGTGTCTAGTGGAAGGACGCAAGGTATTGATCCCTAAGACCGGAGATTTGTCAAGTCCAAAAAAGTACAGGCCCATAGCTTGTATAAGCACCAGCTACAAGCTATTCACTGGCATCCTCGAAGAGAGGATATTAACATCTATCGAGCCGATATGGAGTGCAATAGTTGAACAACGTGGATGCAAGAGAGGGCTGTCAGGTTGCAGGGAGAACCTGTTAATAGACAGGTGTATTACCCAAGACTCGATCAGGTATCGACGCAATCTGTCCATGGATTAACGCAAAATCAAAATTTATCAATTTATCAAAATATCTAAGATGTTCGAAATGTTCAAAAATGTTTCAATTTCTAGAATTATTCAAATTTCTAAAATTATTCAAATTTCTAAAATTATCAATATTTCTAATATTTCTGAATTTTACCAAACATTTTTTTCACACATTTTAGAAATTTTAGAAATGTTCATAATCTTATAAATTTTGAATAGATTACAAAATTTGATAATTTCACAAATTTTTTTATCATTTTCGAAACTTCGAAAATTTTTGAAATTTTCGAAATTTTGTAAATGTTTGTAATTTTATCAATTTTGAAAATTTTTTGACATTTTTTTAAATTTTAAAATTTTGAAATTGC